>PVJD01001036.1:0-313442 GCA_004026545.1 Mormoops blainvillei
GAGAACTACAACAGTATGAAAAAGGGAACAGAAACCTTAAGCAAGAGCCAGGAAGAAATGAAGAATACAATTTCTGAAATTAAAAAAAAATAAAAAAAAACACTAGAAGGAATTACAAGCAGGCTGGGGAAACAGGGAACCAAATTAGTGAGTTGGAAGATCAGGTAGAAAGAAATACCCAGGTAGAGCAACTGTAAAAAAAATATATATATATGAAGATACCTTAATAGAAATAGAAGATAACATGAAGCACAGTGTAACTTGAACCATAGGAATACCAGGAGGAGAGGAAAAGGAACAAGGGATAGAAACTCTGTTTCAAAAAATAATGACAGAAAACTCCGAGAACTGGAGAGGGGAAACACCATGCAAGTATGGGAAGCACAGAGAGCCCCAAACAAGGTGAACTCAAAGAACCCTACTTCAAGACACATTATAATTAAATGGCAAGTTTTGAAGACAAAGAGAGAACCGTAAGAGCAGCAAGGGAGAATTAAGAAGTAACATACAAAGGAGCTCAAATAAAGCTAGCAGTTGATTTCTCCACAGAAACATTACAAACCAGAAGGGAATGGCAAGAAATATTCCAAGAAATGAAAAGCAAAAGCCTGCAACCAAGACTACTCTACCCAGAGAGACTCCCAATTAAAATCAAATAAGAAATATGGAGTTTCCCAGACAAAAGAAGGCTGAAAAAATACATGTCTACCAAACCAGCCCAGAAAGCGTTGTTAAAGGGACTGTTATAGGAAGAGAAAGAAAAATAAAAAGAGAAAAGAACACAAGTACAAAGAGGGAAAAATGAAAAGTACCTGTCAATAATAACCTTAAATGTTAATGGATTAAATGCTCCACCCAAAAGATATAAGGTAGTTGAATGGATAAGAAAACTTGACCTGCACATATACTGCCTCAAGGAGATGTACCTCAGAACAAGGGACAAACACAGGCTGAGAGCGAAATGTTCAAAAAAAATATTCCATGCAAATAGACAGGAAAAAAAAAAAGGCCAGGGTAGCAATACTTATATCACTCAAAATAGATTTTTAAAAAAACCATAAAAAGAGATACTGAAGGACACTACATAATATGCAAGGGAAGAATCCATCAAGAAGACATAAATATTGTAAATATATATGCACCCAACATAGGAGCACCCAAATATATAAAGAAATTCTTGGAGGACACTTATACTAGGGGATTTTAACACCCTACTGTCAAAAGTAAATAGATCTTCTAAACAAATTAACAGGATATTGTGGCTTTTAACAATGTCCTAGATCAAATTGACTTAAGTGATATATATATAGAATTTTTCATCCCAAAGAAGCAAACTACACATTCTTTTCAAATGCATATGGAACATTTTCAAAGATAAGCCACATGATCATACAAAAAAAAACCTCAACAAATTCAAGACAATTGAAATCATATCAGGCATTTTCTTGGACCACAAGGGGCTGAAGCTAGAAACCAACCACAAGGAAAAAGTAAAAAACAGTCAAACTCATGGAGACTGAATAGTATGCTATTAAACAATGAATGTGTTAATAATGAGATCAAGCAAGAAATCAAAAACTTTCTGGAAACAAATGAAAATGAACACACAACTCTCCAGAACTTATGGGACACAGCAAAGGCAGTTTTGAGAGAAGTTCATATAGAAACAGGCCTACCTGAAAAATATACAAACATTTCAAATAAAAAACCTAACACAACATCTACAAGAACTGGAGGAATAACAACAAACAAAGCCCAGAGCCATTAGAATGAAAGAAATAACCAAGATCAGACCAGAATTTAATGACATAGAGACTAAGAGAACAATTCAATGGATCGATAAATCCAAGACCTGGTTCTTTGAAAAGATAGAAAACATTGACAAATCTTTATCATACTTATCAAGAAAAATGGGAGAGGACCCAAGTAAATAAAATCAGAAATGAAAGAGGAGAGATCACAACTAATACCACTGAAATACAAAAGACTGTAAGAAACTACTATAAAGAAGTATATGCCACAAAATTTGAAAACTTGGGTGACACAAATTCCTGGACAAATATAGTCTTCCAAAACTGAATGAAGAAGAAGCAGAAAGCCTGAACACACTTGGGAAATTGAAGCAGTAATTAAAAAAAAAAAAATCCCAGCACACAAAAGCCTTGGACTGGATGGTGTGCCAGGAGAATTACACAAAACAGTTAAAGACAGATAACCCCTATCCTACTCAGACTATTCCAAAAAGAAAAAAAACAAAAAGAAAAATAAATAAAAGGAAGACTCCCAAAGTCTTTTTATGAAGCCAGTATCATCCTAATCCCAAAACCAGATAAAGACACTACAAGGAAAGAACAGGTCAATATCGCTGATATACATAGGCACTAAAATCCTCAAAAAAATATTGGCAAACTGAATCTAGCAACACATTAAAAGGATCATCCACCAGGATCAAGTGGGATTCATCCCAATGATGCAAGGATGGTACAATATTCGCAAATCAATAAACCTAATACATCGCAAATACAAAAGGAAAGGCGAAAAACAGACAATCATATCCATAGATGCAGAAAAAGAATTTGATAAG
Organism: Mormoops blainvillei; assembly: GCA_004026545.1. NCBI lineage: Eukaryota > Metazoa > Chordata > Mammalia > Chiroptera > Mormoopidae > Mormoops > Mormoops blainvillei. The sequence goes on from PVJD01001036.1 coordinate 2,585, forward strand.
GTACAGCACCCATTGATAATAATAAACAGTAATATTAAAAATAATAGCAAAGTAGGAATAAAGGAGGCATACCTCAACATAATAAAAGCTATATACAAGAAACCTACATCCAACATTATACTGAATGGGCAAAAACTAAAAGCTTTTCCACTAAGATCAGGAAGAAGAAAAGGGTGTCCACTATCACACTTCAATTCAACATAGTATTAGAAGTCCTAGCTACAGCAATCAGACAAGAAAAAGAAATAAATGGCTTCCAAAATGGAAAGGAGGGAGTAAAGCTGTCACTGTTTACAGATGACATGGTAGGGTACATAGAAAACCCTATAGACTCCTCCAAAAAAACTCTTGACCTAATAAGTGAATTTGGCAAAACAACTGGATAGAAAGTCACTATTCTGAAATTAAAGGCATATTTTTTATACCAACAGTGAAATATCAGAATCAGATATTACGGGAAAATATCTTATTTACTATAGCAACAAGAAAAATACAGTAGCTAGGAATAAACTTAACCAAGGAGGGTACAGACCTGTACTCATAAAACTACACAACGCTGAAGAAAGAAATTAAAGAAGTCACAAATAAATGAAAGTATATACCACATTCATGGACTGGAAGAATTAACATCATCAAAATGTTCATACTACGCAAAGCAATTTATAGATTCAACACAATCACTAATACAATACCATGACTTATTTCACATATATAGAACAAAAATTTCAAAAATTTATTTGGAATCGTAAATGAGCCCGAATAGTTTCAACAATTTTGAGAAAGAAGAACAAAAGTAGGAAGGATCACAGTACTGGGCATCAAATTATATTATAAGACCACTGTAACAAAACAGTCTGGTACTGGCATAAGAACAGAGACACAGATCCATGGAACAACACAGAAGGCCAGAAATAAACCCATGTCTCTATGGACAATTAATATTTGACAAAGGGGGCAGAGCATACGTGGAGTAAAAATAGCCTCTTCAACAAATGGTGTTGGGAGATCTGGAAAGCTACATGCAGAAAAATGAAATTCAACCTGCAATTTACACCACACACTAAAATGAACTCAAGATGGATAAAATACTTAAATATAAGACACAACACCACAAAAGTCCTAGAGGAGAACATAGGCCACAAAATCTCAGATATTCCACCCAGCAATGTTTTCACCTATTTGTCCCACAGAACAAGGGACATAAAGGAAAGAAGGAAAAAATGAAACTTTATTAAAATGAGAAGCTTCTGAATGGCTGAAGAAAACTTCAGTAAAGTGAAAAGGGAACCAACCATATGGGAAAATATATTTGCCAATGATACATCAGACAAGGGGTTGATCTCCAAAATATATGAAGAATGCACATGACTCCACTCCAAGAAGACAAACAACCCAATAAAAAATGGGGAAAGGACCTGAAAAGACACTTCTCCAAGGAGAATATACAGAGGACCCAGAGAAACATGAAAGGATGCTCAGCATTGCTAGCCATCAGAGAGATGCAAATTAAAGCCACAATGAAATACCACTTCACACCAGCCAGCATGGTCATCATAAACAAATAAAAAAAAACAACAAGTGCTGGAGAGGTTGTGCAGAAAAGGGAACCCTGGTACACTGTTGGTGGGAATGCAGACTGGTGCAGCCACTGTAGAAAACAGTTTGGAATTTCCTCAAAAACCTAAAAATGGATCTGCCTCTTGACCCAGCATTTCCACTGCTGGGATTATACCCTAAGACCTTGGAAACACCAAATCATAAGAACTTAAGCACCCCAATGTTCATAGCAGCACAGTTTATGATAGCTAAGAATTGGAAGCAACCTAAGTGCCCAATAGATAATGAGTGGATCAAAAAACTGTGGTACATTTACAGAATGGAATACTATGCTGCAAAAACAGAGAAAGAGCTACTGCCCTTCTTAACAGCATCGATGGAACTGGAGAGCATTATGCTAAGTGAAATAAGCCAGGCAGTGAAAGACACAAACCATATGATCTCACCTATAAGTAGAACCTAATTAACAAAATAAACAAGCGAGCAAAATATAACCAGCAACATTGGAATTAAAAAAAAGTGAGGTGGGGAGAGGTGGGGCAGGGGAAAGTGGTGGTGGGAAAATGTTGATGTGAGGATGATAGGATGGGGTACATGGCAGAGGGGATAAAGGGGAGAAAAAAATGAGTCAACTGTAATAGCATAATCACTAAAATATACAAAAAATCATTTTGACACATTCATTTTTTACATTTAAGCATGTCTTTACAAACAGCATATAATTGGACCTTATTTTTTAGGTATAGTCTGAAAATCTCAATCTTTTAATTAAAGTATTTAGGCCATTTATTTAATGTAATTATTTACATAATTTCATTTGTGGTTTGTTATTAGTTTTCTAATTATTGTGTCTGTATTTTTTAATTGAATCTTCTTTGTAGCCATTTTTGTACTAACCAAGATATTTTATTTATTTATTCTTTTTATTGTTGTTCAAGTACATTTTTGTCTATTTTAGCCCCATTACTACCCCCATCTCTCCCATCCCTCCCTCTCACCCTCAGTCCTACCCCATTTTGGATTTGTCTATAAGCCCTTGATATAGGTTCCTTGATTACCCTTACCCTGTTTCCCTCCGTTATCCCCTCCCCCCTCTTCTCTGTTTACTGTCAGTTTTTCTTTATTTCAATGTCTCTGGTTATATTCTGGTTGCTTGTTTTGTTGATTAGGTTCCATATATAAGTGAGATCACATGGTATTTGTCTTTCACCACCTGGCTTATTTCATTTAGCATAATATTCTCCAGTTCCATCCATGCTACCTCAAAAGTCAGGAGCTCCTTTTTTCTTTCTACTGCATATTTTTCCATTGCATAAATGTACCACAGTTTTTTGATCCACCCCTTTACTGATGAGTACTTTGGTTGCTTCCAATGCTTGGCTATTGTAAATTGTGCTGTCATGAACACTGGTGTGCATAGGTGCTTTTGAACTGGTGTTTCCAGATTTTTAGGGTATAACCCAAGCAGTGGAATATCAGAGTCAGAAATCAGGTAAAAATATCCAATTGCTGTAGAAATAAAAACAATAAAGTACCTAGAAATAAACCTTACCAAGGATGTAAAAGACCTGTACTCAGAAAACTGCACAACACTGAAGAAAGAAATTAAGGAAGACACAAATAAATGGAAGCATATATCATGTTCATGGATTGGAATAATTAATATCATCAAAATGTCCATACTGTCCAAAGCAATTTATAGGTTCAATGTAATCCTTATAAAAATACCAATGACATATTTCACAGATATACAACAAACATTTCAAAAATTTATGTGGAACCTTAAGCACCCCAAATAGCCACAGCAATTTTGAGAAAGAAGAACAAAGTCAGAGGAATCACAATACCCCATAACCAACTATACTACAAGGCTACTGTAATCAAAATGGTACTGGCATAGGAACAGACACATAGACCAGTGGAACAGGATAGAGAACCCAGAAATAAAGCCATATCTCTATTGTCAATTAATATTCAATAAAGGAGGCAAAATATTCAATAAAGGAGGTATTTTTACCATAAATGGAGTAAAAATAGCCTCTTCAACAAATGATGTTGGGAGACCTAGACTGTTACATGCAAAAAAAAAAAAAAAGAAAGAAAGAAAGAAATCAACTACCAACTTACACCATACAGAAAAATAAACTCAAGGTGGATAAAAGACACCATGAAAATCCTAGAGGAGAATGTAGGCATGAAAATCTCAGATATTCCATGCAGCAATATTTTCACTGGTGTGTCCCCTAGAGCAACGGACATAAAGGAAAGAGTAAATGAATGGGACTTCATCAAAAGCTTCTGCATGGCTACAGGAATCATCAGGAAAATGAAAAGGGAACCAACCATATGGGTAAATATATTTTCCAATGATACCTCGGACAAGGATTTGATCTCCAAAATATAGAAAGAATTCACACAACTCCACTCCAGGAAGATGGACCACCTAATTGAAACATGGGCAAAGGACCTGAACAGACACTTCTCCAAGGAGGACATACAGAGGGCCTAGGGACATATGAGATGATGCTCAATAGTACTAACCATCAGAGAGAGGCAAATAAAAACCGCAATGAGATCCCACTTCACACTAGCCAGAATGGTCATCATAAACATATCAACAAACAAGTACTGGCAAGGTTGTGGAGAAAATGGAGCTCTAGTACACTGTTGGTGGAATTTCATACTAGTGTAATCAAGATATTTTAATCCATTTAATCTCCTTTACCATTTTTTCAGTTTTACTGACCATTTATTTATTCTTTATTGAAATAATAATTGTACCTGAAGTATACAACATGACAATTTGCTAAACAAATTGAAATAACTTTTTAATTATATATTTATCATATTAATGTTTTAGTAATTATCATGAAGATTTTAATATGCATCTTACCTGAAACTAGTACTTTTATCTGGATCATTTTCCTACTCCCTAAAATTTCTCCTTCAGTATTTCACTTAGTAAAGATTTCATGTAACAAACTCATTAAACTTTCGTGTATATAAAAACATTTTTATTTATTCTTTCTTTTTGGAGCAAATTTGCACTAAATATACATTTCTTGGTTGGGCATTTCCCCTTGCCCCTCAAGACTTTTAAAAATGTAATTCCATTGTTTTCTGACTTCCAAAATTTCTCTTGGAAAGATATTTGGTAATTCATTTCTGGATATGAATGAATCTTCTCCCTGGCTGCCTTTAAGATTTTTATCTATCTGTGATTATCAGAATTGAGTATAATTTAACTAGGTGTTTATATTTTCTTTCTTTATTTGTTTTTTTTCTCTTTAACTTTCTTTTGCTAACTTTTTTAAGGTTTGTTAAATGTCTTGAATCTGTTAGTTGATATTTTACATCAATTTTTGAATTTTGTGCTAATATCATCTCTTTGATTCTGCCCCTTTCTCTCTCATCCATCTCCTTACAGGCTCCAAATAAACACACCGTAAGTCATCTGAAGATTTTGCTAATGTCTCCTATACTCTATTCTCTCTTTTCTTTTTTTCTGTGCTCCATTTGGTTGTTTTCCATTGACAGGGATATGAATACTATGCTCAACTGTTTTCAGTCTGCTTTTACATGCACCCAATTAATTATTAAGTTTAGATACTGTATTTTGAACTTCTATAATGACAGATGCTTGCTACATCAGTGTTTGTTACAGCATTATTTATAATATCCACAAATGGAAGCTACCCAACTGTTCAGCAAGAGGTAAGCTGATAAACATACTATGATATACACATGTAATGAAATAATATTCGGCCATAAAAACTGAGAAAAGTTCTAAGAAATGCTAAAATATGAATAAACTTTGATAAATTATGCCAATTGAAATAAGCCAGACATAAAAGGACAAATATTGTATGGTTTCCTCTATATGACTATGTAGCCTAGGCAAATTCATAGAGACAAAAAAATAGATTAGAGTTTATTAGGTGCTGAAGAGGAGGGAAATAAGGAGGATTCACTTAATGATTACAAAGTTTCTGTTGTGGGCTGATGAAAATTTTAGAAATATGGTTGTAGTAAAACATTTTGAATGTAATGAAGGCCACCGAATTATATAATTAAAAATGGCTAAAATGGCAAATGTTAGATTACATATATTTTGCCACAATAAAAATAATTCAAAAATATATTCTCAATAAAATGTGGATTTCTTTTCTGGGGGAATTATACCACAAGGAACACAGAGTTTTGCTTTTACACTGTTCTGCCTACTAACCATGTGACTTTGGACAAGTCACGTATATCTTCTGAGTGCCAGACCCAACTTGGGTTTAATGATAATTTATGGAGGATTAAACATGCAAATATTCAATAGGTTTTTGTTAATCAATGTGATATATTTTCTGCAAAAGCACCTCTAACTAGTGCAGGGTGAATAGGTGGAATATGATGATAATCACCCTCTAACTCTTGTTTTTCTTCTTTGGACTAAGTACTTTTTTTCTGAATTTACAAGTTTTATTACTTTTTTCTTGCCAAACCTACATTTAACTCAGCTTACACTAGAAGGGGCTTATTTCCAAGATTATCTTTTCCTCATTGACATCATCCAATCTATTATTTTCTATTGATACTCTGAGAGCCCATTCTACCAGTCAACTCCCTCCACTTCTCTAAAACTGTCCCAGAACATTAGCTTGTCTTAACTTCCTACTGGGGTCACTGAAGGAATTCTTTATTGTAATTTGTTACTGGTGAAGATTTACTTCAAATTTCTGAAAGGTAGTCAATTAAACTGACCTCAAATATGACCTATAGTTGTGAGATTCTATATGATTCTTGGATTCTGTTACCCACTAAAGGAATGAGATATAATCCACTTCTCTCCCCATCTGTCCACCAATAAAATGAAGTTGGCAGGGGTCCCCAGGTGATTCCAAATTTTCTTTAGAAGAAAATGGAATTAAGGTTTTTGTAAATACTAATCTTTATGACTCTTTTTATGGAGCTTGAAAAGGTCTGACCTTTAATTTGGACCCAAATCTCCTGTGAACCACTTTTCATCTGACATCCAGTTCAGACATGTGATGTTCTTTCCTAATCACATTCTATTAGAAGAGAAAGAAAAATAAACTATGACAAGCTGTAAATGCTTTCTACCAGATTTGCCAAGCTTGAGGAAAGCACGTAGGACCCACAATGACCATGGGTGTCCCAATAACTATTTTCCTTTAACCATCTTGGTTTCTAAGAATTGGGTTCTGGAAGAGCCTGGACATAACCCACAGTAGAGAGACACTATTTTCCTGCAGCCCCCATCCCATTGCTCAGAAGCAATATAGTGTCCAATCTCCATGTGACTGTGTTTTTACTCAGACCTGCTCATCGACTTCTCCCAAGTGGTATCTCTCAGGACCCTCAAACATAATATATCCAGAAAAGAACTCCATCTTAACTCTAGCTTCTTCTTTGTTTTTCATTAGTTCCTATGATTTCATTTTGGTCTCTTCAAAACTAGCCTGCACACAGCCTCAAGAGTATTAATTGGAAAATTCAAGTCATACTATGTCAATAATCATCACCAACCCTTTCAGTGGTTTTCTTATTATATTTACCATAAAAATCCAACTTCCCTCCAAGAAACCAAGGTCTTCTATGATCTACCCCAACACCAGCTGCTATCACTCAAGGTGGGTGTTATTCTTTTATTGGCTTGTCTGTTAGCCTCAGTGCCTTTTTTATACCACCTCTTCTGTCTGGAATCCTGCCTCCACATTCTTCCTCTTTAATTCACATTAATTATCTAACGTTTAACTCAAAGTCTTCCTTATATCTCTACTCTCTGCTCCTCTTCTCCTGCCATGAGGTATTGTCCATATTTCCACAATATTCTTTCAAGAATTTTATTGCTGTGTTTACCACATTGTGTCAGTAACTTTCTACTTAAGTGCCTGCCTCCTTAACTAGACTATGAGTCTTTTAAGGCATTGATAATGTCATATTTATCATTTTATGTCCAGAGTCCAGTACAGGGATTGACAAACGAGTGTTCGTGAAATGAATGAATAAATTAGTAAGTGATTATCAGCACTAATTTTTGCCTCATGGCCCTTTCTCACAACCTGCAGACCCCACTGAGTTATTTTGTGGTGGGGTCTGGGCCTCATTCATCTTCGTGCTGTCCTGCCCATGTCCCAGAACAGGCATACCACAGGAAATCAGCAAATGTTTGCTGAATCGACAACACTATTGCTTAGATTCAATGACTTTTGGAGTTTAGGAGCAGACATAAATGACAACCAAACTACCTGGTCCCAAAAAAGGGAAAAGGGAAAATGATTTCCCACCTGAGCTTATTGTCTTCTTTCACTGAATTCATTCACCATAGATTTCCTGTGAAATCGATCAATTCTCCCTCAAAACTTTCATTTATCCTCCAGTTCAGGCCCTGGATCCAGTGTCTTACATGCCTTCATCTTTCACATCTCCTAAAGAAATATAGATCTTTAAAGCCTGTCTGGCTTTCTTGCCCAAAGCAGGTCCTGTGTACTGCATGCTGATTCCAGAAGAGCTCTCTGTGAGTGGCTGTGCTATCTGCCATGCCTCTGCAACACCACCTTGTCTGCAACTCCCCACCAGGCACCACCTCAGTGAGAGTTATCAGACACACCTATACTCAAACATCTTTGCCTTCTTATCATTATTTTGATTGTTGTAATAAAATACATCCATTATATCATTTTATTTTTAATTTTTATGAATAATCTCACAAATATAAAAGAATCTATGATATATTACACACACACACACATATATGTAACAGTTTAAAGAATAATACTATAATATATAAATATCCATGTATCTAACACTCAAAATAAGTAATAGGACATTAAAAAACCTTAAAATGAAGTTCCCTTCTCAATTATATTTTACTCCTCCCACAGAGGTAACCAAATTCTGAAAGTTAGAATTCCTTTGCCTTTTAAAAAAATCCATAACTCTTACTGGAACATTGTTTAATTTTACCTGTTTTTTTAATGCTCACCCAAGCATATATTTATTGATTTGAGACAGACAGACAGACAGACATCAATGTGAGTGGAACATTGATCAGTTGCCTCCCATATATACCTAGACTAAGGATCAAACCTGCAGTCTAGGTATATACCCTGACCGGGGACTGAACCAGCAACCTTTTGGTGTTTGGGACGATGTTCCAACTTACCAAGCCACCTGGTCAGGGTGAAGTTACCTGTTTATAACTTTATAAAAATAAAATATTTTCCTGCATGTGTATGTGCTTTTCTAAAACATGTTTCTTTATTCAATATTTCACTTATAAGAGTCCTACATGTTGACTATCATTGTTTTTTTAATATTTATTTATTGCCGTTCAAGTACAGTTGTCTCCATTTTCCTGCCACCACTTTTCCTCACCGCACCCACCCACACTTCCCACCCTCAATCCTACCTCCTTCTGGCATATATACTACTTTTCATTCATTTTATCTTGGTGGGCATTTGTTTTTATCTAGTGTTTTTGTTTTGTTTTGTTTTGTTTTTTTAGTACAAACAGCACTGCTATGAACAATCCTGTACCTGCCTGTGGACAATATTTAAGTGTTCCCCAAACCATGAATGAGAATTGCTGAGCTGTAGGTTAAGTACCTCTGCAGTTTTACTGAACTCCTATTACTCCACATCCTCACCAGTGTTTGGTGTTAGGAGACATTTAGGAGAAAAATATCCAGGTTAAAAAGTACAAAATTAGGGAAAGAGCAACAGAATGATCCCCTCCCAAAAGTACTATAAAGAAAGTAAATATGACCAAGAGATGTTTCACCAATAAAACAAAACAAAAAAATGGTAAAAATAGATAAATTTCTCTGAAGAAATTCATGAGAAAAATAAAACTAAAGCAATATTTGGAGTGTAAATGAAGACATAAATAAATTGAGAAGTAGACTGGAATCTTTATAAAATAAGTCATTAAGATACCAATTGTCTCAAAGTTAGACAATATAACTTGCCGTTATTTCTACTTATATCTTCAGAAGGGCAAAAATAGATGAATGTTCAGTTCACTTTGAATGGAAGTTAACATTGGGTTGAATATCCTGGTAGAAATCCAAATCTCTATAGGCTTTTTCTTAAAACTTGATAAATTGATCTTCAAATTTGTTTCAAAGAATAACGTTCCAAGAATAATCAGGATACTTCAAAAGAAGAACAGAGAGCCCTGACCAGGTTGCTTGTAGTGTTCTGTGCACCAAAATGTTGCAGATTTGATTCCCAGCCAGGACACATACCTAGGTTGTAGGTTAAATCCCCATTAGGGGCATGTGTAGGAAGCAACCAATGCCTTTCTTTCCCTTTCTCTCTGTCTCTCTCTCATCAAGGAGAATATCCTTGGGCGAAGATTAATAAAAAAAGAAAGAACAGAGGAAGGAAACAACTAACCTGATATTAATCCCATAATAATTAAGACAAATTAATACTAGCCCCAAATATATTGTCAAAGACAAACATTACAGAACTCAGAAAGAGCTCTGTGCACATAAAGAATTTAGTATGTAAGAGATGTATATACCAGATTAATAGGGGAAAGAAAGGAGTATTAAAATGGTTTACCCATATGTATGAAGATAAAATTGCATCCTGATCTTATATCATATGCAAAATCATTCCTAGTTAATTAATAATTTAAATGTCTAAAAGAGAAATATAAAAATGTTAGTAAAATATATAGTTGAATAGTTTTTAGATGCTTCAGTAGAGAAGAAAATTTTAAACAAGAAGAAAACATATTTTCTACATAAGAAATTATAGAAATTTAACTATGTTAAAATTACAAGCTTTTGTTTACCAATTAACACCTCAAGTGAAATATCTGTAATATATACAACTGCCATAGGATCCGCATAGACAATATATAAGTAACACATTCAAATATATAAAGAAAATAAATACGACCATGTGTTTTAAAATGGGGAAGAGTATGAATAAGCTTCCTACAGCAGAGGAATTGCTTCTGGTCAATAAACATGAATAATAAAAATATGAACATGTAACTTTCATTAATGATCATGAAAATTCAAAAGGAGATAAAATTAAATGCCATATTATACCTCACAATTTTACTAATGTACAAATGGCAAAGCCAAAAGCTATCAGATTTTTTTAGCGACAAGAATTTATAGCTGAATCATATCTTCATAATTCACCTTGTTTGTTTAATTGTGGTTAAAACACTTACGTTCAAATCAGTCTTTTGTCAAATGATCTGTGGGTCCTTAGTCTTGGAGTTTCTTTCCCAAGAAACCCTGTGTTTCTGTTTGTAATGACCCATCCAGGGTCCCTTCTCCATCCCTTCCTCCACTAGTACCTTCCATTTCTTGCCTCACATTCAATAAGGTGGTAGGTTTTGGGGGACTAATACAAGTACATTTGGATTCACTCAGAAGAGAGCAAAGACAGATTATAACTGGACCCTTCATGGACTTTTCTACTCAGGACAGAACCCACTTTCAATTTTCAACTGTGGCCATCATTTCAATGAAGTCAACATTTCTTAGGTCAGACTTGCTACATAAATTTCATAAAATGATTTTTATTTTTCTATCATGTTTTAATTAGTAACAAATTATACTGGGAGCAGTTTTAGCTATTGTCAGGTGGACCTTTAATTTAATGAGAATGAATGTTTCTAGCATGATAGTCATTATTAATTATTTAAAAGGTATATAATATATATAGCTTATTTATTAACAAATTCAACTGTCAGATTCAGCAATTTGGTCATAGACTCAGAAAAGATCACTAAGAGATGGCAAAGACAAACTAGCTGCAGCTGTTCTGGAGCATTTGTTGCTAAGCCCTTCAATGCACAGCAGAGTCTCAGTGGTGAGATCAAATACATCCACTTGCAGGAAAATGTGTTCTTCAGTGTAGTCCTGCCCAGCAAGCTGTGGATCTGGGTAGATGATCCCCATTAAGTTTCCCCAGGTCAGTGTTCCCTGGAGCTTATCTTGCTCCTCACTAAGGAAGTGGTGTAGGTAGCTAGATATTAATAAAGGAAGGAAACAAAGGATTCAGATATTAAGAAGCCTAATCAACTAGAGAACTGAACTGGACAATAAGCTTGCTTCATTATAAGCTACAGCTCCACAGATTCACCAGGGGATTGCAGCATTGCTTTGTCAAGGGGAATAACACTCCTCCTTCCCCCATGTAGGGAGGAAACACAAGCCTTCCAATATCCCCAGGGTACAACCAGTTCATTCACCCAGTATATGGGGGAGGAATAAACAATAAAGGTGAAATTCCTCTGTTGGAGGCATATGCAATAGGAGTCAAGACCGTGACCATAAATGCCTGTCTCCCTAGCCTGGGAAAAGGACAAGATTGGATAAGGGACAAAATACTGCCAGAAGATCTAAGAAATGGATTGTTTAGGGGGAGGATCCAGCACCAACCTATAAAAGCTTGAGAGTTTGAAGGTAAGCTTGGCCCCACCCAAGCCCAAAATAATATAATCCAAGCTTAACAAAGCTCTCTCACTCTCTTGCTCTCTCTCACTCAGTAACTAGCACTCACATTCTCTCTCCACAGCAGTCTTGGAGCTCTAGCAGCCTCCTGTGGTCACACAGACTCTAGTTGTGAGTTTCGGCAGTGCCAACCAGAGCACAGCCAGAAATGTAGACTAAGCTAGACAGATGGAGACAGGGACTGAACTGGGCTGAACCAATGGAATGGAATTTCTGGACACCGGCCTTATTTCTGGGCCCGATAAAGACAGTTTTTACTTTTTCCACAATAAGACAGAGCTGAACCTAGAACAGTCCTTTGTGTTTGCTTCAGTTTCAATAAACCTTACAACTGTACCACATCCTCCCATGTGTGGTCCCCAAAATGCTTTTCTTATAACAATGCAAGACCCCATTTGCACCAGCAACATTACTGTGGCATCAATCAGAAGAGGAAGCACCATCACTGAAGGACTGGAGGCTCATCTATAGCCTCTAGCCAAGGACCATGGTCCAAGCTCATCTTGCAAAGGCTTTGAAATGACTGCTCTTATCCTTGGGGAACTGTGAGGTTTATGGCCACAGCCAACATCACAGCGCAGAAAGTATATTGGAATCCAGGTGCCCCTGCATTATTCTATTCATTGACTCATCTAAGTTCGCTCTTTCAGTCATTCGATAAGCATTTATTTAGTTTTACCACAAGCTACGTTCCAAATATAGCAAATAGAGGGGATGTACCCCACAAGAACATCACCATCCCTAATTTATCAAGCCAAAAAATGGTAAAACTACACAATTTTTGTGAAAGCTACTGAAGTCACCAGGGAATTTCTTTGTGTTAAACTCTTCAAAACTGTATGATGACAGTGACTGAGATGCCATGCGTAGCACAATAGTTCCATGGCACTGAATGACAACCTTAAATAAACCAGGAAAGTATAATCATCTCCCCTCCTCCCTTTGCTTCAACCATCATACTGAAGGAACATAGATCCCAGGCCAAAATATCTTCTGATGTTCAGAAAATTTCTTTTTCGAACTATTTACATGCATGACTTTATGTGGAGGTCTGCATTTAACAAAAGCCAATAAACAACCAAACTATCAAAATGCTAAGAGCCCACAAGTATGTGGCTCACCTCCTAGATTTTTCTATGTCATTAAGAGTTGAGATATTTGAGTCACCGAGCTAATGTTAAAGGCAGCCATGGTATAGTGGGAGGGACCCTGACTTGGCATCAGAACATTGCGTGTTACTGATCTTCCCAAATGCCATGGTCCTCCCACATCTACCAAAACTCCTATGGATCCTCAAGCTCCCAAAGAAAAGCACAGTTCCAGGGTGCTGAGTGGGGCCACATATCCAGCACCATGTTCTTCAAAATTCGAATGCACATACTGAGCATGACCCATAACTATTCACTGATTAGAGTAAATGTGAGATACAGAAGTAGGTGGTGGAGGAACTCTCCCTTTCTCACACCCTCTTGCATATTTTCTTAAAGGCAAGGTGTTTCATCTCTACCTGGACATGGTCACAGTCAACCTTCTAAGTTTCTTATCTTAATTTGGGGTTTAAAGTCCTCCTGGAAGCCCCACACTCTTCTGATGACTTATTTCCATTTCTAGCTTCCACAAGCAAGTCCATATTTTTCTAAAACCAACTATGCTTCCTTTATTATGAATTTCTTCTTACTTAAAGTTTATTTTGAAGGAAGCAGTTTATTTTTAAGGGCCTTATATGTAAGATGATGGAAGATATTGTTCAGTCTGATATCTGTATGGAAAATTACAGGTGGAGAGCTCATGCTTCCGTGGAGGCCAGGATGTCTGAGTCCTCTGCACAATAGGAAGGGGAGGATAAAGTGGCAGTCACAGAACTCTACAGAAAGACAGAGGGGACTTATTTAGCAGTTGTCTGAATTTAAATCTTCAGGGAGAAGAAAAGATGATTAAAGAGGATTATAGTGAAAAATTATTGTGTGTGACATGTGAAACCTGTGCTATTTCTTCCAGATAACTTACAATAAGGAGCTGGATCTTTTCTCGTGGTTTGGGGGATACAAAAACATTCCTTTGGTGGAGATACCTAATACCATGGTGCCATTCATATTATTTTCCTTTCCTTTTCTTTTCTTTTCTTTTCTTGTCTTGTCTTGTCTTGTCTTTTCTTTTCTTTTCTTTTCTTTTCTTTTCTTGTCTTTTCTTTTCTTTTTTCTTTCCATTTCTTTTCTTTTCTTTCTCTTATTTTCCTTTCCAGCCTCCTTCCTCCCTCTCTCCTTTCCTTCATATGCAGCTTCAAATAGCATAATTAATTATTTTTCAATCTTAAAAAAGAAGTAGTAGGAAGTTGTAATTAAACAGCTGAGATCCCCTGTAATATGTCTTAAGCTCTTGGAAGCAGAAGAGCAGATACCATGATACTGTTGTTTCAAGTCCTAGCTCTGCACCTTGATTGCTCTGTATTTTTGGACAAATCATTCAACTTTTTAAAGCCTCAATTCCTTCATTTGTTTAATGAGGTATTATAATAATGGCCCCTTATAGTGTCACTGTAAGTTAAATAATAAAATATATGTGAAGTGATTACATCATAATTGATTCTTATAATTCATTTGAATGCCTTTTCTTGAATTATCCGATTTCAAGTAATTTTCATAACTCCTATTTGAAAAGGGACACTGTGGATGCTATTTTATTCAAACTTGATTGAATCTACCTCACACATCAGCCCTGGGCCTCCCTCCTCCACTCAGACACTCAGTCAGCACTGCTGGTGTGTCCTAGATGTGTCGCAATGCTCAATGAAAGAAAGTAGTGCACTGTTCCTAGTATGGATGCAGAGAGCTCTGCCAAAGCCATCTGTAAGGAGAAGTCAGAGGCCACAGACAATGAAATGTGGTTTTAATTTTTTGAGCTAAGAAGTTTTATAAAATAATTTTTCTCATTTTTTGATGTAATGCCTGAAGGAAAATAATAATAAAACAAAACTGGAGGAGGGAAGATTATTTGCCAAGTGACAGTTTTCCTATTATTTCTGCTTCCATTTGTAGAAAAGGGAAGATAAAAACTGTAGGGAAAGTGTTGGCAGTATGCCAAACTTTCTTGTTTTGCTCCTAATCACTGTGACAAGGAAATTCGTTTTTTGGAGTATAATAGGCTAGTGCCCCCACCTCACTGGTGTATATGAACAATAAATAATGATAATTATGGTGACATTTATTAGGTGTCTACTTCATGCAGTCACTATGGAAAACACCTTGACAGAATGATCATGAGTAATCCTTGCAGCAGTACAATGGGCTCAGCACAAGTGAGGAACAAGTGCGTGAGTGGTATAGCCAGGATAAGAACAGGGACTCTCTTTTCTGGGCACACATTCTTAAGCACAATGCTGCCTTCCTGAGTTGGAAATTATAAAACAAATTTATATCTTCAGGTTGAAAGTTTGAAATCTCATCCCAGAATCACAGATAGAGAGCACTTCTGTCCTCCCCACTTACTGAAGTTACCACAGCTCTTTGGAAATGGGAAGCTAATGTAAATAAAAGTCTGTTTACTGGGTGATGCCCAAGCAAATGAGCCAACATTTACCAAAAGAAATCCCCCTGAACATCTTATTTTCAAAGAAGAAAAATATGTTTTGCTGAAGATCCAGTAATGTCCCTTTCTTTGATGTTATTACTCTGTCTGATTCTTCTAGGTAATGGAAGAGGAAGTGAAAGTGTTTTACAGGGGAGATAATATGTTAATGGCCCCAGTTCACTGAAACAGTCCAGGGAGGACCAGAGTTCCTTTACAAGGAAATCTCTTGGTGCTAAGCTGCCTCCCAGACCAACTGGCCTGGTGTTTCTCAGGCAGACTTGTGAAAAGGAATGGATAACAACTTCGTATTGAGGAAAACCACCTGAAGGGTTTTCATGGCAGCTTTCCCTATCAATCTTTATTTAACCAACTTACAAATGAATACTCTCTTCCTTCTCCCTTTGGTTAATCCTGACTGACACCCACGGGAAGTAAGTACTGCCCCATAGTGCTCCTCTTTACTGCTTATCTCTGCTCTTGCTGCAAATTTTGTATGCTTTCCAAGAGTCAGTTGTATCATACTTGTTTATGCCAGTTGTACTTGCTACTTAATTATGGAATTTAACATTTTAGAAACTGCTGAAGTATGGAGGTGACAAACTAAGTGTGTAAAAGTGCAGTTTTTGTAAAAGCTATCATATTCATCAAATCTAAAATATTGTTGATTTTAAAGCAAATCACTATTTTATGTATCCTTTAGAAAGAAAAAATGCCAACAATTAAACCATAATACACCATTGATTGTAAGAATATTCCTATTTCAGGTCATTTAAAATGTGAAAAAGTGCATTTTAGAACCTATAAAATACAGTGTTAAATAATTTATAAAACCTCTATGGGAAACAGGTACCTATGGAATGGAAAGCAAATGTACAGCTGACTATTCATATATATTTTGATGCAGCAAAACCTCTAGGTATATATATCAGAGAAATTCTCTCTCTCTCTCTAATATATATACATATATATATGTATATATATTAGGAAACATGTTTTAAAAAGCTTATAATAGCAACTAGAACCAACCCAATGTCCATAAGTTAAAAAAGAGAGAATAAAATGGTGATAGATATGTACCTATCAATAATCACTTTAAATATAAGAGGCTAAAATGCTCCAATCAAAAGACAAAGTAGATGAATCAATGAAAAAATAAGACCCATAAGTATGTAGTATACAAGAGACCCGCTTCAGGATAAAACAAAAACAACAACACAGACTAAAAGTAAAAGGATGGAAAAAGACATTTCATGCAAATGGCAATGAAAAATAAAAGTTGGGGTAGCAATACTTATAAAGTAAAATATTTATTTTATACCTGACAAAATAGATTTTAAAAGAAATGCTACAATAAGAGACAAAGAAGAATACTGCATAATGATAAAGAGATCAGTCCAGCGATAAAGTATAACTGTTATAAATATTTATGCACCCAACATAGGAGCACCTAAATATGTAAAGCAAATCTTGATGGACATAAAGGGAGAGATGGACAGTAATACAGTCATCATAGGAGAATTTAGCACCCCATTGACATCAGTGGATAGACTTTCCAGGCAAAAATTCAACAAGGAAACAGAAGCTTTAAATGAAACACTACGTCAGATGGATTTAATTAATATCTTCAGAGCCTTTCACCTCAAAGAAGTAGAATTTACATTGTTTTCAAGTGCACATGGAAAATTTTCCAGGATAGAACATGTGATTGGACACAAACAAGTCTCCAATTTAAGAAGACTGAAATCATATTAAGTGTCTGACCATAATGGTATGAAAGTGGAAATCAATCACAAGAAAAAAACCCTGAAAAACACACAAAGACATGGAGGCTAAATAACATGTTACTAAATAATGAATGGGTTAACAGTGAGATCAAGAAAGAAACAAACTTTCCTTGAGATAAATGAACATGAAAAGGTAAAAACATGAAATATTATGGAACACAGAGGAAGCAGCCCCAAGAGAGAAATTCAAAGCAATACAGTCCCACCTTGAGAAGAAAAAAAAAAGACCTGAAATAAACAATCTATCCTAATATTTAAAGGAACTAGAATAAAAACAAATAAATCCTAAAGTAAGTACAAAGAAGGAAATAATAAAGATTGTAACCAAAGCACAGGTCCAACAACCTGCCCCAAAGAAAATCAATATTCAAGAGGCAGGAGAGATCAAGATGGTAGAGGAGTGAATGGAAGTCACACTGACCTCTTCCCAGGACCAGTCTGGAATTACAACTAAATTGTGGAGAAACCACTGGAACGAACAGCTTAACAATAGCAAGAGAGAAGCCTTAAAACCTCAGGCAAACAGAAGGATTAGTTCAGCACAATCTGACTGATAAGGAGTGCAGCAGAGGCACAAGAAGCCTGGCTGGGAACCCTCAGGCAACAGAGCCAGAGGGATATTGAAGTGACCAGTTGGATCCCCCTGAGAAGAGCAGGGTGTAAACCATAAGTGGGGATCCCCAGCCTACAGCACCAGAGCCCCAAAAAATACACAGATTAACAACCAGCTGTGAAAAGTGTCAGGGATACTCTTGTCCAGAGAAGAGTGGTTGGAGATGGAAAGAGCCATTTAAAAGACCAATGTAAAAATTTTCAGCCACTTACCCTGAGCTCCACAAAGGCAGGGGCAGAGTAGGCTAGAGATGCCTGAGGAGACTGGGGAAGGAGGCTTTGGGGAGAGAACTGAGAAGGTGGTGGCCAGGATCCTGGTGCTGAGATATCCCCTGAGTGGCAGCCTGAGAGGAAACAATAGCCCCACCCCCAGGAGAGACTCTATCTTGGTTCTGTGGTGCTTAAGCCTGACTGCTGAGAGCAGAGTGGCAGCCGCAGACATTAGATCCCTGTAAAGTAGGTGCAGAGTGGACTAGAGGCACTTGAGGAGAGACTAAGAATGGAGACTTTGGGGAGAGAACTGAGAGTGGAGCCTCTGGGATACTGGTGCTCGATCGTCCCACCAAAGACAGAACCATCGAGCTCACACAGACTGCTCACACCCCTCTGAGCAGCAGTAACCTGAGGGGAAACATTAGCCCCCACCCCAGGAGGTATTTTGCCATGCCCCATTGGTGCTTAAAGCCTGACTATTGAGTGCAGAGTGTCTAAATTAGTAAGTGAAAAAGACAGTCATAGACAGTAGATCTTGGGACTCTCCAACAGACTGCCTAAGGTCAGGTGGGCTCAAAATCCGACATCACCAGAGGTGGATCCAGAAAGAAAAAACAGTGGAAAATACTAGAAGCTACCTAGATGAAATCCACTGTGTTCTTCTCCATGATTTGTGATATTTTCTTTACTACATGGTTTTTCAACATTCACTTCTTGTCCATCAAGTTGATGTATATTGAGTAACTAGATTTTATACTATAACCTATTTCTCTCCTTTTTTATAACAGTCTTAATCTCTTTACAATGTTATTAACACTGGTTCATTTGCTGTTGGTAGCGGGATTTTAAGGGGGAGTTATTTCTGTGGTCATGGGTGTGTTTCCTGGGTTTTGTGGTATTATTCCAGTAGTCAAATAATGGGGATGAAAAAAATACAACAACTCCCAATCAAAAGGAAAGGAAGAATCCCCAGAAAGACTACTAAAAGAAATAGAAGCAAGTAAACTATCAGATATTGAGTTCAAAAAAAAAAAATGGTTATAAGGAAGCTCAATGAACTCAGTGAGCTCAGTGAGAATCACAAAAAAACAAAGGTAAAGAATTAGAAACTTACTGCAAACTACATCAGCATAAAAAAGGGCATAGAAACTATCAAAATGAACCAAGAGGAAATGAAGAATACAATTACCAAACTGAAGAACACAGTAGAAGGAATCAAACCCAAGCTAAATTAAGCAGAGGATAGAATCAGTGAACTGGAAGACGTAGTAGAAAACACTCCCAGAAAGAGTAAAAAAATGAAAAAGTCTCAAAAAGAACAAAGAGGGATTAAGGGAAATGCAGGACAATATGAAATGTAATAATACCCATATAATAAGAATACCAAAAAGAGAAGAAGAGGAGCAAGGGATAGAAAACCTGTTTGAAAAAGTAATGATGGAAAACTTCCCTAATTTGAGGAAAGAAAAAGTCACACAAGTCCAAGAAGCACAGAGGGGCCCAATCAAGAGGATCCTAAAGAGACCCACTCCAAGACACACCATAATTAAAATGGCAGATATCAAGGACAAAGAAAAAATCTTAAAGGCAGCAAGGGAGAAACAGGAAGTAACATACAAGGGAGTAGCTGATTTGTCCACAGAAAAACTACAAGCTAGAGGGGAAGAGCAAAAAATATACCCAATAATGAAAAGCAAAGTCCTGAAAACAAGACTACTCTACCCAGCAAGGCTCTCCATTAAAATGGAAGGTGAAATAAGGAGTTTCCCAGACAAAAGAAAACTAAAAGAATATACCTCCACCACACCAGCATTAAAAGACATGCTAAAGGTGCTGCTTTAAGTAAATGAAGAAAAAGAGCAAGAGAGAGAGAGAGAAACACAAATACAAAGGGAAAAAACTGAATAAGTACCTATCAATAATAACTTTAACATAAATGCATTAAATGCTCCCATTAAAAGAAATAGAGTAGCTGAATGGATAAGAAAACAGGACCCACACATATGCTGCCTACAGCAGTCCAATCTCAGGAAAAAAAACTATACAGACTGAAAGTAAAGGGTTGAAAAAGATATCCAAAGCAAATGGACAGGAAAAAAAGCCAGGGTACCAATACTTATATCAGACAAAATAGACCTCAAAACAAAGGCCATAAAGAGACACCCAGAAGGACACATCATAATATCAAAGAAAGAATCGATCAAGAAGACATGAACATTGTAAACCTATATGCACCCAACATAGGCAAACCCAAATGTAAGGAAAATCCTGGAGGACTTCAAGAAATATATAGACAGCAGCATACTTATAGTAGGGGTTTTAATGCCCTGCTTTAAAGAATGCATAGATCAACCAAAAAAAAATATCAACAAGAACATCGTGGAACTGAATGATGCATTAGAGCAAATGGACCTGATTTATATAGAATCTTTCATCCCAAAGAAGCAAACTACACATTCTTTTCAAATGCACATGGAACATTTTCAAAGATAGACCACATGATAGGACACAAAGCAAGCTCAACAAATTAAAGAGAATTGAAATCATAACAAGCATCTTCTTAGACTACAAGGGTTTAAAACTGGAAACCAACCTCAGGGAAAAAAACTCAAAAACTTTCAAACTCATGGAGACTAAATAGCATGCTATTAAACAATGAATGGGTCAATAATGAGATGAAGGAAGAAATCAAAAGGTTTCTGGAAACAAAGGAAAATGAACATACAACAGTCCAAAACCTATGGGACACAGAGAAGGCAGTCCTGAGAGGAAAGTTCATAGCAATATAGGCCAACCTGAAAAAGATAGAAACATTTCAATTAAACAACCTAACCCTCCATCTACAAGAACTGGAAAAACAACAAACAAAGCCCAGAGCAAGCAGAAGGAAATAAATAATCAAGATCAGAGCACAATCGAATGACATAGAGGCTAAAAGAACAATTCAAAGGATCAATAAATCCAGGAGCTAGTTCTTTGAAAAGATAAACAAAATTGACAAACCTTTAAGCAGACTCATCAACAAAAGAAGGTTGAGGATGCAAATATATAAAATCAGAAACAAAGAGGAGAAATAACAACTGATGCTACAGAAATACAAAGGATCATAAGGAATTACTACAAACAACTACATGCCAAGAAATTTGAAAACCTGGGTGAAATACACAAATTTATGAAAATATTTAATCATCCAAAACTGAATGAACAAGGAACATAAAGCCTGAATAGACCAATAATAGCTGGTGAAATTTAAGCAGTAATCAAAAACTCCAGACACACAAAAGCCCTGGACCAAATGGTTTCACAGGAGAATTTTCCAAAATATTTAATGAAGAGCTAACCTGTTTTTCTTAAACTTTTCCAAAAAATCCAAGAAAAGGGAAGATTCCCAAACTCTTTTTATGAGGCCAGCGTTATTGTAATCCAAAAACCATATAAAAACACAACAAAGAAAGAAAACTACAGGTCAATATCCCTGATGAACATAGGTGATAAGATCCTCAACAAAATATTGGCATACCTCAACCAGCAATACATTAAAAAAATCATACATCACGATCAATAAGATTCATCCCAGGGATGCAAGGATGGTAGAATATTCACAAATCAATAAACATAATACATCACATAAAGAAAAGGATAGACAAAAATCACATGATCATATAAATAGATGAGGAAAAAACATTTGATAAGGTACAGCACCTATTTATGATAAGAAAAATCAGCAAAGTGAGAGTAAAGGGGTCATTCCTCAACATAATAAAGGCTATATATTAGAAACCTACATTCAACAGTATACTGAATGGGCAAAAACTAAAAGCTTTCTCACTAAGATCAGGAACCAGCCAAGGATATCTGTTTTCACCACTTGTATTCAACATAGTATTAGGAGTCCTAGCCACAGCCATCAGGCAAGAAAAAGAAGTAAAGACATCCAAATTGGAAAGGAGGAAATAAAATTGTCATTGTTTGAGGATGAAAAGATAGTGTACATAGAAAACTCTAAAGATTCCATCAAAAACCGTTTCCAAGACAAGCGAGTCTAGCAAAACAACTAGGATACAAGTCAATATTCAGAAATCAAAGGTATCTGTGTACACCAACAGTGAAATAACAGAATCAGAAATCAGGGGGAAAATTCCATTTACTATAGCAACAAGAAAAATAAAATACCTGGGTATAAACTTAACCAAGGACGCTAAGACCTGTGCTCAGAAAACTACAGTACACTGAAGAAAGAAATTAAGGAAGACACAAATAAATGGAAGCATATACCATGTTCATGGACTGGAAGAATTAACGTTATCAAAATGTCCATACTACCTACCCAAAGAAATGTATAGATTCAATGCAATTCTTATTAAAATACCAATGACATATTTCACAGATAAAGAATTAACATTTTAAAAATGTATATGGAACCATAAAGAACTCGAAATAGTGGCAGCAATTTTGAGAAAGAAAAAAGTAGGAGAGATCACAATACCTTACATCAAACTACATTATAAGGCCCCTGTGATCAAAAAAGTCTGATACTGGCATGAGAACAGATGTATAGATCAATGGAACAGAATACTGAGACCAGAAATAACCCATATCTCTATGGACAATTAATATTTAACGAAGAT
This sequence comes from Mormoops blainvillei, assembly GCA_004026545.1. Taxonomy (NCBI): domain Eukaryota; kingdom Metazoa; phylum Chordata; class Mammalia; order Chiroptera; family Mormoopidae; genus Mormoops; species Mormoops blainvillei. The sequence goes on from PVJD01001036.1 coordinate 25,445, forward strand.
GGTAGGAGCATACAATGGAGTAAAAATAACCTCTTCAACAAATGGTTTTGGGAGATCTGAACAGTGGCATGCAAAAAAATGAAATTCAACCACCAACTTATACCATACACAAAATCCACTCAAGATGGATAAAAGACAAATATAAGTCACAACACCATAAAAGTCCTAGTGGAGAACATAGGCAGGAAAATCTCAGATATTCTACACAGCAATATTTTCACTGATATGTCCCCTACAGCAGGGGATATAATGAAAGAAAAAACCAGTGGGACTTCATCAAAATAAGAAGCTTCTCTATGGCTAAAGAAAATATCATGAAAATGAAAAGTGAACCAACCACAAGGGAAAATATATTTGCCAATGATACATCAGACAAGAGGTTGACCTCCAAAATATATGAATAACTCAGGCAATTCCACTCCAGGAAGACAAACAACCCAATTAAGAAATGGTCAAAGGACCTAAACAGACACTTCTCCGATGAGGACATACAGAGGGCCCAGAGACATATGAAAGGATGCTCAACATCACTAGCCCTCAGAGAGATGAAAATTAAAACCACAGTGAGATATCACTTCACACCAGCCAGCATGGCCATCATAAAGAAGTCAAGAAACAAGAAGTGCTGGAGAGGATGTGGAGAAAAGGGAACCTCAGTACACCTTTGGCAGAAATGCAGACTGGTGCAGCCACTGTGGAAAACAGTTTGGAATTTCCTCAAAAAACTAAAAATGGAACTGCCTTTTGGCTGTGTGATGCCACTGCTGGGATTATACTCTAACAATCCTGGAACAGCAATTCAAAAGAACTTATGCACCTCAATGTTCATAGCAGCACAATTTAAAATAGCCAAGAATTGGAAGCAACCTAAGTGCCCATCAGTAAATGAGTGGATCAAAATATTGTGGTACAGTTACACAATGGAATACTATGCAGCAGAAAAAAAGAGCTACTGCCCTTCTCAACAGCATGGGTGGTTCTGGAGAGCATTATGCTAAGTGAAATAAGCCAGGTGGTAAAAGGAAAATACCACATGATCTCATCTATAAGTGGAAACTAATCAACAAAATATACAAGCAAGCAAAATATAACCAGCGACATGGAAATAAAAAACTGACAGTAACCAGAGGGGAGGAGGGGATAACAAGGGAAAGGGAGAGAAAGGATCATCAAGGAACATGCATAAAAGACCCATCGACAAAGCCAAACGGAGGAAGAATTGAGTGTGGAAGGTGGGGAGGGGTGAGACTGGGGAAAGTGGTGGCAGGAAAATGTTGATGTGGGGATTATGGGATAGGATTCAGGGCAGAGGAGATAATGTAGAGGAAAAAACAAGACACTGTAATCGCATAATCAATAAAACATACAAAAATAAAAATTAAAAAAATAATAAATACATATTTTTCCAATTTCTATAGTAAATATGTAGAAAAGCTTTAAACAAAACTAAAATGTCCTAAAATTCTCACATTCAAAAGTATCGTGTTTAATTAGGTTTTCTTATTCGACATAGTTATCACTCCTGGTTTTCCCATGTTATTTAAATATAGATTCATAAAATAAAATTTTTAAAAAGGGGCAAGTGCTAATGTATAGGAAAGTGGCTTATTCAGATGCCAGCCATCTGGAAGATGAGGGATTCCTGTCTCTAAGCTCATCTCCACATCAATGGAGGCAGAAGTTTTTATAAGCAGGGAGAAGGGAACAGAGCAAAGAGAACAAGGGAAGGGTTTGAAAAGTTCTCTAAGTCAATTCTAATAAAGCACATGATAGTCCAGTGTGCATCATCCTGAGTTAGTCATCCTGGACTCACATCATCCTTGCTTGGCATCATCCTGGCTCCACATTTGAAGGTCAGTGAATCTCCTGGATCTGGGATGCCTGAAGGTCAGAATCTGTATCTTTTGAAGTTAATTTCTAGAATTCTTACACAAACATGCTGTTCATCTACAAGCTACATATTAATCAGAGTCAGCACTTACAGAAATAATGTCAAAAGAATAGTGGGGTGAGTTATAATCCCCCACTAATAGAATTTTTCACTGTTACAAGGTCAGAGCAGAAATAAATAAAATAGTCTAATAAAACAATACAAAAGATCAATAAAACTAAGAGCTGGTTCTCTGAAAAGATAAATAAGATGATCAAATTTTTAAACTAGAATAATCAAGAAAGAAAGAGAGAGGATTTAAGTAATCAGAAATTAAATGAGAGGTAACCATCGACACCAATGAAATACAAAAAAAATTATAAGAAAATATTACAAACAATTATATGCCAACAAATTAGACAATCTGGACAAAATGGATAAATTCCTAGAAACATACAATCTTTCAAAATTGAATCGGAAAGAATCAGAATCAGAACAGACAGATTAAAAGCAGTGAAATTAAAGCAGTAATAAAAAAAATTCCCAACAAACAAATGTCCTGGACCAGGTGGCTTCATAGGTGAATTTTACTAAACATTCAAACAAATAAAAAACACTAACACTATCCTTTTCAAACTACTCCAAAAAATGCAAGCAGAGGGAAGACTTCCAAACTTATTTTATTTTATTATTTTATTTATTTTGTTTTATTTTATTTTATTTTATATTTTATTTTATTTTATTTTTAATAATCACCTGAGGATACATTTGTTGATTTGAAAGAGAAAGATAAGGAAAACATTCCTACCAAGCAGCCACACCAGCCAGTGCCAAAGTTTGTTTTACAAGGCCAACAATAGCCTAACTCCAAAACCAGATGAAGACACTACATAGAAAGAAAATTATTGGCCAATATCCCTGATGAACCAAGGTTCTAAAATTCTCAACAAAATATTAGCAAACTAGCAGTGCATTAAAAAGCTCATACACTATGATAAAGTGGTATTTATTACGGCAAAGCAAGATTGGTACAATATCCACAAATCAATCAATGTAATAAACCACCTAAACAAAATTAAGTATAAAAATCTCATGAACATTATGCTTAGTAAAATAAGCCAGTCAAAGAAAGACAAATACCATATGATTTCACTCATATGTGGAATCTAATATGTGAAAGAACAAGCAAAATAGATTCATAGACTGAGAGGAGGATGACAGCTAAGGGTTCGGGAGGTTATGGGGTGGGGGGATAGTGTGAAAAAGAAAAAGGACTCATGGACATGGACAACAGTGTGGTGATTGCTTGCGGGAGAGGGATGTAAGGGGACTAAAAAAATTTAAAAAGCCCTGGCTGGTGTGGCTCAGTGAACTGACTGTTGACCTGTGAACCAAAGGGTTGCCAGTTTGAATCCCAGATAGGGCACATGCCTGGGCTGCAGACCACGTCCCCAATAGGGGGCCTGTGAGAGGCAACCACACTTTGATGTTTCCCTTTCTCCCTCCATTCCTCTCTCTCTAAAAATAAATAAATAAAATCTTAAAAAACAGAAATAAATAAATAAAACAATAAAAAAAGAAAAGCCATCACCTACCATGGGAAAAAAATGATCATATTAATAAATGCAGAAAAGTCATTTGATAAAATCTAGCAGCTATTTATAATAAAAACTCTCAGCAAAGTGGGAATAAAGGAAACATATCTTAATATAATAAAGGCCATATATAACAAACCCACAGCCAACATCATACTCAATGAACAAAAACTAAGAACATTTTCCTTAAGATTAGGAGCAAAGGGATGCCCATTTTCACCACTTTTATTCAACATTAATAGTACTGAAAGTCTTAGTCACAGAAATCAGATGAGTAAAAATGAAAGGCATTCAAGTTATAAATGAAGAAGTAAAATTGTCATTATTCACAGATGACATGATATTGTACATATAAAACTCTAAGGACCCCACCAAAAAAACTACTAGAACAGATAAATGAATTTAATAAAGTAGTAGGATACAATACAAATATCCAAAAATCAGCTGAATTTCTAAATATCAATAATGAACTATAAGAAAGGGAAAGCAAGAAAACAATCCCATTTACAATTGCTTTAAAAATATACCTAAGAATTAATCTTGCCCAGTATGTGAACAACCTGTACTCAAAAAAATTATAAGACACTGAAGAAATTGAAGAAGATACAAGTAAATGAAAGCGTATACGGTGTTCATAGATAGGAATAATTTACATCATTAAAATATCCATAATACCCAAAGCAATCTAAAGATTCAATGCAATTCCTATTAAGATACCAATGGCATATTTCACAGAACTACCACAATATTCCATAAATTTCTATGGAACAAGAAAAGATTCTGAATAGCCACTGCAATTTTAAGAAAGAACAAAGTTGGAGGAATTGTGCTACCTGATATCAAACTACACTACAAGGCCATAGTAATCAAAATAGCATGGTACTGGCATAAAAACAAAAATATAAACCAGTGGAGCAGAATAGAGAAGCCAGAAATAAACCCAAGCCTGTATGGTCAGTTAATATTTGACAAATGAGGCAAGTAATACAATGGGATAAAAATAATCTGTTCAATAAATGGTGTTGGAAAAATTGGACAGGTGTGTGCAAAAAAAGAGAAACTAGACCACCTTTTCACCCCATATACAAGAATAAACTCAAAATGAATTAAAAACTTAAATGTTAAACTCAAAGCCATAAAAACCCTTGAAGAAAACATAGGCAGTGAAATCTCAGACATTTCTCAGCAATATTTTTTTTTCTGATCTGTCTCCCTGGGTAAGGGAAACAAAAGAAAAAAAAAGGGACTACACCAAACTAAAACCTTTTTGCACGACAAAGAAAACAATCAACAAAACAAAAAGATAATGTATTTAAAGGGAGAATATTCACCAAGGATACATCTTATAAGGTGATAATATTCAAAAAATTTTTAAAAACTTTCAAAACTTAACATTAAAAATAAATCCAATTGAAAAATAGGCAAAGGTCATGAATAGACACTTCTCCAAAGAGGACATACAGATGGTAAATAGATATATGAAAAGATGCTCAATATCACTAAGCATCAGAGAAATGCAAATTAAAGCCACAATGAGATATCACTTCATACCAGTCAGAATGGCTATTACCAATAAATCAACAAACAAAAAATGTTGGCAAGGACGTAGAGAAAAAGAAACACTTGTGCACTGTTGGTGGGGATGCAGACTGGTGCAGCCATTGTGGAGAGCAGTATGGAGATTCCTCAAATAATTAAAAATGGAACTGCCTTATGACCCAGCAATTCCACTTCTGGGTATGCACTCATAGAAACCCAAAACACTGATTTGGAAGAATATGTGTACCCCTGTTTATTGTAGTGTTATTTACCATAGCTAAGATGTGGAAGCAGTCCAAGGGCCCATCACTAAATGAGTAGATTAAAGAGCTATGGTACATTTACACAATGAAATACATGTGACTATTAAAAAATTAAAAATTAAAAAAAAATAAAAGGAAACCTTACCTTTTATGGTAGTATGGATGGACCAGGAGATTATTATACTTAATGAAATAAGCCCAGTGATAGAAAGACAAATACCATATTATCTCACTTATATGTGGAGTCTAATGAACAAAATAAACTGATGAACAAAATAGAAACAGACATGGCTACATGGAATAGACTGACAGCTTTCAGAGGGGAGGGATGAGGGAGGACAGGATGAAGGAAGGTAAAATAATTAAGCAAATACACACACACACACACACACACACACACACACACATATATATATATATATATATATATATATGTATATGTATAAAACACATAGATACAGACAGCATTGTGGTGATAGCCAATGAGAAACAGGCTAAGGGGTAGATAGAGGTGGGCAAAGAGGGAGAATGGGAATAAGAAAGACACTGCTTGGGACAGTGGGTGCATGATACAGTGTGCACATGATCTTTTATTTTGTATTCTTGAAACCAGTATGATTTTACAAACCAAAGTCACCCCAATAAGTTCATTAAAAAATAAAAAAAATTAAAATGTAAAAAAATTTTCAATTAACTTTTGTACTTTTTTGTTATTGGAATATAAAAAGACAGTTGATTTCTGTACATTAACCTTATCTTCAAAGATCTTAATAAATTAACTTACAAATGTTAATAGTTGTTTTCTAAATCACCTTGAATTTTTTAGATAAACAATACTATATTGTTTACAAATCATAAAATTTTTGTTTCATTAAACTTTTTAAAAATTTATTTTTTAATTTTACTACCTTCAGTATAAGGTTCAATAAGGGTGATGTAGCAGTCATCTTGTCTTGTTTGAAACTGCAAGAGTAAGTTTTCCAATATTTTGCCATGAGTATATTAACTGGGAATTTTTAGATCCTTTATTATATTAAGTAAATTCTTGCTTATCTCTAAGGTAATAGGAATTTTTATCATTACTTGACATTCAATTTTGAGAAATGCTTTTTCTGCAACTATCAAGGTGATTATATAATTATTTACTTTTTTATTAAAGTAATAGATTATATTGATTGATTTATAATGAGAAACTAATACTCAAGACTTAGTCATAATATAATACAATGCATCATTATTTTTCTATATTGTTGGATTTGATTTGTTAATATTTAATTAAAATTTTATGCATCAATAATCACAAGAGTGATTAATCTGTAATTCTCATATCTTATATTTTTGTCAAGTTTCAGAATAAATATCATGCTAATGTCATAAAAAATTAAGATGTGTTCACATCCCTTCTTTCTCTATTCTGTGGAAGAGTTTAAGGCAAGATTTTGATATTTCCTTCTTCAATGCCTGAAAGACCACATAGGTGAAGCAATCTATTTCCACATTTCATTTGCAAAAATACAGATTCTGTTTTCTGTATATCAGTATATTCAGATTATTTCTTTTAGACTTGTAATAATGTCCCCCTTTTATTTCATACACTGGTAATCTGCATTTCTCTATTTTTATATTTATATATGATCTTAAGTTCTACATAATTGGGATGTTTGTAATTGCCTTTCTATTAATGATTCCTAGGTTAATCCCATCATGGTAAGACAACACCTTGTGCATAAATTCAATCTTTTGTCAGAGCATATAGGCATCACAGAGTTCATAGCCAACATAAACTACTTTAACTCATAACCTTGGGTTAATCTTTGTTCAACCTGTAAACTTATATTTACTTACAATATCATTGTCAATTTCTATCCAGATATTTTGTATACTGTTATCTTACTGATGTTTTAATCTGTATCTCCCTAATTATAAATGGAGCATATTTTCATATACTTATTTGTCATCTGTGCATCTTCTCTGGTGAGTTGTCTTTTCAGTACTTTTGCCCATTTTCATTTAAGTTGTTTATTTTCTTATTATTGAGTTTTAAGAGTCCTTTCTATATTTTGAATCCTAGTCCTTTACCAGATATTTGTTTTACAGATATTTTCTTTCAGTCTGTGGCTCACTTTTTTTATGTATTAAAAATTTCTCTCAAAAAACAGGCATTTTTAATTTTAATAAAGACTAATCAATTTTGCTTTATTAATCATGCATTTAGTATTGTATCTAAAAAATATTCTCCAAATCAAGATCACCCAGATTTTATTCCATGTTAATTTTAAATGTTTGATAGTTTTCCATTTTACATTTAGATCTATGATTTATTTTGAGTTAATGTGTGAAAGGTTTAAAGTTTGTATTCAGGTTTTATTTTTTGCACATGGAAATCCAGTTGTCCAAGCCATTTATTGAAAAAGCTATAATTTCTCCATGAAATTACCTTTGCTCCTTTGTCAAAGTCAGTAGCTTGTATTTACTTAGATACATTTCTGGGTTTTCTAGTCTAACATTGATCTGTATGTCTATTCTTTCACTAATCTTGTTCTGTCTTGATTACTATGTCTTTAAGTCTTAAGATGAAATAGTTTAAGTCCTCCAACTTTCCTTTTCTTCTTCAGTACTGTTTTGGCTGTCCTACACATTTTTCCTTTCTGTCTTTAGAATCAGTGTGTCAATATCTACAAAGTAACTTCCTAGTTTTTATTGGGATTGTACTTAATCTATACATCAAATTGTGAAGTAATATATTTTAATAATATTGAGTTTGCTAATGCATGAACATGAAATATCTCTTTATTTATTTAGATCTTTCATTTCTTTAATCAGAGGGAACTTATGTCATAAATTTTCTTCCATCTGGAATTTCATCTGATATAATCCTTTTTCCTTCCATAGTTTTCTGACACATTTGCAAATGTTATTTATCATAGTTTATCTGTTTTTTTTTCTAGTCATTGCAACTGTAGTGTTGGGCAACCCTGAAACAGGTAACTAACCACTTTTTTATAATTCTGGAAATTTTATTATCATTTAAAGTATATGTAAGCAACTATGTCTCCCTCTTTCTTTAAGAAATAACAAATTTCATGCAATTTATCTTCACAATTTTCCACTTAGCAATAATTACTACACATTTTACATATATAAATTAGTATATACTAATATTATCTATAATATATTATATATATAATTAATATATATTATATCAGGAAAAAGTCAGGCCATTTTTACTACAGTGGTAAGAATTTGCATGACATCGGTGTAACCTGACAGGCAAGGAGAGTGGACTGGAACACGCACATGTGAACAATGACAATTTCACTCTACTAGTCAGTGAAGGCAGTAGACATTGTTGAGTGAGCATGTATGCTGTGTGGTCCTCACATTCAAAATGGCTGACCAAGAAGAGCAACAAATTTGCATCAAATTTTGCATTAAAGTTGAACATCCCTCCACAGAAGCTATGTGGATGATTCAGAAGGCTGCAGCTATGGACAACTGGTGATCTGCACCTTTATCACAACAATGTACCCACTCATGCATCATATCTCATGCAGAGGTTTTTGGCAAAACATCAAATCACCAGGGTAACTCAGCCCCCCACCCCAGAGCCCAGATTTGGTGCCCTGTGACTTCTTACTTTACCAAAACTAAAATCACCTTTGAAAGGGAAAACATTTCAGATTGCCAGTGAGATTCAGGAAAATACAACGAGGCAGCTGATGGCAATTGGGAGACTCGTATGAGGTCCCTAGGTGACTACTCTGAAGGGGACTGAGTTGTCATTGTCCTATGTTCAATGTTTCTTGTATCTTGTATCTTCTTCAATAAATATTTCTATTTTTCACAGTACATGGTTGGATACCTTCTGGACAGACCATGTATATCTATATCTATATCTATCTAATCTATATTTATATCTGATCTATATATTCCTTATTTTACTGTACAAGTGTTTATATCATAGTTTATTCACTTGGTTATTTCTAGTCTTTGGTTCTGATAAAAGTGCAACATCAAAAGCCTTGTGTAAATGTGTCTATTGTAATTTCCATTGCATCAAAGAGCCATTATTATTTTTAAGATAATTTTTTAAAATATTTATGCTATCTAAAAATAATTGGTTTGGATTTTTTCAGCTCTTTGTAATACATAAAAATGCTCTTGCAACCTGTATTTTGCTGTGTGTGATGAGTACTCTTTTGGCCAAATTTTTGAGGGAAAAATAAGGGTGCACATTATACATGACTGTAATGATTATATGGGTATAATAATTCTGTATATAATGTACACAAAAACATGGGAGTGCATTATACATGGCAAAATACAGTAGTTAATTTTCAAGATTTCTTCATGTGTACTTAAAAACTTGGGATATTGTCTATTATTAGTGTTCAGCATCCAAAATATATAAATAAATGCTAGTTCCTTTGATTAGGTCATCTATATCCTATAAATGTTTTCTTCATTTTATTAGTCTTGAAGGAACAAAATAATCTTATTATTGGTATGATTTTATTTTTTCTTGAATCCCCTGAAATTGCTGTTGTAGGAGCATTGCTACTTTATTGTTCTCTTAACAATACTAATAATATTCTGTATTAAAAGTAAATTATAGGTCATTACAGAAAGTATTATTATTTTTAATGTTTTCATGTTATTTTCACAAAATCAGACACAGGATTGTGACTCCTACTTTTTCTGTTTACATCTACTTAACAAATCTTTATTTTTAATTATTTTTTATTGTTAATACTTCAGAATCTCTGCTTTAGGTGTGTTTTTTTGCATGCAATGTAATATTGAGCTTAGCTTTGTTAGTCAACTTAAAATTATTTTACTTTTATGTTATGCTATTTCACATGTGTATAGGATTTGTGTGTGACATTACTTATTCAATGTATCATACACTGTGTGCTTCTTGTGTGCTAGTTTCTGTATCTTACTATATTTTTTCTCAGCTTCTTTACCAGTATATCTATTTACCTATGAATCTCTATCTCTTGATAACCCTGATTAATTTAATACCATTTTTAATATTATTTTCAAATTCCACTGCTTTGTTTTTTTTCTTTGGACACTCCTGTCACCATATATTGGATCTCCATTCACCATCTCCATATCTGTCACTTTGCCTTTAATAATTTTTATGTGTTCACTTATTTCCATGTTCTGTTTTTCTTAATGCATGACCTATAAAATTATTAATTCTCATGTATCTTTGTAATCAATCTTTACCTCTGAAATAAAATTAGTGTTTAATTTGAAATAAAATAATAATGTTTTATTTGCTATTATTTTCTGAGTTCTCTTAGCTATCTTTTCAAGTTATTTTTCAATTACCTCCCATCTGAGTTTTTCTTAACCCTGGCTTACACTATCATTTTGTATTATCTATTATTTCTTAGTTTGTTATTGTTATTTTTATTAAGTTATAACTTTTACCTATTTTGTATATTTTTTAAATTATCTAAATTATCTGTCTTCACATCATTCTGTTTTTATTCTCTTTTTAAAAACATATCTTTTTTGATCAAGTAGTGGAGAAGAGTGAACTCATGCTCAAATGGCACTTTCTCTTTGACTGAGAGGGAACCTTCTGCATAGATAGTCTGAGGTGTGGAATAATTAAATTCTTGGTAGGTGAGATTCTATGGAAGATACTACAAAGGAAGATCAAAGATGTCAGTAGGGTGTGTAGAAGCTACACTAACCTCTTTCCAAGACCAAAATAGAAATACAACTAAATTATAGAAATAGCATCCTGAATAACCAACCAAACACTAGTCGGAGAGAAGCCATATAACCAAAGACATATGGAAGAAACTACATAACCAAAACAAGACTGGTAGGAAGTGTGCAGGTATAAGATGCATGGGTAGCAGCTTAAGATCCAGAGGCTATTTAAGTGCTCAGAGAGGTTCCCCCTGAGAAGTGTGAGGTCTAAACCACAAGTACAGCCCCCCAGCCCAGAACAGCAAAACTGGGAAAGGTATCCAATAGCATCCACGTGTGAAAAGAAGCAGAGTTTTTGTCTGAAAGGGAGAGACAACTAGAGATGCAGAGAAACTTTTAAAGGTGCAACTCACAAAATTTTGTTTGCCACCACATACCCTGGGTACCAGCAGAGGAAAGGCAGAATGGACTAGAGCCATAAAAGGAGACCGGGGTCAGTAGCTCTGGGGAGAGTTAAAGGGTCAGTTGCCAGGATTCATTTGCAGAGTCACTCCCCATACTGCAGACACCATCTTTCTCAAACAGACCACTCACCTCCACATGGCATGAGCCTGATGGGAAGCAATAGTCCCACGTGCAGAAATCCCTCTTACCCCACCCAATGGGGCTTAAGCAAGGCTTCAGAGAAGTATAGTTGGAGACAATTTTACTGTTTAAGCTTAACAGAAAACCTGCAGACAAAGGTGGATCTCTGGGAGACCTGAGACTTTAGCTGACTCTCCCTGGGGCCCAGTGCTGTTGAAAAATGGTTTCGGTGTGCATCCTGGTTCTTTCTGCACACACCCAGGCCTAGCAGAGGGAGCCACAAGCTATGGATCACTGAGAGCTCCAAGCGGGTTGCCCAGGATCAATCACAGGCAGCGTGTGACATAGGTTTACACCAGAGTCTTTCCAGGTCTAGTTAATACATAGAAACAAATATAAAGACGGAGCTGAAATTGAAAGACAATGAAACAGGCCCCAAATAAAAGAATGACAGAATCCTTCAAAGAAGGACTAAATGAAATGGAGGCAAACAACTTATCGGATATATAGCTTAGAGTAATGATTATAAGGATACTCATGAAAAAAGATATAGAAACCATTAAAACAACAGTCAGAAATAAAGAATGTAACATCTGAAATAAATAATACACTGGAAGGAATGAACAGCAGGTTAGATGAAGCAGGGAATTGACTCAGCTATTCAGAAAACAAGGTAAAGAAGAAACACCCAATCAGAGCACAAAAAGAAAAAAGAATTTACAAAAATGAGAAGAATTTAAGAAACCTTTAGGACAACATGGAGCATAAAAACATCCACATCATGGGAATACTAGAAGGAAAAGAGAGTGAGCAAGTGATTGAGAACCTATCTGAAGGCATAATGACTGAAAACTCTCCTAACCTGGTGAAGGAAAAAGACACACAAGTCCAAGAAGCACAGAAAGTCCCAAACAAGAAGGACCTAAATAGACTCACACCAAGACACATCACAATTAACATGGTAAAGCTTAAAGACAAAAATGGAATCTTAAAAGCCACAAAAGAAAAGTAGTTAATTATCTATAAGAGAGCTCCAATTAGATTGTCATCTGATTTCTCAATGTACACATTTCAAGCCAGGAGGCACTGACATGAAATACTTAATGTGATGAAAAGCAAGGACCTACAGTCAAAGCTAATTTACCCACTTAGGCTATTATTTAAAATTGAAGAAGAAATAAAGAATTATCCAAGCAAAAATAAAGCCAAAGGAGTGTGTTAACATCAAACCAGTATTGCAACAAATGTTAAAGTGCTTGCTTTAAGAAAACCATGAAAAAGAAAAATTAAAAAACAAAGGAAAATAGATTAAAAAAATAAAATGGCAACAAATAGGTATCTATCAATGATCACATTACATATAAATGACTTAAATGCTCCAATAAAAAACAACATAGGGTAGTTGAGTGGATAAGAAAACAACATCCATATACATGCTGTCTCCAAGAGACTCACTTCAGATTGAAAGATACTCACAGACTAAAAGTAAAGGATTAAAAAAGGTATTTCATGCAAAAGGAAAGAAAAAGTCTGTGGTAGCAATACTTACACTTGACAAAATAGACTTTAAAACCAAGGCTATACTGAGAGACAAAGACACTACATAATGATAAAGGGAAGAATCCAAAAAGAGGCTATAACCCTAGTAAATATTTATGCACCCAAAATAGTAGCACCTAATATGTAAAGCAAATGTTGATGTACAAAAAGGAAGAGATTGACAGAAATATAGTCATAGTAGGGGATTTTAACACCACATTGTGTTCAATGAATAGAATTCCAGTAAGAAAATCAATAAGACAGTGACCTTAACAACATACTAGATCAAATGGATTTAATTGATAACTACAGAGCATTTCACCCCAAAGTGGCACAATATACATATTTTTCAAATGCACATGGAACATTTTCTAGCATAGACCACATGTTAGGACCCAAAACAAGTCTCAGTAAATTTAAGATTATAATTATATCAACCACATTTTCTGATCACAATGCTATGAAACTAGAAATCAATCACAAGAAGAAACCTAAAAAAAAATACACAGACATGAAAGCTAAATAACATGTTATTATACAATGAATGCATCAACAACAAGTCCAAAGAAGAAATCAAAAGATAACTTGAAACAAATTAAAATGAGAATACAACAACCCAAAATCTTTGGGACACAAGGAAAGCAATCTTAAGAAGGAAATTCATAGCATTACAGGCCTATACCAAGAAACAAGAGAAAACTCTAACAAATAATCTAACTTTACACTTAAAGGAACTTGAAAAACAACAAGCAAATCCCAAAGTAAGTGGAAGGAAGGAGAGAATAAAAATTAGAGCAGAAATAAATGACGTAAGAGTCTGAAAGAATACAAAATATCAATGAATCCATGAGCCGGTTCTTTGAAAAGATAAAAAGGATTGACAATATTTAACCAGGCTCATCAAGAAAAAAAGAGAAAGGAATCAACTCAAAAAGATCAGAAATAAAAGAGGAGAAATAACAACTGATACCAAAGAAATATAAAGTATTCCAAGAACATATTATGAATAACTATATGCAAAGGTTGGACAAGCAGGCCGAAATGGATAAATTAGGAAACATACAATCTTCCAAGACTAAATCAGTAAGAATCATAGAATAGGAGTAGATATTATACCTAGTGAAATTGAAGGAGTAATAAAAAAATAGTTCCAACAAACAAAAGCCCTGGGTCAGATGGCTTCACAGGTGAATTTTACCAAATAGTTTGAGAAGAACCTCTCTTTCTCTAACTATTTCAAAAAATTCAAGAGGAGGAATGACTCCTACGCTCATTTTATCCTAATTCCAAAACCAGACAATGACACTAAAAAAAGATAATAAAATTATAGGTTAGTATCCTGATGAGTTTAGATGCTAAAATCCTCAATAAAGTATCAACAAACTGAATACAGCAGTATTTCAAAAAGATCGTACACCATGATCAAGTGGGATTTATTCCAGGAATGCAAAGTTGGTACAACATTCACAAATTAATTAATGTGATACACCACATAAACAAAAGAAAGGATAAAAATCACATGATCATATCAATAATACAAAAAAAATCTGATGAAATACAGCTCCCACTTATATAAATAAAGCTCTCAGTAAAGTGGGAATAAAAGGAATATACCTAAACATAATGAAGGCCATATATGACAAACCCATTTTCAGAATTATATTCAATGAGCAAAACTTACAAGCATTCCCTTAAATTTGGGCACAAGACAGGATGTCCACTTTCACCTCTCTTATTCAACATAGTGCTGGAAGTCCTAACCATAGCAATCAGACATGAAGAAGAAATAAAAGGAATTAAATTTGGAAAGGAAGAAGTAAAACTACTAGAACTGATAAATGAATTAATAAAGTAGCAGGATGCTAAATTAATATCCAGAAATCAGTTGTGTTTTTAAATGCCAAATATAATCAGAAAGGGAAATTAACAAAACAATTCCATTCACAATTGCTTCAAAAAGAATAAAATACCTAGCAATAAATCTAACAAAGTATATAAAAGACATGTACTTGGAAAATTAGAAGACATCGAAGAAAAAACTGAAGAAGATACAAATAAGAGGAAGCACATACCGGGCTCATGGATAGGAAGAAATACCATCATTAAAATGTCATTACTACCCAAAACAATCTATAGATTCAGTGCAATTCCTATCAAGATACTAAACACATATTTCACAGAACTAGAAAAATTATCTCAAAAATTTTATGGAAGTACAAAAGGCCTGGCATATCAACAGTGATCCAAAGAAAAAAGAACAAACTTGGAGGAATCACGCTTTCTAATATCAGCCTATGGTTTAAGGCCATAGTAATCAAAACAGTGAGGTACTCACATAAAAACAAATACATAGATCAATGGAACAGAATAGAGAGTCTAGAAATAAACCCACACCTTTATAGTCAATTAATATTTGACTGAGGAGGTAAGCACACACAATGTGCTAACAATAGTTCATTCAATGAATGGTGTTGGGAAAATTGGACAGATAAATGCAGAAAACTGAAATTAGACCACCCCCTTACACCATACACTAGAATAAATCCTAAGCAGATTAAAAACTTAAATGTTAGACCAGAAACAATAAAATCCTAGATGAAAATATAGGGAGTAAAATATCAGGCATTGCTCATAGCAAAATTTTATCTCCTATACCTCCTCAGGCAAGGGAAACAAACAAAAACACACATCAATGGGACTACATCAAACTAAAAAGTTTTTCACAGCAAAGGAAGCTACCAACAAAATAGACAACCCACAGAATAGGAGAACATATTTGCCAATACATCTGATAAGGGGTTAATATCCAAAATTCATAAAGAACTTATAGAACTCAACACCAAAAAATACCCAAACAATCCAATTTAAAAAATGGGCAAAAGACCTGAAGAGACACTTCTCCAAAGAGGACATACAGATGAGATGGCCAATAGATATGTGGAAAGACGCTCAACCTCAGTAATCATCAGATAAATGCAAATTAAAACTACAATGAGATACCACCTCACACTGGTCAGAATGGCTATCATCAATAAATCAATAAAAAAACAAGTGCTGGCAAGGATGTGGAGAAAGGGGAACCCTTTTTCATTGTTGGTGGGAATGCAAATTAGTGCAGCCACTGTGGAAAGCAGTATGGAGATAACTCAAAAAATTAAACATGGGCCTACCTTTTGACCCAGTGATCCCACTTCTGGGAATATATCCAAAGAAATCCAAAACACTAATTTGAAAGAACATAAGCACACCTATGTTCATTGCAGCATTTACAATCACCAAGATGTGAAAGTAGCCCAAGTGTCCATCAGTAGATTAGTGGATAAAATAACTATGGAACAGTTATACAGTGGAATACTATTCATCTATAAAAAAGAAGAAAATTTTACCATTTGCAAAAGTATGGATGGACCTAGAGAACATTATGCTAAGTGAAATAAGCCAGTCAGAGAAAGGCAAACATATGATTTCACTCATATGTGGAATCTAATGAATAAAAGAAAGTAACATGGAAAACTGGGACAGGCTCAGAGAGCAGGATGACAGCTATGGCGTAAGGTTTAGGGGATGGAGGGGTCTCGAAAAAAGGAAAAAAGACTCATGGACATGGACAACAGTGTGGTGATTATGTGGGGAAGAGGATATTCAGGTGTGCCCAAACTTTTGGTATCTCTGGGCCACACTGGAAGAAGAGGAGTTGTCTTGGGCTGCACATTAAATACATTGCACCACATAATCAAAATAAAATCTCACAATGTTTTAAGTAAATTTATGATTTTGTGTTGGGCCATATTCATAGCCATCCTGAGCCTCCTGTGGCTTATGGACCACAGATTGGACACCCCTGGTGGGGAATAATGATAATGAAAAAATAATAATATAAATAAATAAATATCTTTCTATGGGATTTGATAACAGTTGCTTTTATATTGCTCCTATTTAAGTAATTGAGTTTTACTGCATTATTATAAGATGAAGATAGTTTCTTAAGTTCTTGCTATAAGAGTATTCTTTTTTGTAGTTTTAGCCAACAGTTTAGAACTCTGTAAGACCTATTTTTCTTCTTACCCTTTCCTCTTCTATTTGGATTTTCTCATTGTACTCTATCATCTCTGCCATTCTCAATTTGGCTTTTACTCCTTGGAGGTTCTCCTCAGTTAAAGCTTTGTTCTGAAAATGAGATTCTCTTGCTTAAGTTTTAGATTCTACAAGGTCCAGAAGCCATCCACCAGTCACCTGATGTCATTGTGACCCTTTTACTCATCCCCAGATTGGGGCCTGCACAGATCCTTCCACTTTTGTCTGATTGTCTCAGGATAGCCTACTGAGATGTTCCAGTTTATACCTCTTTTTCATTTAAGGGCTTTCTAATTATAAAGCTTGTCAGGAATCCTCTTACCAGCCCCCCCCCATCTCTGATACAGTTCTATTGTCATGAGAATCTTGATACAATTGACAGTTTCCCTTCACCCACTCATGTTTTATATATGTAGGATATACTGCACTGAGTATTGGTCTAGAAGTTGTCTGAGATGTTTTGGTTTTTGTTTTCTGCATGATTGCATAGACTATTTGGATGTGTGATCCAACACATAGAATTCACAATGTTTTAACCTCTCCAAGTCTCTTGGTCCTCAGCTTTATCCCACTCAAGATGTTTAAACCAATGGCAAAACCTGATAAACATATAGAAATGCCTCATGGCTGAAATCTTAAGTTAGATGTCACATATGTATATTTCTCACTCTCTGGTGCCAAAAACTCCCAACACAATTATTGTTTAAACTCAAAGAGAACACAAGGCCATCATTCTCTCCATGTTCTCCAAGTCACACTTTCAATCTCTCTGTCTCTGTTTCTGTCTCTTTATCTTTCTTTCCCCCCACCACTTTCCCTCCTTCTTTCCCTCTCTCCTTCCTTCCCTTTTTCTTCTACTCTTGCTCTCACTCTCTTTTAAACTGACTTTAGTTTATTTTATCCAGTCCGAACCTTCAGAATTGATCACCTGATTTTTTTTAATCATAGCATTCCCAAGTTTCTCGTACTACTGTCCTGCTAATGATTTCACCCAGTATAATTCCTACTCTAGAGTCCCTTACACAGGGGCTACAGATTATAGTTATATTGGAAAGTCCATGAGAGAAATAACTATACTTATGTCCCCAGTAACTAGCATAAAGCTTGACACATCACGATGCTCAACAAATATCTGTTGTGTTACTAAGACCAAATCCACCATAAAGACATGACCTCCATGACAGCCAGTTCCTCACATTTGTACCTTATCTTTCTCATTTGCTTTTGATATATTTATTCTCTTATTTCTCTTATTAATTTCAAACTTTTGATTTCAAATTGTCTCTTATGAACCACTCATTCTCAAGGAATCTTGTTTATTCATTATTTTACTAATTAGTTAAACATACTAGATTCCAGGAACTATGTTTGGCACTAGAAGTCTATGTTTGGCACTAGTGAACCAAAACAGACATGGCTCAACTCCTTATGGGACTTACAGTTCAATGGGAGAGACAAATTTCAATCTAATAATCAAAAAAAATTGTAATTATAATAAGCACTCTGAAGGAGAGGGACTTGATGCTATTAGATCAATAAACCAGCAAGCTGATCTAGGTAGGATCATTCTAAAAGGCTTTCTAAAGAATGTTGCTTGAATTTTGTCCCAAGGAAGACAGGTGAGTAGCAAAGAGAATTCTGCCTAAGTGGTATTTTCAAATTCTTGGTGACTTCTTTCTATGTCTCATGCTACACCAATTAAAATATACAGCTGGAGGATCCCAGTACTCTATCCTCTCCAGAATTTCAACGTCTCATTTTCCTGGTTTATGCATTAGTCTGTCATGACTTTGTTGATAGAAGTCTGTCCTGAAAGAGGGGATTCTTTTATAAGCCCCTTTCCCCACTTGGTACTCTCTGACTTCACCATGCCTTTTTTCCAAACCTCTAGATTAACTAAACATATTTGAATTTGCACCTCCGGAGGCCTCAGTTTTCCTACTTATCTAATGAGAGGTTGAGACAAAGGGATCTATATGGCTATTCTCAGCCCCCACAAGCTCTGAAAAGAGTTCCTTTCTGTGACTGGGAGGTAGTGCCTGGTGCAAAGCAGCTGCAGAGAAGGGAGGATCATGTGATGTTGCCATCCAAGTACCTTGCCCTGTGTCTGTCAGTCTCATCTGCGTCCACATTTCCGAAAACTCCTAATGACACCTCCTTCTTTTCTAAAAGTACAAGACGAATCAGGTGTTGACAGAAATATGCCAAATACTTGCCCTTTTGGACAGTGGGGCCCTGGGTAAAACTTCCTAAACTAAGGGACAGAATGGAACCATGTTGAAGGAATCAAACAAGGCAAGGGTCAAGAGACCCTGTCCCAGGGGCCAAGGAAAGCACATTCTGGGCTGACATGTCTCTCAGTTTCCAGAATTTTCACCAATAGTCCCATAGTTAAAACACCACAGTACATGTTTAAACAAATAGCACTGTTACAAGGTATCATTAGCCTGGAACAAAAGCAAAGTATTTACTGCTGTTAATTGATTGAAGGAATCTAACATTACATGCCATTGTAATGTTAGGCATCTTAAGGCTTAGGGCTGAGGTCACAAGCAACTAGGAAAATAACTTTCTGGTACAGTAGGGTTTCACCAGAGGAAATGGTCCTAATTTCAGAGTATTAAAAGCCCTTCTATCCCTGTGCTCTTTTTATATCATCACCTTCCCCAACCCTCACATGGGCATCATTCCCTGGCCCACTGGTGCCCACCCCACTTTATTTCTCCATGCTGATCCAGGCTTCTTGCCTTTGTTTCTGTTTTTTCTCTCTGTGTGTCTCTCTCCCTCCTCTACTTCTCTCTCAGTGACCTACTTTACATCTCTCCCTAATCCAACCCATGCTTCCAACCATTTCAGGCCTCATCTCTGCAAATCATCCCTCCCTCACTTTTACGCCCACTGCAGGTTTGTTCAATATGCAGGAATAAGGCCAACATTTTATGTAGTGGTTCACTGTTTACTCATCTGTGTCCCCCATCAGATTTTGAACTTGCCACGGGCAGGATTCACACCATGTATTTTCCCCCAGCATATAGTGCAGGACCCAGACAGAACACAGTGGTCATTGATGAAAATTTGCTGAATTGGATTTTTATTCTACCCTTCAGCCCAAGAAATTGTTCAGGAGCAACTGTTCCCTTAATTATAAATGGATTTTGAAAAGATCAGCTCACAGGCCGCTGCAGGTTATTTTTGATGTCATGCCCCAACTATGAATGCAGAGCCACAACTCTGGGCCCAACTCTGACTCAAGATGCAGCTCAATTCTTTACATGAGGCATCTCTGAGGGTATCAGGCTCCTTCCCCTCATCTGTCCTCTTAAAGGGCATCTCCACACTGCTTCAAATGATGTGACACAAAATGTGACCCTGCAAATGAAACATCCAACACAGGAAGTGAAGAGGCTCTTGCCTCCAGAAAAAAATAGAAGAAATTGTTCTCCCAAATTCTAAAGAGAGCCCTGGCTGAATCAAATAGCCGAAGTTCAGTTTCTGCTCAGGCACTAAGGGTTGGGAGTGGGAGTTGGAAGGGGATGATTGTGTGGAGGGACCCACAGGCAAGATATTGAACTCCCCTGGACTCCAGTTTCATCACCTGCAAAAGAACAGCCTTGCAGCTTGAAACTCTAAGATTTCAACCAGGGCAATATTTGCAAATGTGAAACTGATATAACTTCAAGTTGGCCCATTTATTTATCTAAGATGATTTTTAAAAAATTGACCAGAAGGCAAATCTAAAGAAATTCATTCATGTGCCGGTATTCTGTGTAACCAGAGCTAGGTAGGGGAGGGCTCTCTCTCCCAGATGTGGAAACGATAGTGTGTTTTGGGCAGGGGTTTTTGGTTGTGATAAAAATACTTAGGGCTTAGGCCCATTTAGTTGTATTTGTTTGCATTTTAAAAATTGGAGACCTATGTTCTTTAGAAATTTTAAAGCAGAATCCTGAATTTCTGAGGAGCTCCCACAAATGTCAGTGAAATATTTTTTTAAAAAGAGCATCTAAGCTCACAAAATCAATATTCCTATAGGCATGCACACCTGGGCTTAAACTCAAAGTTGAGTAGAATAGAAAGAAAATTGTAGTTAAAATTCATCTAAACAAAATTTTAAGATGTACTTCTGAAACTTTTTTTTGAAAGCAATGTTATAAATATACTAACTGTGAAGTCTTTTTTCCCTATGTCTTTTTTTTTTCTGAAAATATAAAAAGGTTAGGGAGCTTGTTCTCTATTCCAGCCCCAAATTTGCATAAACTTTCAACTAACATTTACCAAGCACTTTTCCTGGGTGAGGCCCTCTGTCAGCTTCTGAGAATGTACAACAGAAATACTTAACAAATTCATAGAATGGAGGGAACTGAGCCAGAGAGTTAGAAAAGAAGGTTGAGAGTCTTATCCTAGAAGTTCATCTTGGGAGCCAAGAGTTAGAGTACAAGTCATAGGACTGCAAAAAGAGATCACAATGGCTCTTAAAGGACAAGGGCAAAATAGCAGCAGCTTGCCAAGTAGAGGAAGAGAGAGGAATTTGGGAGAAGGAACAGACCAGACGAGGCATGGAAATGTGAAATTACAAGTGTCTTCAGAAAAGGTTGAACAGGTGGAGGTAAATAGAGTTTTTCAGTTATGATAAAAATACTTAATGTTTTAAAATACTTAGGACAGGTAAGAAGAGGGACAAAACACACCATTGAAAAAGTTGAATTAGGAGAAGTAATAAAAACTCCAAACAAAAACATTAGGAGCTGATCCTCAGGGCAATGGAGAGAAAGCCAGGTTTTGTTTTGTTATTTTAACTTCAGTCACTTTTATTAGATGTCTCTTAAGTTTCTGTTCTTTTCCAAATCATTTGCTTGACCTTAACTTGGGAAGTTCATTACAGCCAATAGTCCAGGTACTTTCAAATAGAAAACTGACATTTAACTTCACCTTGTTTCTCCAGCCATATCCAAGGGGGGAAACCCTGAAAAAAGAAAGATCTTCTGGAGGGCTGGCCCCTTGTAGTACAGGTTGCTCCCACTAGGTGAGTGTTCTAGTAACCCATCTGAATCAGTGTACTAGCTGCCATTGTTGTATGAGGCTGTATTTGGCTTCAGTGAATTTTTCTTAAGATTCTTTCAAAGTGTTTGCCCATTTCATTATGGGTGGTTTATGAGTGCATCTGCCCACACCATGCTGAGTTTTCAGAGGTTTTTGACCAAAAATTATTTGAACCCCATCCCCCATTCTCCCTATTCACCTAATCTAAATCCTAAAATGAATCAAAATCAATGAGTTCAAAAATTGTTTTGAGCACTGGAAAAAAATGCCTCAAAAGGTGTACTGAATCAAATGGATAGTGCTTTGAAGGTGACTGAAGTTTAAACATGTAAGAATAAATACAAACTCTGCATTCCCACCAACAGTGCAAAAGGGTTCCCCTTTCTCCACATCCTTACCAGAACTTGTTGTTTGTTGATTTACTGACGATAGCCATTCTGACCAGTGCGAGGTGGTATCTCATTGTAGTTTTAATTTGCATTTTTCTGATGATTACTGAGGTTGAGCATCTTTTCATATGTCCATTGGCCATCTGTATGACCCCTTTGGAGAAGTACCTATTCAAATACCTAGGAATAAACCTACCAAAGATATAGAAGACCTGTACTCAGAAAATCATAAGACACTGAAGAAAGAAATTGAAGAAGATACAAATAAGTCACAGCACATATCATGTTCATGGATAGGAAGAATTAACATCATTAAAATGTCCATACTATCCAAAGCAATCTATAGATTCAATGAAATTCCTATCAAGATAACAAGGATGTATTTCAAAGAACTAGAACAAATATTCAAAAATTCATATGAAACCACAGAAGACCCTACAGAGCAACAGTAATCCTGAGAAAGAAGAACAAAGACTGGAGGAATCATGCTACCCAATACGAAACTATACTATAAGACCATCATAATCAAAACAGCATGGTACTGGCATAAAAACAGACACATAGATCAATGGAACAGAGCCTAGAAATAAATCCACACTTTTATAGTCAATATTTGACAGAGGAAGCAACCACACACAATGGGATAAAATAGTTTATCCAATAAATGGTATTGGGAAAATTGGACAGATATGTGCAGAAAAATGAAACTAGACCATCTTATTACACTATATACAAGAGTAAATTTAAAATGGATTAAAAACTTAAATGTTATACCAGAAATCATAAAAATCCTAGACGAAAGACAGTAAAATCTTGGACATTGTTCATAGCAATATTTTATCTGATATATCTGTCCAGACAAGGGAAACAAAAGAAAAAATAAATGAACGGGACTACATCAAACTAAAAAGTTTTTGCACAGCAAAGGAAAACATCAACAAAATAAAAAGAAAACCCACAGAATTAGAGAACATATAAGGGGTTAATATCCAAAATTCATAAAGAACTTATAAAACTCAATACCATAAAAACAAACAACCCAATTAAAAAATGGGCAAAGTTGTTATGTTTTTATTTTCAGTTGTCTCAAGTCATTTTTTAATTTCTTCCTTGATCTCATTGCTAACCCATTCATTGTTTAGCAGCAAGTTATTTAACCTCCATGTGTTTGTGTGTTTTTCAGGTTTTTCAAGATGCTTGATATGATTTCAATCTCTTTAAATTTATTAAGACTTGTTTTTCGGTTTAACATATGGTCTGTCTTGGAAAATGCTTGATGTACAATTGAAAAGAATGTATAATCTGTTGCTTTCAGGTAAAATACCATAAAAACATCAATTCAATCTACCCTGCCTAATGTATCATTTAAGGCTGCTGTTTCCTTATTTATTTTCTATCTGGAAGTTTATCCACTGATGTCAATGGTATGTTAAAATCCCCTAGTACAGCTTACTGTCTGTCTCTCCCTGTTCATCAATATTTGCTTTATATATTTAGGTGCTCCTATGTTGAGTACATAAATATTACAAGAGTTATATACTTTTATTGGATTGATGCATTTATCATCATGTAATGCCCTTCTTTGTCTTTTACTATTGCCTTTGTTTTAAAGTCTATTTTATTTGTTATAAGTAAAGGACAAAGCTACCTCAGCTCTTTTTTTGTTTACATTGGCAAAAAATATCTTTTTCTACCCGTTTACTTTCAGTCTGTGCTTAGTCTCTGGATCTGAAGTGGATCTTTTCTTGTCTGAAAAACTCTTTATCTCTCCATTAGTCTTGCTTATAGTCCCTAACTTTGCATCATTTTGAATATTTAAGGTTAATCCCTTCCAGCCTACAAAGTTTCTGTTGAGAAATCAGCTGATAATTTTATGGAACCTCCCTTGTAGGTGACTGTCTTTCTCTTGTTGCTCTTTGTTTTTAGCCTTTGGTCTTTTATTTGTGATGTGTTTTGGTGTGGACCTCTTTCAGTTTATCTTGTTTGGGAATCACTCCAATTTCTGGACTGATGTGTCTATTTTCTTCATCATGTTAGGAAAGTTTTTGATAATTTTTTTTCAAATAGACTCTCTATTTCTAGCTCCCTCTCTCTCCCTCTCTCTGCTTTTGCTGGTACCCCTATTGTTACAAAAACAATCCATTTGGGAGCCAAGATACTGTTACCAAAACAAGTCCCCTCCTCCAGAGTCTTTCTATTCTAGGTTTGTCTAGATCCCTGGTATGAATTGTGGCTCTCAATACCAGAGTTTGGTGAAAAAAAAGGGGCTATTTATTCAAAAGTTATATAAATTTAGAGTAATGGCAGAATGTTGCTGTTAAATCTCAAAGTTCCTTTAAAACACCCCCCCCCACACACACACACACAGCCCTGCCTCCCCTTGCCAAGCCAGACCAGTGAAGGCTATTGTATCTCAGGAAAAGAAATAGAAGTCTGTAGCTCAGCTAGACTGTTGGTTCCTCCCAGTAATCCATGCTCAGCTGGGCAGGTCTCCCACAGTCCCCATCACCCATCAGTTGTGTCACCACAGTCTCTAGTACTTAATCCAAAATGCGGCACTTCCCATGGCCCACCAGCAAGAGTCCTTTCACCCTTTTTCTTCCCGTATGGTATCACATTGTTCCCACCCCTTGTGGCAGCCTGCCTTTTAGTTTAAATCCCAGCCTGGAACCTCCTCTGTAACCCCATTTCTGAGTCCTCCCACAATCAGCTACACCTGATAGCACTCCAGTATTCTCTGACTTTCTTGGCTGTCATAGTTAGTCGGGGTGGGCGTGGCCCTGTGGAATGGAATGAACCGTCTCTAAGCTCTCACACATGCACTATAACCTGGGCAGCTGCCTCCCAGTTACATCATGAGTTAAAGTCATGCATATCTTTCTGGCTCCACTCAGGCTAGGAAACTAGTCCGCTGTTAATGATACGCAAAAGTAACTCTGCTGCTTTTCCCTGTCCCCTAGCTAGGCTTGTGGGGGGCCCTGGGGCCTCTCAGCCTATACCTCTGTTATACTATGATGTGAATGTTGTTATGCTTGATGTTTTCCCAGAGGTTCCTTAAACTATCCTCACTGATTTTTTTGTTGTTGTTGTTGACCTTACAGGAGTGTTGTGCTACCTTGTCTTCCAAATGGCAGATTCATCCCTTTGCTTGATCTAATCATAGGTTGATTCCTTCTAGTGTATTCTTCATTTTAACTATTGTATTCTTTGTTTCTGATGGATTTTTATGGTTTTTATGTCCTTTTTATGTGTACTATCTTTTCATTGAATTTCTAAGTTTTTTGAGCATCTTTATAATTAATTAGGTTTTGAACTCTGTATTTGGTAGATTGCTTGCTTTCTTTTTTTTTTTTCTGGGGTTTCGTTTTGTTCTTTCATTTGGGATATGTTTTTTGCCTCATTTTGTTTGCCTCCCTATGTCTATTTCTATGTATTATGTAGATCTGCTATGTCTCCCAGTCTTGGCAAGATGTTCTTATGTAGTATGTGTGCTCAGTGATGCATTCTTTGTGATCACTTCACCCAGGTTTCCAGGAGTGTCCCTTGTGTGGGTCATGTGTGCCTTCCTATTGAAGCTGAGCTGTGATTTTTGTTGGCACATCAGTGGGTGGGATTGGTCTTTCGGCTTTCTGTGAGACTTGGCCATGACTCTCTTGTGCAAGATTCATTTTAGCAGGGCCTCACGCCAGTGCAGTCCAACCTTTGGGTATGCTGCTTGTGGAACTAATCAGGTGGTTCAGTGTTGTGGGCTGAAACCATCTATCCAGTATGTTGGTTCTGGGGTTTCATTAGAGAGGCTCTGGTACTGGTCAATATCAGATGATAACAATGAATGGCCCAGAGCTACCTGTTAGGATCTACAAAGTTATTTGCAGTTGTCAGCTCCTGTGCTGGACCTGGATGCATGCAGGAGAGGCTGCTCTGTGAAAGCAGGCCAGTTGCAGAAAGCACTGGTCTGGGGAAGATCAGCAAAAGGCAAAAGGCACCCCAAGACCTGCTGCTGTCTGCTGCTGCCCCTGTAGCTCAGGTGCTGAAACAGTCTCAGGTGGTACATGAGTTGGGTGAGGCAGGATCTCAGGAAGTAACCAGGACTGGATGAGTGGTGTTCACCAGTTTAATGCAGATACTTATTTGGCACCAGTACTGAGCACTAGGCCACTTATCAATTTTCACAGTGTACACCTAGGCCAGCCACCATTTGCCTAAGACCTGGTAACATTTGCAGTGGTGCGGGGTCTCAGGGAATTGCCAGAGTAAAATGATAGGAATTCATCAGGCTAATGCAAATGCAGATTTGGCCATGGGGGAGGAGAGATCAGTATAGGAACAAAAGCAGCTGTCCCTCCAGCCCTTGCCCTGAATACACACAACTCAATTTCTCCCTTCAAGACTCTGGCGCACACCAGCTATTGTCCTTCTTCTAGAGCTCAGGGAAGGTGCCTGCAAGTGAGAGTCTTTGTATGGTCTCTGTAAGAGGATGCCTGGGTTTTTAGTAGCCGTCCTTCTCACCCAGGTGAGCAGAATCATCAGTTAATTTCCCAATCGGATATTTTGTGGACTCCTCTTCCTGACACTAGTGATTTGGACTATAGAACCTAGCGTGGGGTTGGAACCCTCCACTCCTCAGGGAGACCTCTACAGCTGAGTTATCCCTCCCAATTCTCAACAATCACATGGGAATGTGAGACCATCCCATTTTGTGTTTCCTCCCCTTCTACTAATCTCTTCATGACTTCTTCTTTATATACTTACTTATAGAACATCTGTTAGGCTATTCTTCTGATGATTCTCCAGATTTATTTTTTAATCATTTGGTTGTAATTTTGGTCATGGGAGGAGGTGAGCAGTGTTCACCCACTCTTCCATTTAATCAGAACTCATATAAACCAGAATTTTAAGCAGATAACATGTTCTTACTTGACTGTAGAAAGATCTCTCTATTGCAATGCAGGTTATGTATGAAAAAGAAGGTAAGATATTAGTCATAGGTGGGCAGGTAGGAAATAATCATAATTGCATGTGTTGGAAACAGTGAAGGTAATAGCAATGGACTTGGGAGAAAGAGATGAATTTGATAAATATTTAGGAGTCAAGATGCCCAGTCCCAGAGGATGGAGGAGTAAGGTAGACTCAATGATATCATACAAGGTTTTATTTGAATGGTGATGTTTATGGTCATGATGATATGATGGTGGCCAACACCCATAACACTTACTAGGTGCCACACACAACTTTAAGCACTTAATACCTGTGAACTCTATAAGCAGGTATTGTGCTTATATCATTATATAAACAAGAAACTAAGACACAAGGAGATTAAGTAACTTGCCCAAGCTTACATAGTAACTGATGGGTCCAGGATTCAAACTCACATGGTCTGGCTCTATAATCTGCAGCTTATCCGTTCCTTCGGTATTGGATAAAAGATGTACACTATAAGAAGGTATGCAAGCTGAGGATAAAAATATGAGTTCAGCTTTGGACAGTGAGATCAAGTTGCCAGCTCACCTAGGAAGACACATGCAGGGTCTAATTGGAATGTTTCAGAGCCTCCGTGTTTGTGTAGCTGCCCCTGATCAGCAGCCTGGCAATCTCCCAGAAAAACATCTCAGTGCAGCAAAGCCAGCCCAGATCCCACCCCAGCTCTGCCAGTACTAGTTGATCAAATCACTTCATCTTCCTAGATTACTCTCCTCATTTATAAACTACTCATGATATTGTGCAGATAAATAAGATTATATATACATAATCTCCAATTGCAGGCCCAGCTAGATAGATATACCTTGATAATTATAAATCCCCTCCCAGGGCTGTGTTACTTCACAGGAAGCAATCCTGTTGTGACTTTTGTTTGATTACATCCATCATGAGAACTATCTCCTCAAAGTCAGGAGGAAGCTAGAGGATACTTTAAAAGCAACTCGAATCCTGGATTTCTTGTTTCTCAGCAGGCTTGCTCTGAGGTCCATTTCCTGACATCTATGGATGGTCTCCTATATGTCTGGCATCAACACTGGACTCTGGGGACATTAAGATCACCTGAGGAGGGAGAGATCATTTCCACCAATGGAGGGGAAGGAACAGAAAATATTCCAGCTGGGAGTGTGCAGATAAAGCTATTTGCCAAATATCTGTTGAGCAACTCACGGTTAATGCTTTTCCTCATCAACATGGGCCATGAAGGATGAAATACGGCATCAACTTCTGTTACCACAATGGACACTTTGAAAATTAAGCATAGCAGGACAATACCAAAAAAAGTGCTATCTCTTGAAATACTGTAGACATATTTTCAGAACTATCCTCAGTTACAATTAAAACTGATGATAAGAAATGGCTTTCAAAAATGTAGATGACGAGCCCATCTAAAAAGGCTGGACACTTATTTAAAAGTAGCAACATTTCTGGTTGTTGAAAGTAGAAGTTAAGGAGAGACTGGGCAGAGATGTCCACCATTTTAGCAAAAGTCATCCTGGGTAACAGTGGAGGAGTTGGGACTTGACCCCAGTTTTATAACTTAGGCTCTCAATAAACTCTGTTCAAGACAGCGATCTCCACTTTTCTCGTGGTCCCTGAGACAATGTGAGTATTTCAAGAAGCAGTCAGATCAGGCTGCCCCACTTATGCCTTATTCTGGCTTAGAGACAATGCTAGAAGGTGTGATTTTCCTCCTTTGCTGGGAATTGCCTTCCATGTGACCCTAAGAAGGTGAGGAGGAACATCTACTCCCTTCTGCTCTAATGTTCTGGGAGGTACTTTAAAGAGATTCTCATTTTCATTCTTAGGAAGTTGCATTTTATGTCATTTGAATACATATGGAAGAATTCAATTATTGCTCCTTTAATGGGTTTATTGTTAATAAATATGTCATTAAAGCAATTATGGTGGACAACTGTATTATTTTGCCAACATAATTTTACCTTTGTTGTTATAATACAAACTTGTTTTCTTTAAATGATTCTATTTTTCACAAGATTTTGTTATTCTTATCCTGGTGACATTCAAGATATCTATCAAGGCCCAGGCACACCCTCACCATCTCTAGGAAATTATTATTATCCAGCACCTCCAGTCTTCAATGTCCTCTCTGCTTCATAGCATTTTGTTCACACCGCTGAACCTTATCTGTAATGATTATCAGTTTATATGTTTATTCTCTTAGGAAACTAGACCACGAGCCCACCAAACATGAGAAAACTGTCTTTAATCATGATAGCCTCAGGGTTATCATAGCCATTGGCCCTGACAATGTCCTCACTCCACTAGAACTGATTGCATGGTAACGTTCTGCAACTAGATACACAACTGACATAATCAACAATGATTACCATGCTGAAACATTGACTTCTGTTTCAGAGGCTGGCTCAAAAAAACACCAATTTAATATCTGATTTTTTTATTTAAGATCTATTTATAGAAAAAAATTAATAATTCCTACTTAAACAAATGAGTGTGGAGTCCAGTGTCCAAGAAATAGTTTATATTAACAGCCAAGAGACACTAGGCTGGCAAGACATACCTTGTGCAGCATTTGTAATATGCTCCTACTTCCAAAAGAGAAAAACCTAAGCATAAATGGGTGGTCCCCTCCACAAGTAACAGTTTAGACTTTAAGATAGCCAGCAACATTTGGAGGCCTCTTTTAAAAGGACTGTAAAACAAATGCTTGGGTCATATATTTCATGGGCCACTTGGACAAGAGCCAATAGTCAGCCATAAAATAGTCCTGTTATTCCAGTGCATGTTGAGGGTCAACTTTCTCCCTAAGAACCACTTCAGTCCCTAGCTAATGATGTCCAACCAAGTGAGTTGTGGGGAGAACTTTATTTGGGAAGCTTCATTTTCCTAATTCTCAAGAAAGCCATTGTTCAGGAAGTCATTGTTATTCCTGAAATGTTTTCAGGGGAATGAAATTTTGTTCAGCTTACTTGACAGTAAATTTGATTGTGGCAAGACTAGAGGGTTTTCCATGATTTCACTACTAGTATTAGTACTATTACTGCCACTATACCCCTAGTAACAATAAGAATGACCATTATTGTAATGCATACTGGGTGCTAGGCCCTATGTGTTTTATCACTAATAGGAGGGTGTTCTTATCACTTGTGGTTTATAGAGAGGGAAACTGAAGTTTAAAGAATGTAAACAACTTAGCATGTGTCAGACAGCTAGCAACAGTGAGGGCTAATATTTGGATCAAAACCATTAACTATAAAGATTATACTCCTGCCTGTATGCCACACTCCTTCCAGATATAATGATTTCAGACACTTTGAGGGGCCCACTGCTGCAAAGGTGTTAGTTCTAAGTGTCAGGCACTAAAACCCCACATTCTTTCCTATAGTCCTTGCCTGTGATATCTACTACTAGCTAAATACATAATACTATTAGTCATAAGATAAACCAGGCAATGATGCATTCAACAAACACACTATTGGAAAAACAACCTTTCTGGCAATGTGAGAGAATGTCATCTTTGTAGACAAAGGGTAAAATCATTTAAAAGATAATTTACCACATTTTCCATGACATTAAAATTTATTAAACACATTCAGTTTTGTAGGTAATATGGTAATGTGAACCTGGATATCTAAATACACTATATCCAGATTTCTGTAGAAATAATTAGCAGAATATAAAATAGAAGGCACTGCATTGGCAATGAAATGGAGTACCAGCTATACACAGAAATTTCTGTTAGAAATAGATCAAATGTGTCTGGATTGAGAGGAGCAGAGGACTGGCTCCAGTTCCCCTCTGAGAAGATATCGAGGAGAACTCCTAATAATACCAGCCCAGAAGAGTAAATGTTGGCTAGAAAGAAGAGGGGGAGAAAATCTACTCTGTGAGTATTCCTTCTAAAACAAATGGCACACCTAAGCAATAACCCAGAAAACAGAGTAAATTTCTGCTCAACAAGCAGTTTAAGGGTATAAACCCAGTATGTACTTCATGGTTATTTGTAATTCTTGACCAGGATTCAGGCCTAGTAGAATAATTAGAAAACATATCATAATTACAGAGAGAAGAGATATTGACAAGTGATGCATGGTGCTAGAGAGTAACAAAAGTGTAAATTATACCCATTTATTCCCTGGAGGTAGTGAGGGGCAGATGGGTTTCAGAAATGCACCATGGTGTAGGATCATACAAATCAGCAGAATGGAGCTATAAAAATTTAGGTAAATTTGAGAAAGCCTGAGAATAATAGAGTATTGAATTCCTTCCCTGGGTATATTATGATGGAAACCTCTTCATTTGGCTGGACACATGGTCAAAATGGTGTGGAAGAAATCATGTAGCACTACTAGAAGGAGTTGCCTAGACAAGTAGCCAGTGGTGATGTTACTGGCTTCCCATAACCACCATAGAGTAGGCAGGGGTCCAGAATCTCCTACAATTTCTGGGGAGGGGCCGTGTGGAATGGATGGAACTTAAGAACCACTAGAGTTCTCAGATTAAAAAGAGGAGTATGCCATGGGCTGGAGTGTTATTCAAAAGAGATAGTAACAGGTTTTGTGGTCAGTGATATTGAGTGTCATTACAGGCTTGAAGACCAGGGGGCACTGGTTTCAAAACCAGGGATTTGGCAAGATAGGGGCCTATGTAGAGACATTATTTTGACTCCATGTGCAGACATGGAGTCTGTTTCCTGGCCAGGGCCACAAGGACACATAGTCGCCCTCCCACAAAGGCCCAAATGTTACGTGGTGATGGTAGTGGAGATCGGAGGACATAAGAAAAACCCAATGCTTGCCCTAAATAGACTATTTTGAGAAAAAGAGATTGGCAGGTATAATCAACATTCTCCAGTACCCTCAATACTCACTAGGACAGAGAGTATGACAAATATTAGTTTAGATTAGCTATTGAAAATAATATACAGTTTCTTTGAAAGTTGTGTAGGGTTTCACTGAGCCTGTGAAAGAAGCTTGAGATTAAAAAAAAAAAAATGCACCCATCCCTGAAGAGTAAGAAAAACTCTATCTCCAATTAGAAAAAAAATTAAATTCTGAATCATAATCTCACCAAGATCTGAAAGGACATTTAAAATATATAATCAGTACCAATAATCCTGAAAGAGTAATAATTTGAGATATATTTTTAAAACTAAAATGAAAATAAGAAGTATAATCCATCCCCTTTATCTCCATAGTCACAGAGAACTTGATGAGTCCAAGAGGGAATTAACTTGAGAACTTTATCCAAAACTCAGAGAGGAATAAATATATAAATATTAGGCTATGTGACAGCTTTGAGGGGATGATTCATAGGGTAACCTACTGGTGTGGGTTGTGTGGACCCACTACTAACAACATCTTTCCTTCCACAGTGATTATACCTGGGCTGAGCACTTGATTCAAGGTGACCTGACTGGAAGATTAGGATTTCTATTTAATGATAGTGGGAAGAGTTTTATATGGATGTGAATGAGGAAGACTATAATCCTGAATGGTGTTAGAAGTCATCTTTACAGCACTGGAGAGGTTAGCCTGAAGATGAAAACAACACAATAAGGACTCTGGAGCCATGGGAATTGACAGAAACAAATACTGTCAAGAACTCTTCTCATTCCTTAACTAAAATATGGACTCCCTCCAGATTTTCAAAAACAGAAACAATATATTTCATTTACTATTTAAGCTAGTTTAAGTTGGACTTTCTGTTATATTCAATGAGTAGAGATGGAAGAAATATTCAGAGGATTGAATATATATTTAGCAGGAAGCCCATGAAGAGAAAACAGAATAAATGCATTTAACATGATATTTCTATAAGAAACAATGACAACTTAGCTGAACAAAACAAAACAAAACAGAAACAGCTCACTAATTATTGCCAGAATCAATTAAAATAATCCTGTTGTGGGGAAGGGTGGTCAAGGAACATGTATGGGGGACTCGTAGACAAAGTCAAAACGGGATGGGGTCAAAGGTGTAGGGAGAGGGGAGTGGTGGGGGAAAATGGACAAAACTGTACTTGAACAATAAAAACTTTTTTAAATAAAATAAAATAAAATAGTCTCTTTGCTGAGCATTTACTCAGCCTTTTTTCTTTTAATTTCAGGAATAAAGAATTCCAGAAGCATACAAGTAAAAAAAAAAGAAGCAAAAGAGAAGGAAATAGAAAGAAAGAAAGTGGGAGGAGGATAAAAAGGAAGAAAATTCTAATGTAATGAAAAGACAGTCTGGTTTCAAACTTCTTCAGATCCTGACAAAAGGCATTTGAAATGAGTTTAGTTTTAAAGGAGAAAGTCATATTAAAAGAATTAGAAGAATCTATGACTAGACAAATTGTCTACTTATTCAAGAACCTTACATTTTCATTTATGAAAAGCCCACCAAAATTATGAAAATAAAGCATGACATGCTTGTTGATTAGGAGATGAATCCGTATTTGCACATGAACTTCATAATAAACTTTAGTGGGAAAAGTAGAAACTCACTTGTTTAACTAGATCTCAGTCTGTAAATAATAATTTTTGAAAGTTTATTAAATAATTATTAATTAAATAAAATGAAATATTTGAATAATAATCAAAACTTGGATATAAATGTTCAACATAGAAAAAATTGAAGAGCTCAGAATCAAATAAGTTAAAGACTTCATACAGTGTTTCTAAGCATTAAATAATAAATTGGGGAGCATAGGGGAAACATTGTATTTAATGCCTAATAACAAAATTTTACAAAAATATTACCAACAGAGAAAAATGACTAGCTAATGTTAGTTTTAAATCACTATACAGTGCTCTAAATGGATTGCTAGACATAGAATCTAGCAGATAATTCAAAGAATAATACATACTATGAAAGTTTGTAAAAGATCGTGTCATGTTTACCAAACCTCATTTTCACCTGTGCACACAGTTACATTGTATTTCCCAGCCTCCCTTGCATCTTAGATGTAATCAAGTGACTAGTTCTCACCAATGGAATGTGAGTGTGGTAAGGAATGTCAGCAACTACAGGAGTTTGGTGTCCTGTTCTCCCCATTCTTTCTTCCCTAGCAATTAATCAGGGTCAGAGGATTCAAAAAGGACTCTAAGCACCCGACTAATTAATGAATGTTTCCCAACATTTTAAGGAAGACTAAATATAGAAGAAAAGTCAATGTAATACATCATAACAGGAAATTCAAGAGGAAGAGAAAACCATATAATTATTTCAGTAGATGTGAAGAAAGCATTTGATATGATTTAACATTCATTATTGATTTAAAACTATTTTTTTAAAAAGAGAAACTATGAATAAATGGAAGCATTCTTTAAAGTGGTAGCAAATACTTGAAAGTAAAATATTGGAACCAATTGTACAACACAATGGTATAATTTTAGAGATATTTCAATTAAAGAAAAAATAAGAGTGACTGAAAGAAGTTCTAGCCATTACAGCCCTGGTCGAGTGGCTCAGTTAGTTGAAGTGTTGTCCTGTGCACCAAAAGATTGTGGGATCCATCCCTAGTCTGGGAGAGTAGAAGAGCCAACTAACTGATGTTTCTCTCTCACATTGATGATTCTCTCTCCCTCTTTCCCTCCCTCTGTCTCTCTTTCTCTAAAAATCAATAGACAAATCCTTGGGTGAGGATTTTTTTTAAAGTTCCAGTCATTACATATGACAAGAAGCTTAAAGGTTGTAATCATTAAAAAATAAATAAAGGCAAACACATCATTCACATATGGTGAAAACCTATAATAATTAACTGATGTGCTTGAGTTAATAATAAAATTCAGCCTAGTGGCTAAATATAAAACCAATATACAAAATTCCTGTGTTTTCTTTGTTCATCATAAATGATAAATGAAAAAAATTCTATAATGAAGAGCAACCTAAACTAAAAAGGAAAATAATAAAGAGAAAAAAGATGATGTGAATATAAAGAGATAAGTATGATTAATATTTGAAAAATTTAAAATATTATTGAATGATACAGAATAACAATAGAATATATTAAGAAATTTGACATGTTACATTCTAGTTAAGAAAATGCAATAGTGCATAGTTTCCAAATCTCCTCAAATAATATCTATAATATTACATCCTCAAATTTCTCTGGAATATTAGAATTACAGCTGATTCTTCTAAGGCCTTTTGTTTTTCAATTTTTTAAAACTGAAGATGTATTTTTATCAGAAAAGTATAGTAAATATATAAAAAAAAAAGAAGCTTAGCAGGATAACTAATTCCAAGCAGATATAAAAGCTTTGAGGAAAATACTATTTCTGACCTGAAAGAATCAAGGACTACTGTTCTGATTCCACTCTCTGTCCAAGCAAAAGGGCCACAGTGCCCTCAGAAACCACTCCAAAGACTGAGAGCAGTTTCCCTCATGACTCTGGCCCCTTGGCTCTGCTATTGCCATGTACCTTTCCTGGGTTTCTGATAAGTCTTTAATCCTACACACATGAGTCTGTCATACCAATACTACTGCATCTGGCCAGGCACATTCTGCAATTCATTCTGTGGTAGAGGAGTTAAAAGAAGAAAATGAGCAAGAAGCCATGGAACTGGAAGTTTCTGCTCCTTCCTGGATGTCAGGACAGTTTCACATCTGACAGCAGAGGGATTCTGACTGTACACTTTGGCCAAAATGTGCTTTCACTCTGAATGTTGAAAATTTCTTCCAGAGGAGAGCTCCAAGATGGACTACTATGATTTCTGTGAAAATTCCTCCATGGCCTCAAAACATACCAAGAGTGCTATCAATATCAGTATGTGTTCCCTTCATCCTGACCCAAGAAGCATCCCCCAAATAAGCAATGGTTTTATTACAAGTTGAACTGAATAGCTTCATGATATAGCCTCTCAGCTACACTTCACCATGTAGACTCCTTGAATCACTTTAAAGCTCTACTGAGACTCAGTGATTCAGAAAGTAACTGGGTTATGCATCTAGGATAAACTCTATGTTGACTTCGTATTACATTTTAGTTAAGTTTACTTGAATATACATTTCTGGCATACTAATATGCTTGAATGGTCCATTCATAAAATTAAAGTCTCATTTTAGGGATGCAGAGGGAATGCAACTTCTGGTCCCCACACCTCATTTTCCAAATAAGGTGACTATGGCTTCAAGAGGTTAAGTGACTTTTTTAGGGTCACATAATTAGTGGAAAGCCAAACCCTGTAACATCAAGGACATGTACCACTCACGAAGAGCAGTCTTTTTAAAGTTGTGGACACCAAGAACATCATGGCCACTGCAGTTGTGAGGTCATCCTAGACCCAGGTCTGCAGCAGTTTGTGTATCTTTGCTTAACCTGAATGCAACTCTCTCTGTTTTGCTCTCACTTTCTAGAATGATGTGGTTTCCCTACCATGTCACCCAGTCTTGGTGTCTTGTCTCAGTTCCTCTTCTCCTTCTTGATATGGTGCTTGTTTTAGTCTCTAATCCCTGTAAACCTCTCATTCAGCATGGCTTGGACCCCTCCTCTCTATAACTGTAGGCTTGAGGCTTGGGCTCTAGATTACTGATAAATTTTGGTGCTATGATTAGAATCCTGACCTTCTAATTTTCAGAGCACATTTATCTGCTTACAGCACACGCTTATCTTCATTAAAACTAGTTATATATTTGATCCTTCAGGACGAGGTTATCCAAAAGCTGGTGCTTTATGAGTTAGAAAAAATTAAAAAACAATTTTCCTTGGTTATTAATCTAGGGTTTTTTTTTCCTCTTATTGCTGACTACAATTAAAATATAGTGTAGTTGATTAGTCAAGATTCCTAAATACACAAAGAGGAAGACTGGTATTCCCTAGCAAAGAAGCTTTAGTGAAGAATGGAAATCCTGCAATACCTGCTACTTCCTCCCATTTCCAGGGCTGTAGCTCGGCATGGAGTCATGCTCAATTACCTTGCAATCATATTAAGTACAGGTGGGCCTCTGACAACATCATCATGCTAAAGATCAGAAGCCCACCCAGGTCAAGTCTTTGGCTGGTAGAGTTGAAGAATACTCTAGAGCCCTGCTAACCCTACCCATACACACATACATACATTTGGAGCTGTCAGTGAAGACTTGGGAGGACCACTCAGCAAGGGTCACCTAGCTAAGCAGAATCACAAGGGCAGTTGGGACCATTTAGGTCACCATGACTTATCTCATGGGCATGGAATGTTCGTGCACTGGTTGCAGACATATTATCACCCTTTGGGGATTGGGAACTTTTCACATAAAGCACTCTTTGCTCTGCTCTTAACTACCTGTGCAATCCACCTGATCCAGCCTCTTACTAGTCTCAGTGCTTTTCAATTCTTGTGCTGCTATCTGAAATAACATTATGACTTCCAGGGCCCATTATTAAAAGTCAAATACCACAGAAAGGCTTATAATTTACAAAGACTTTGGATTGACTCTAACATTGGAACTATTTAAGAGCATAAGAGTGGTGTAAAAGTCATGGAGTGGGATAGTGCTAATGAAAAACCTGGACAATAAGCCCAGCAACTTCTCAGTGTCTTGGATGAGAATTTTAACACCAGGCTGATCACATTTGCAGGCACGTTAAGTAAGGTAGGTTGAAGTAGAGAATGAAGTGGACAACAGAACAGGTCACAAAATGGTGTCCAAGGCCCAAATAGAAAAACTGAATGTAAGGTGATGAAATTCAACAAGGTGAAGGGATTCCACCAAAGCAGAGATAGGCGTCAAATGTTACGGATGAAAACTATCCTGAGAAAAAGGAAGATAGAGCAACTACTTTTTGCCTGTACTCGTCAGACCTAGATGGAGATTGATATTGTTAAAAACAAACAAACCAAGCAAACAAACAAACAACAAAAAAAACCTAAAAATTGCACAGAGGGGGGCATGAAGAAATCAAGATGTTTAATGTTGAAAATAAAATACTCAGAAAATGAGAACAGAGTTGGACTATGATCAGCCATTTTGTGTGCTACCCTCCCCTGGCTCTGTGGCCAGATGTAGCTGAGGGACCCCATTTCTCTTTCTCAAGGAACCTAGGTAGACTCGTTACCTTTATCACCACATTCTAGATACCCACTGCCAAATCAACAGAAGCAGAGATAGAGTTTATCTGCCCTTCTGATGTCAGCATGATCTTTAAGAGTAAGAGAAAAGAACTGGGATAAAAGCAGAGATTTTATGGGAGATTTATGGATTTTACTCAATACAAAGATCTTTTTAAAAAGAGAACAATTAGAATTGTCCAACAATGACATGAGTTTACTTTTTGAAGAAGGTGTCTTCTATCACTTTAAGTTTTCAAGGAGAGGTTGTTCAATCGTTTGTCAGAAGGAATCCTGTGTATGTGGAATTAAGGCTCCTTCAAGACTAAAAAAACATGTGATTAAGAAAATGAAAATACGATCTGCTATAAGCCCACAACTCAGAGTCTCTGGACTTCAAAGAGAAATAGTCTCCAGACCTACAGGGCATGCAGAGAACAGCTGATATTCTCATCCAAGAGGATGACACAGTTAAAAGAGAATCCCTGATGGAACCTATGCACCTTAAAGAGCACAAAGCCAAATTATAGAAAGAGAAAAATGAGTCAGTGTGTTCTGGATTCTTCTGAACAGTGAGGAGAACAAGACATTTAATGCAAGAGACCACTTGATTAAAATAAGCTAATGTTTACTGAGTGCTTTTTCATTCATTAGCACTGGGCTTGACATGTGATCCTCATGAGAAGCTTAAAGGTAGATACTAGTGGTACCATAATTTACAGTTGAAAAAACTAAGCCAATGGAGTCAGATGCTGGGCACTGGTCTGGCTGATGTTAAGCACCTTCTGGTGGTAGAACCAGGGAAAAAATGATGCAAAGCTTTGGCTCTAGAAAGGACTGAACATAATACACAGTTGACTCAGCTATCCCAGATTTAGAAGAGTGGACTTCAAAAGTTGCGATGATCATCTGTTTCTGTTCCATGAACTGTACCATTTGTTCAGACACAGTAATTTATAGGCATTTGTGGGGTTCACATCTCTGTTCTGAGCATGCATCACAGGTTCCAACCCATGAGAGGATCCACAGCAAGTGTGAGAAGTCAAAAGAGGAAATGTGTGCCTCTGGCCTGGTGATTGTCCACACTAGCTGTACATGAACTTCATTGGGACTAGCTTTAGAAGGTATTTGTGCTGAGGCTTCACCTACGGGTTGCTGCCTCAGCATGGGTAATTTTTGTAGCTTGACAGATACTTCTAAACACAGAACTGCCACACACAAGTCCAGCTAGACCATGAAGAGTTTATTGCTGAGTCCCAGTCCTGTTTTTCTCACCTAAGGCCATTGGGTCTTCTAACTTTGCATACAAAAGAGGAAGGAAGAATACCAACTAGACAAATGAAAGAAGAAAATCAGTATGATTTTAACATGTAGTTTGAATGTTACTTATATCTTACAATCTGGGAAGGTCCTAGTACTTTACGATTGGAGCCACTGTTCACTCACATTCTTCTTATTAACAGAGTCTGTCTGATTTGAAACCCTAAACTGGTCAAAAAATTTAATTTCCTGTTAGTAAGATAAAAAATGTTTATTAAAAAGAAACAAAAACTTAGGTTCTTTTTCATAACTTCACTGGATCGTCTAGGCCTCTGAATGTCGGATGCCTGTTGCAAACTGATAAGCTTATCATTCTGGAGAAACAAAAGTTCCCCTGAAGAAATAGATTTTTGGCAGCTTTGACCCCATCATATTTTCCCACAAAATAAGAGTTAAGGAGAACATCAGTGGAGATGTTAAAACAAGCCACAGATCTGGCGTCTGGATTTCTGGGCCTGATTTCTGGTCATTTTCCTGTTACTCATTTTCTCTGTGAATTAGCCCAAACTACAGGCTCTCTTGGGACTCTTGTTCCATCTACAAAATAAGAAGGAGGTGGGAGGAGATGCTGCAGGCCTTCCAGCTTAAACTTCATGAGATCATGAATCTTCACTGATAAGGAAATCATAAGCCCAGCAACTCCCCAATAGACATGCTGTACAATGTGGGGAGACCCCACTAGATTTGGAGACAGCAGGATATATTTCTGGCCTCAATGAGATAATCTTGAGCAAACATTTTGGCCTATTGTGTGCATCAGTTCAATCATGTACATGAGGATATGTGAGGCGGGAAGCTTACTACAAGATCTTTGGAAACTTCAGTGAGTAGACACTGGAAGCATCGTTAAGAAGCCAGGAAGCTGAAGTTGTGTTCTGTTTCCATAATACCCATGTGAGAGTTAACTTTTTTTGCTAGGGAAAGCCCTTGTTTTGTGTTAAAAGTAATCATTCACCTGAGTGCAGATGTTGAAACGGGTTTCTCTTCAGACTCTTGTTTGGCAGAGTGGACCAACGACTGCAGTTCTAAAGATCTTTCACTTTTGGGAAATAAAATTAAATAAATAAATAAATAAACAAATTTTCTTTATGGATCTCAATGTTCTAGATCATCATTTATCTCTCTGAGAGGAGGCAAGTGTGTGTTTGTGTGTGTGCTTAGTGATCACATGTTTAAGTTCACGCAGCCAGTCCCAGAAAACCCAAGAAAATGGACTGCAGCATCAGGTGTGCAGGCCTCAGCACTGTGTTTTCCCAAGCTGAAAGCCAGACTACGAACAATTGCATCAGCTCGCTCTGCCACACTTTAGACTGTACTGGAATCAGTCTCTGGGCAAAGGTGCTTAAAACTGAGTAATTCCAAATATAATATATTTGGAATATTATATTCTTAGTACAATGTGCAAAAAGCATATCCTGCCATTAA
This sequence comes from Mormoops blainvillei, assembly GCA_004026545.1. Classification (NCBI taxonomy): domain Eukaryota; kingdom Metazoa; phylum Chordata; class Mammalia; order Chiroptera; family Mormoopidae; genus Mormoops; species Mormoops blainvillei. The sequence continues at coordinate 66,728 of PVJD01001036.1, forward strand.
GGGAAAAGATTTCTCTTCCAAAGCATAGATATTCCAAGTGATAATAACATTAGCCAGTCTGGACTTCTTTGTCAAGTATAAGAATCACTTACTTACTGGATGGTACTTTAGATGATTATACTAAGGACCCTGGAGGGAGGTGCTTGAGAAGGTGCTGAGACACCACAGATGTCAGCTGGTGCCAAAGCAACCTAGAAATTAGCTCAGCCTGTGGCTATGCTTTATATCAACCTTAGAGGGCTTTCTTGACAGATAAAGATACTGCCAGGTAAACAGATAGACAATGTGTTTTCTTCTAACACCTGAACACCCATGTGGAATGAATAGGCCCAAGTAGTGGCTGGTCCAGTGCTGGTCCTTCTTAACTGGTCCTGGAAGACCCAGGTCTTGATCATTATTTGGTTCCAAAGAGGAACAGTGAGAACATGCTTTAAGAGTTTCATTTTAACATACATTTCCCTGAAATTGTTGATGGTTAAGTATCCTCAATTTTTCCTTATGAAAGGACGCATCACCCCTTGCGAGACCCTGCATAAAGTATAGGACCTGTACCTCCTTCCCCTATATTAGAGAATGTACAAAAACTATCAGGCTCCCAATGGCTACGGCAACAATTTTCAACATTTTTCATCACATGGTACACATAAACTAATTACTAAACTTTTGTGGCACACCAAAAAATATATTTCTTGCCAATCTGACTGAAAAATAGGTGTAAGTTTGATTAATTCACACCGGATGGCTATTGTTGTATGGGCTGTTGTGTTGGCTGTTGTCATTGTTTTTATTTGACAATTAAGAGGAAAAAAGTCATTGCCTAAGACTAAATAGTCAGGTACTGCATGTTTTAAAAGTTCTTGCAGCATATCAGTTCAAAATCACCGAGCTACTGGATTGGGGACCCTGGGGATCATGGTTTCAATCATCTTCCAAAGTCCAATTCTCTTCCAGAGTCCACTGCTTTGAAAAGTGCATCATTTGAAGAATCTCATGATTTTAAAACCTAGTTCGGTTAGCTCAGCCTTTATAAAGATGATTTGTAAAACATCTGTGCTTCATATGGATAAAGCCAGAAAAAAATATTTAGCTAGAAGACACATTCATTTCATATCTTGAGCTAAAAATGCTCTCTACTATATGTTTTCTCTTGGTAGGTCTTATGGGAGAGTTGAATAAAGTAGACTGTATCTCCTTTTCCTATTATGTATTTTATTTTTATTAAAGTTCCATATACCTCATTTTCATTTGTACTTCTCAAAAGCAGAAAGTACCATGTTATACTTTGTCTCTGTATTAGATAGATAAGGAAACCAAGATCCAGTCTAACATTACCTGTGCCAACACAATTTAAGTGATCTGAGGCAAACCCACAGGTGCCCCTGCTCTAGGACAATTGCTGCACCCACTTCAATGTCAAACAGAATAACATGCATATGCACTCAAAAGGTAAAGAACACAACTTAATGCTAGGTAACAAATGTGTAAGTTTTCTAGTTCATGCATGCATCAATCCTTGCTTTAGGTCTACACAAAGCAAGTTGTGTTTTTTTTAATCCCAAAGTGTGTGATCCAGTTTTTTCAGGACATAAAAGTTGCCAATTTAATCTTCAGATCACATAATTTTGACATACACAATCCTCATACACAATCAACTGCCTATAATCTAAAACATACTGGGTACCCTTTCCACCAAATACACTTACTTTTCTTTTATGGACAACTCAGGAGAAAAATAGTTTATCAATATTCAAACTAGAAATTAGTATTAGTGTTACTGTAAAACAGTCAGAGCAGTAAGGAGTCTCCCACCTCAGCCAAGATGGTGGTAGGGGAAGGTTCTTAGACTGAGCACACAGAAAGCTAGAAATATCAATGTACAGACCAGAGTGCAAAAAGTTAGCAAGATAATTGGATAGAAAAAAAGCCTTCCCCACCGCTTACTAAACTGGGGGCAAGACCAGGAGAAGGCAGGCATATACACCTTAGAAGTCAAATGGCAAAGGGGAGGTGCTAAACCAAAGAAGCCTGTCATTCTAGCCTGGGAAAAGAAGGGAATGGTTGGGAGGTGGATCTGCCCAAAGTACATGAAAGTTTGGAAAGCTGATGGTGATTTTGAGGAAATACCTGATTTGCCCCACAATGAAATTAATATAATCCCAGAAAAACAAAGAACCCCTTTCTTGCCCTTGGCTCTTACCTAATGGTGACCTGGACTCACCCAGTACAATCACCTTAGCACTACATGGCCCATGTCCTTCAGGAAAAAGCCTCTCTCTCTCTTACCCACCTAGTGATGTGTTAGATGGTGTATTCATGCTCTCTCTCCCTGGAGCACGTGACTATGTGTCTGTGGCAGCCACATAGCACATGGCCATGTGGGCTCCACATACAGCCTCCAGGAGAGAGCCTGATATTAACAGCTACCAGGAACAAGCTATGCTACCAGACTGGGGACTATGACCACTAGTACCCATCTATAAGCTCCCAAGAACTATATTTTAAATTGGAGCAAGATCTCTAGGAGTGGCTTTTGTCTTGATCTTGTGGAGGAGATAAGCCTGGAGACAAGGGTCCACTTGAATAAAACCTATCACTTTGAACCAACATCTGCTTCACAAGTTTGGCTTTTGTGGTGACAAGCAGCTGAACCCTCATTTTTGTTTGGTTACAGAAAAAAATTAAGAAATTCACATAATGGAGGGAACTAAAACAGGAGGTTAGAGAGGATGGCTGAGAGTCCTATCCTAGAGGTACATCTGGGGAGGGGCAGAAATCAGAGCTATGATCCAATGACTAAGAAGAAAATGTTTTTCTATTATAACACTATTTGACCTATGTAAACTTCAGACTACTGGGGGAAATGGCACCTAAATTATTCCTTAAATTATGCCATCATACAATTGAAATTATTTTGCCATGTATCAAGGAAATGGAACAAAAGTCCTTATGTCTGGGAGTTTATGTCTTTACACAATAAATATTTGGCAAAGAAAATGAACAAATTAATGATGCAGGGAAGGAAAGTGGCTTCAAAACCTCTCCCTGACAGTAACACACAGGACAAAAAGAAAATGTGGAAACGAGCCTTTTTAATACCCTGAACCCAGGGATGCAGGATTAGCAGCAGAAAGATTTCCCTTACCAACACCCTTGCTTCTAGATACCCCTGAAACATGGTATAGAGGCAAGATAACCCCAGCCCTATATGATGAAGAAATAGTCTTGCCCTCAAAGACTAAGCAGGACAACCAATTTGGCCAAGGAGCATCCCTATATGGAGCAAGGCAATTCTCTTTGAGGCAATATCTTATATGTAGAATAAACCAGCAAGTCTAGCCCACTGGTTACTATTAGGTCTATACTATATTTTCCACTTCTGAGTTACTGAATTGAAAGAATTCCAAACCCTCATATAAGGAGGATCTTCAGGAGATGGCAGATCTTATCACTGCCATTTTTACCGCTCATTATTCAAACTAGGCAGACATAGAGGTTCTCCTTAACATCCTCTTAATGGTAGATGGAAGGCAGCTAGTTGTAAACAAAGATAATGAAGAGGTTCATCTCTATGGAGAGAATCTCAATGATAGCCCCAATGCAGCCACAATGATGGAGCAGAGCAGGGACCTGAATAGCAGGGACCTGGCCTACTTAGAACATTATAAAACATTCATGTCAGTGTGGCCATTGATGTGGCTGTGAAAGAATTCACAGAGACAAAAAGGCAGACAGCAAAGTTGCATTCACTTTCCAAGAGTGGAAAGGGGCCAGGCATGGAGAATTATGCCAGTCCTGAGGGGTTGAGGTTTTGAACTTTTATTGCATTATAAAGGGTAACATGGTAGCTGTTACGTTGCAACTGGGCTGTTAGAGGCATTTTAACACAGGAGGTTTTGGGTGGTTTTATGTAGGCTGCTATTTACTTCAATGTTATCTTTTGTCCGTGGCCATGGGAAGTGGTTAGTCATATTTTGTTCTTACTTTTCAAGTAATTTTTTCAGTCCTGGGCACATAAACTCAGAAGACTAAAATAGAGTCATGTTGAACAAGGTCATAGAACTGCTTGGCAAATGGTGCCATGATAACAAATGGCACCAACTTTGTCTTTTAGTGCATATTGGAAGAGCTTAAGAAAGGTATGTCTAAAAAACAGACCCTGAATATGATACAGGTTATTAAACAGAAACCAAATGAAGACCTTTATGAATTCTTAGAATGGATCTATCAGCCTTATCAAAAGCACACTGATGCTAGCAAAAAAGCACCAGAAAAATGTGCGGATGACTTTTATTGAGCAAAGTGCCCCAATATGGGAAGAAAGCTTTGATGTTCAAATGGTACACTGGTAATGAAACCCTTACAACTGGCAGACATAGCCTTAAAAGTTTATCATGCCCAGGAAACAAGGAAATTAAAGCAGGACTCTGCTTACTTAGAAACAGCATGGGGAGAGATCTGGATAGCTTCAAGCAAAAAAAAAAAAAAAAAAAAGGAAAGAAATTCGGCCACCAACTTACACCACATAAAAAATAAACTCAAGATGGATAAGATTCCTAAATATAAGTCACAGCACCATTAAAGTCCTAGGGGAGAACATAGGCAGGAAAATCTGATATTCCACACAGCAATATTTTTACCAATATGTCCCCTAGAGCAAGGGAAATAAATGAAAGAATAAACCAGTGGGACTTCATCAAAATAAGAAGCTTCTGCACAGCTAAAGAAAACATCAGCAAAATGAAAAGGGAAGCAACCATATGGTAAAATATAGTTGCCAATGATACCTCGGCCAAGGGTTTGATCTCCAAAATATATGAAGAACTCACACAATTCCACTCCAGGAAGACAAACAACCCAATTAAGAAATGGGCAAAGGACCTGAACAGACACTTCTTCAAGGAGGACAGGCACAGGGCTCAGAGACACATGAAAGGATGTTCAGCATCAGTAGCTATCAGGGAGATGCAAATTAATACCACAAAGAGATACCACTTCACACCAGTCAGAATGGCCATCATAAACAAATCAACAAACAACAGGTGCTGCTGAGGATGTGGAGAAAAGGGCACCCAAGTACACTGTTGGTGGGAATGCAGACTGGTGCAGCCACTGTGGAAAACAGTTTGGAATTCCCTCAAAAACTAAAAATGGAACTGCCTTTTAACCTGGTATTTCCACTGCTGGGATTATGCCCTAAGAATCCTGGAACACCTATTCAAAAGGACCTATGCACCCCAAAGTTCATAGAAGCACAATTTGTAATACCCAAGAACTGGAAACAACCTAAGTGTCCAACAGTAAATGACTGGATCAAAAAAGTATGGTACATTTACACAATGGAATATTATGCAGCAGAAAGAAAGAAAGAGCTACTACACTTCATGACAGTGTGGATGGAACTGGAGAGCATTATAGTAAGTGATGTAAGCCAGGTAGTAAAAGACAGATATGATAGATTTCACCTGTAAGTGGAGACTAACCATTAGAAGAAACAAGCAAGTAAAATGTAACCAGAGACATTGACATGAAGACAAACTGACACTAAACAGAGGATGGGAGAAATGGAAGATGGGGGGGGAATAGGGGAAGGGTGATCAAGGGACATATATGGGGGACTCATGGACAAAGTCAAGGGTGCGTGGTGTTGAGATTTGAGGAAGGGGGCAGTTGTGAGGGGGGAATGGACAAACTGTACTTGAAAAAGAATAAAAAAAGAAAAATTTTTATTATTTTATTCCAACAGCATGGTTGGAACTGGAGAGCATTATGCTGAATGATAAGCCATGGGTTGAAAGGCAAATAACATATGATCTCACCTACAAGTGGAACCTAATCAACAAAACAAACAAGCAAGAAAAATAGAACCAGAAACATTGAAATAAGGAACAAACTGGCAGTGACCAGAGGGGAGAGAAGAGGGGGATAACAGTGGAAAGAAGGAGAAGAGGCAAGTCAAGGAACATGAATAGAGTACTCATGGGTACAGACAATGGTGTGACAATTGACTGTGGGAGTGTAGGGGGGCAGGACAGGGGAGAACAATGGATAAAAAGCTGGGAAAACTGTAATTGAACAACATAATTTTTTGTTTAAAGAGGCTTCTTATCCTTGGGAAATAAGTGCATCAAACAGGCAAAAGAGGTTTTTACAGTTGTCAGAGGCAGTGAATCTAGCAAATTAGATTGCCCCAATGCACTGCCCAGGACACCAAAAGGCACTTCCCTGAAAAACAGGAAACCAAACTGCCAATGAAGCAGCAAGATAAACCACCTAAGGGCTACCACTTCTTGGGGCTTTAAATCACCACCTGGACTTGTCAGAATTTAAACCCCATTACACAGGATGAGATGACAAAAAGGCCTGTGAATGGGGCTTTGCTAACACTGACCTTAATTCTATATGGAAGATCAACACTTATGGTATAATATTTACTCCCTGAAGCTAAAATATATCCCATCCTCAAACACCTGCATGAGGAAACCCATACAGAAGGGATGATTTAATGGACTCCATCAGACCATATTTGAAGGCCCTTCATTTACCAAAAAAAAAAAAAAATCCAGATTATCCATGCCTGTCAGACACTCACCAAAGCAATCCTAAAACAGTGCATTCCCCAAGAGGAAAGGGAGTACAATACGAAGGAATATCCCATTTTAAGATGGGCAAGTTGACTTTACACAGATGCCTAAAATCATAGGAAAGTTTAAAAATTGTATTAGTTTTTGTAGATGCATTGTTTCTGGATGGGTAGACCCCATTAAAACTGAAAAGGTAACTAAGAAAGAAAAAACTTCTACCAAGAAATAATAACCAAGTTTGGATTTCTTTACAAAGTTCAAAGTGATAGTGCACTATTGTTCACTTCAGAAAACCCCAAGAAGTTAGAACAGGCATTGAAGATTCAATAGAAACTTCATACATCATGGATACTGCAGTCTACAGGGAAGGCTAAGAAAATGAACCACACAATAAAAAAATCCTGGCAAAAATATGCCAGGAAACACATTTGAAATGGAACCAGGCACTCCTTATTGTCTTGTTCTGGATATAGGTAGCACCCCAGAACAGGCTTAAATTAAGCCCCTTTTTAAATAGTTTACTAGAGGCCCTTCCAAGTTTCTGTTTAAGGAACACTCTCTTTATATTTAGAGCATGAATCAAAAATTATATATGTATAACACTTAGGATGAACAGTAACAATTTTTCACAAGTTTGCTCATTGTAGGTCCACCTGCCCATCTGATGAGCCCTACACCCCAATCTCACTGGGAGACCAAGTCTTACTAAATACTTGGAAAGCTCAAGGTCCTGAACATTGGTTAGAGCAATGTACCAGCATCTATAACATTCTGCTGATAATGCACACTTCCCTAAAGCTCATGGAAATCAAGCCTTGAATCCACTACACAAGGATAAAGCACATGCTACATGAAGAGAACTTGGATCTTGATGCCACAGTTGATACTAAAAAGGAAAGCTGGATCTGAGCTCATGAAGGATATTTCAAATTCCTATTTTGGAAATGGACAGTGCCCCCAAAGCTAAGTGAGAATGTTTCTTTTTATTTATTCTGCATTTTTCAGACAGCGGTTTCCTCAGCAAGTTTGTTCTTCTATTGCGTTTGCTACCACTCAGAGTTAGGTCATGGGAATCCTTTAGTCTCTCAAGTTTTTTATTTCACCACAATTCTCCATGCACTAGTATGCATATCCCTCAAAAACACTTGGTTTTCTGCATAATACGTCTCACTTTAGTAGTCCATCGCCAACACTGTCTCTTGAAACATGAAGCAGTCTACCAACTTCACTTGCTCGGCAGTGCCAACTGCTAGACACTGCATATGCCACCCTCCAAAAACAGCAATCCTTCTTCTTCCAGAAAGGCTTCCCTCCATTCCTGATCCCCTTCCTTTGTTAAAAAGTAAGAATCTTCTGGACCTAGAGATAGGTAAGACTATGTCCTTTGACAGCACGACGTAACTACAGAAGAATTAGACCTTTGTCCATTTACCCTTGTAAGATTACAAGGGTCCAGAGTTTTGAAAGGGGGAATTGTTACCATAAATCAGTAAGTCAGAGTGCTGGCGAGTCTCCCGCATTTGCCAAGATGGCAGCAAAAGAGGTTCTTACACTGAGCATGCAGAAAGCTAGAAATATAAATGGATAGAGTCTATGTGTGTGAAAAGCTAGGAAGATAATTTGATTTTTTTTTAAAGTCCTTTCCCCTCCTCTGCTACCACATTCAGGTGGGGTCAGGAAAGGCTGGTATATGTGTAAGAGAAGTTAAAATTGTGCAGGGGAGGTGCTGAACCAAAGGGTTCTGTCAGTCTAGCCTGGGGAAAGAAGGAATTGGCTGTGACATGGACCCATCTGAAGCATGTGAAAGTTTGGGAACTTGATTGGTTATTTTGAAAAATGACCTAGTCTGTCCCAAGCCAAAGCTAATATAATCCTAGGGGAACAAGAAGCTCTCTCTTGCCCACCTGGTGATATACTCACCTATGCATTTGCATGCTCTCTCACCTGGGAGCACATGACCATGTTGTCCTAGTAACCACATGGCCCATGTCCATGAGAGCTCCAAATGCAGCCTCCAGAAGGGTACCTGAAATGGACAGCAGTTGGGAACAAGCTAAATTTATGGGGGAAAAGACTGTTTCATAGCCACCCATGGGCTCCAAAGGACTATACTTTAGAATGGAGCAGGAACTCTGGACACTGACTTTTGTTTTGGCTTTGCTGAGGATGGCTGGACTTTATCCATGGCAAAGAGAGAAGATGATCTTTGAGACATGAGTCTACCATTCTCCTAGGCCTTGCAATACCTGAATAAAATATCTTTCCTTTTGGACCAGCATCTGCCTCATGAGTTTGGCTTTTGTAATGAGAGGCAGCTGAAGTTTTCTGTTTGTTCAGCTACATTAGGATGGCAGTTGATATTTATTAATCACTTCTCGTGTGCTTGACATTGTGCTCAATACTTTAGTAACTAATTTTCCCCTCCTGACAACCATAATGGTAGGAGGAGAGTAGTTTTGCACTCAGGATGCAATCTGTATAAGATACTAGAGCCAGAAGAGCCAGAATTTGAATCTAGACTTATCCAATTTACGTTAAACTCTAGATCTTCCCTCCCCAGTAAAATATCTACTAGCCTCTTATAGCTACTTATATTTAAATTTAACTAAAATAGTCAGTTTCTCAGTCACACTAGCCACACTTCCAGTGCTCAAAAGCTACACATAGCTAATGGCAACTGTGTTTATAGTACATATATAGAACCCTTCTGTTATCACTGGTAGTTATTATCAGACAACCCTAAACTAACATCTTGCATTCTTTCACAATCTAAAGAGAGGCACTATCTGTCTCCAAATATTCTCCCTTATGTGGTAGGGGAGGGGATGGAGACGAAGCTGTATAACGAAAACTTGGAAAATAAATACATTGAAAAATCCCAAACCTCCCTGTTCTGTAAGGTAAAAAATACTACTCAACTATTAGATACTCTGTGATATTTTCCCAAATTCTCTCCACTTCAACTGGAGGAGAGGAGAGATGGAAAATGGGGAACTAATGTGTACTGAGTTTTAATATGGACTACACATGATGTCCTTTAATCTTTAATCTCTTCAATAGTATGTTTGAGGACATGTTATTATATCCAGTTTCCCAAGAGGAAAAGAGCTTGGATTATACAAATCCCTAAATACAGCTTAACCCTTAACATAGAGTATTAGTACTGAAAAACCTAGAGATCTCAATCATGCCCCCTCCTCAATGCAGACATTGGGTAATGAACAATGTATGGGAACTTCTCCCAGGAATATGCTAAAAGTTGTTACTCAGAATTACAGAAAACAATTTCACATCTTTTTTTTACCACTCAGGAAAAGTATACTGAAACACCTATGAGTAGAAGTAACATTACTATAGGTCCAACTATTCTACCATATTAAAAAGGTAATGGAACCTAATCAACAAAAACAAAGAAATGAGCAAAATATAACCAGAGACATTGAAATAAAGAACAAACTGACAGTAACCTCAGGGAAGGGGGAGGAGGGCAAAGGGGGAAAGAAGGTGAAGGGTCATCAAGGAGCACATATAAAGGGCACATGGACAAAGCCAAAGGGTGGTAGGATCAAGGGTGGGAAGTGAGGATGGGTGGGGAGGGGAGTAGTGGTGGGGGAAAAATGGAGACAACTGTACTTGAACAATAATTTAAAAACTGGAAAAGAATTAAAAATAAAAAGATAAATTATCGGTAAACTCTATTGCATTTTCTGTATGGCATAAATATAGAGGTAAAAACTTAAATACCAAGAGGAATTGTGTAGGAAAGGTAAGTTAATGGAACAGATGGCTGTAGACCATTAGTTATAAAAGTTTAGCAGCATCAGCACACCCGGAACCCTGTTATAAATGCAGATTCCCAGGTTTCCCTCTGGCCTGTTAAATCAAAATTCTGGCATGGGATCCTGCAATCTATGTTTCAGCAAGCCATACAGATAATTTTGATTCAAGCAAGCAACCCTGATTTAAGCAGCAGGAGTTGATAGAATATGATGAATGGAGAATGCACACCCTGCATGAAGAGACAGCTTTTACCCAACTCCAACCACTTATTGCCTTATTGGAATGAAAGTCCTGTGACTCAAATGTCATTAATGGGGCAAAACAAGAGATAGCTATATGAATTACTATATATATTATGATTGAGATGTTAATAATAGTGTGCTATTCTATTTCTATACAATATTTTAATAAACAAAATATTTTTCAGATTAAAAGATACTATTATTTTTTCATTATCTATAATATTTTGAAACTACTCTCTTAATAGCATCACAGCAATTCTTGGTCTCCTTTAAAATCTTTTATTTTATTGATTTTTTATCTGTTCTGTTCCAAAGTTACTTATTACTACATTCTTTTTGAGACTTCAGTAGAACTCGTAAGTTAATAAAGTAATAAATGATATTCTTAGAAGATCTAAAAATAGGTTGTATTCTAACAACATTGAACATTTAATAAAAATACCAATATTAGTAAAATTTCTCACAGTAGTTCTGGAAGGTGATGTCCTGAGAGATAATAGTGGGAATTTCTGTTTATCAAGTAAAGTAGTATTGTTATTAAACAATACAATAAATACATTAGCATGTGTTTTGGTGCCCCTAGGTTAGAAATAATTTAATTTTTTACTTGCATCAAGATTTTGGACTTTTCAATACTTTGATTTTTTACATAAACTGAAACTTTATTAATAGTTTAAGAATCTCTGTTTCAAATTGGACTAATGTTATTAGACTACATTAGAGAGTTTTTCTTTAATAAAAATTTTATAAAATGTTTTATGTATACAAATGGTATAAAGAATAAAAATAAATATTTGTGTGTTAACCAGGTAGATTAATAAATAAAACATTGCAAACATAGTTCAAGGTTTTAGTATATACATCCTTATTCTCATTCCTTCCCTTCTCATAGAGATAACCACCATTCTGAATGTCATTTGTTATTCCTTTTATTCTTTTGTTTTATCATATACGTGTTTCTCCAGAATGTATCATCTTGTTTTGCAGATTTTAAAAACATTTTTAAATGGAAGCATTCCCTGCATACATTTCTGAAACCTCCTTCTTTACTTATGTTTATGAGATCTTTTATTTTTAAAAATTGTAAATCTAATTCATTTGTTTTCATTGCTGGAAATGTTATATTTCAAAAAGTCATCAAAATTTAATTATATATATTTTTTGCTTATGGAAATTTAAACTGGCTTAAATTCCATGTTCACAGAAATGCTGATATGAGTATTTTGTGTTTCTACTGAGTGTGTATACAGGTTTTATTTTCCAGGGGATGGATTGCTGGGACATAGAGAGCTGTAAATGAGTCTTCTCATTAAATAGATACTATCATATAATTTTTCAAGTGGTTTTAACAATTTATACCTTTATACAGTAGGGTGTGAAAGCTCTAATTTCAATATTTATTTGCCAATATTTGGCAGTATTAGGCTTTAAAGTATTTTTTCAAACTTATATGTGTAAAATAGTGTTTTTAAAGAATAAACTTTGTTTTATTATTAACATTCAAGTGAAATTTCTGGGGACTAAATACAAATTTGATTACAACAAACTTTACAATAAAGTTAGTTCATTGTTTCTCTACATAACATGATAGAGAAAAATCTGTATTTTCTGAAATGTTATTTGTTAACTAACCCAGGCTTTCTACAGAAAATAAGCATCTATTTTATACTGAGTAATGAAACCCATGCATATATATATATAATGTTATATATATTTATGATATTAAATATTATATATATAATATGTATATTAAATATTCCATAAATTTATACACACACACACACACACGAAATATTTTAATTCTGATTTTTTTTCTTTTCAGGTGATTTAAGAGCATAGAAAAGCAAATACTACAGTAAGACAGAAATGCTAAATTCATATCAGAAAAGAAAAAGAAAAGAACGGTTTCTTTCTCCTCGTGTAGCGCTTCCCCAACCATGGTCATTTCAAGTCTGGCCTTTTGGTGAAATAGCTCTTCTGTTCACTCCCTTTTCTTAAGGCACTAGAAAAGAAAAGGAAATGAAAAACATTCAACAAAAACCACACTCATGCATCAGTGTGCCTCAATTTTGAAAAATCTAGAACAAAGAGAATAGAAGTAAATAATCATTTTAAAAGGATTCTCACAGAATGTTTCTTTAGTATAAATTTCAATTCTCCAATTCTTACTTCACGAGAAAACACTAAAAGAACTCAAAATGTAGAAATTATACCAATTTCTATATTCTTCTGAGGATACAAGCAGCAGGTATACTTTCTCATTCATTATGAGGCCAGCATGCCAAATACTAAATCAGGCAAAGACATTACAAGAAATGAAAAAATATATATATTTCAGGCCAATATCTCCAATGAACATAGGTTCACAAATCCTTAACAAAGTAGTAGTAAATCAAATCCAACAATGTATAAAAAGTGTACATCACAACCAAGTTGGATTTATCAGACATACAAAGCTGATTCAACATTAGAAAATCAATTAATGTAAACAAATGTCATGACTTTATCAATAGATGCAGGAGAAAAAAATTGACAAAAATCTGACATTCATCTGGGATAAAAAAATAAAAATCTCAATAAGCTCAAAATAGGGAGGAACTCCCTCAACTTCATAGAGAATATTTACGAAAACCCTACAGCTAGTATCATACTTAATGGTGAGAAAAACAAGGCCACAACATTCCCTCTAACCATTCCTTTTCAAAACCATACTGGAGCCCTGGAATGAGTGTTGGCCTGCAAACTGAAAGGTCACAGGTTTGATTCCCTGTCAGGACACATGCCTGGTTTGCAGGTCAGGTCCCCAGTTGTGGGTGTGTGAGAGGCAACCAATGCATGTGTCTCTCACACATCGATGTTTCTCTTCCTCTCTTTCCCCCTCCCTTTCCCTTCTCTAAAAGTAAATAAATAAAATCTTTTTAAAAACACACTGGAAATACTAGTTATACAATAGGACAAGGAAAAAATGGTTTACAGATTAAGAGAGAAGAAACAAAACTGTCTTTATTCAGAGATAGTAATCTTCTATGCATACAATCCAAAGAATCAACAAAAATCTCCTGGAATTAATAAGGATAATAGTCATGTTGCAGGCTACAAACCTAATACACCAAAATCAGTTACTTTCCTATATCCAATGAACAAGTAGAATTTGAAATTAAAAACATGATATCAATTACACAAGGAACCCCAAAAATGGAATACTTAGGTATAAATATAACACAATATATACAAAATCAATATGAGAAAAACTACAAATCAAATTTTATGGACATGAACAAACTGATTCTAAAATTTATATGGAGGGAAAAAAGAGCCAGAATAGCCCCAGAATACAATATTAAAAAAGAAAAATAAAGCTGGAGTACTGATACTACCTGACTTCAAGACTGACTATAAAAATACAGTAATCAACACAATGTAGTATTGGTGAACTAAACAAATATATCAATGGAACAAAATAGTACAGAAATAGACATATAAATATAGCTAATTGATCTCGACAAAGAAAAAATGCAAATAATGAAGCAAATTTACTCTTTTCAACAAATGATGCTGTAACAACTAGACATCACATGCATGAAATGAATCAAAACACACGTTTCACTCTTTACCAAAATTTATTCAAAACGTATCACAGACCTAAACATAAAACACAAAACTATGAAAGATAACACAGAAGAAGACCTAAGTGATCATGGTTATGACAATGACTTTTTAGATAAAATACCAAAGGAATGATACATTAAAGAAAAATTGATAAGCTGAACTTCATTAAAATTAAAAACTTCTGCTTTGTGAAAGACAGTGTTAAGAAAATGAGAAGAGAAGTCACAGACTGAAAGGAAATATTTTAAAAACCACATTTGGAAAAGAACTGTTATCCAAAATGTACCCAGAACTCTTAAAATTCAGCAACAGGAAAACAAGATTTAAAAATGGGCTAAAGATGTCAACAAGCACGTCACCAAAGATACTCTGATGGCAATTAAGCATATGAAAGGTGCTCCACATCTTATGTCATCAAATAAATTCAAATTAAAACAACAAGAAGATACCACTGCACATCTATTTGTATGGTCATAGTCCAAAACACTGATAACACCAAATGCTAGGAGAATATGGAGCAACATGAATTCTTATTCATTACTGGTGAAAATTCAAAATTGTATAGACACTTTGGAAGACAGTTTGGTAGTATCTTACAAAACTAAACATATTCTGATCATATGATCCAGCAAACACACTCCTCAGCATTTACCCAAAGAAATTAAAAACTTATGTTCGTACACAAGCCTGCCCATGAATATTTATAGCAGCTTTATTCACAATTTCCAAAACCTACAAGAACCAATATGTCCTCCCTTTTCAGATTCATTTATTTCACTTTTGCCTGAGTGTTGAGAAGGATCTTACAGATACACAAATAGAGTTTCACAGTGTCCAACAGGTATCTGTTGGAGTCTCTGTCCATTTCTCAATATTTTTCTCCTTATTTTCCACATCATATAATTTTTACACAAGAATCATCAATTTCACTAATTATTCTACTTTAAGTATTATTTTAGAATCATGTAATAATTTTCAACTATTAAAATATCCATTTCCTTATCTTTTAATTGATATACTTTATCGAGATATCTTTTTTAATTTTTTTATTATTCAAGTAGAGCTTTGTCCATTTTCCCCCTGCCACTTCCCCCTGCCCCTATCCTTGACTCCACCCCTCCTTGACTTTGCCCATGAGCCCCCCATATATGTTCCTTGACCACCCTTCCCCTGTTTGCCCCCATCTTCCCCTCACCCTGTCCTCTGTTCAATGTTAGTTTGTTCTATACATCAATGTCTCCAGTTACATTTAACTTGCTTCCTTGTTATGTTGATTAGTCTCCACTTATAGGTGAAATCATATGGTATTTGTCTTTCACTATCTAGTTTATTTCATTTAGTATATTTCTCTCCAGGTCCATCCATACTGTTTCAAATGGTAGGAGTTCCTTCTCTCTTTCTGCTGTGTAGCATTTCATTGGGTAAAATGTACCACAGTTTTTTGATCCACTCATTTACTGAGGGGCACCTAGGTTGCTTCCAACATTTTGCTACTGTAAATTGTGCTGCTATGACCATTGGGGTACATAGGTTCTTTTGAATTGGTGTTTCTGGTTATTTAGGATAGATGTTGGGACATCTGGACAGCTACATGCAAAAAAATGAAACTCGACCACCAACTTACACCATATACAAAAATGAACTCAAGGTGGATAAAAGACTTAAATATATGTCACAAAACTATAAAAGTCTTAAAGGAGAGCATAGGCATGAAAATCTCAGATACCCCACACAGCAATGTTTTCACTGATATGTCCCCTAGAGCAAGGGACATAAAGGAAAGAATAAACAAATGGGACTTCATCAAATTAAAAAGCTTCTGCATGGCTAAAGAAAACATCTGTTTTATGTTTATTAAGTTTTATTGTTTTTTTAATTTTTTATTGTTTTTCAAGTATAGTTTTGTCCATTTTCCCACACCACTTCCCCCTACCCCCATCGTCAATCCCACCCACCTTTGACTTTATCCATGAGTCCCCCATACATGTCCTTGACCACCCTTCCCCTGTTCCCCTGTCTTCCCCTTCCCCTCTCCTCTATTCAATGTCAGCACAATGGAATACTATGCAGCAGAAAGAAAGAAGGAGGCCCTACCATTTGCAAGAGCATGGATGGATCTGGAGAGAATTATGCTAAGTGAAATAAGCCAGGAGGTGAAAGACAAACACCATATGATTTCACCTATAAGTGGAGACTAATCAACAAAACAAACACACAAGTTAAATGTAACCAGAGACATTGAAATAAAGAAAATATCTTTATTGAGATATCTTATTGGTAGAGTTATTGTTATTAGATTTTTTAAATTTTTTAAATTATTTTCTTTTAACATATAAAGCCTTTAAACCTGGGACCACTTCAAGTCAATTTCTGTTAACTGTTTTCTTTTCCCTCTAAGCATAGATCACACTTTCTTGTTATTTTGCATGTCCAAATTTTCTGTGGTTAAAAATAAATGGAGCTTATCTTGTAGCAACTCTGAATTCTGCAACTCTTTTTTCTCAAGGTAGTTTTGTTTGGGTATGCATTCTTTTTATTAACTTGTCTAGGCTTACCTGTAGCCTCTTCCTCTCTGATAACATGTGGCCATTGTCGTCTTCCTATGGATGACCTCAGTATCTGAATAGTTTAGTGATCAACTAACAGAGAAAATCACGTGCTGAAATGTAAGTTTATGTTCAAAATATAAGGTTTTCACTCTTTGTGATGGATCTTTGTGTGTGGGGAGAGGTGCACAAAGTTCAGGTAATCCTCAGGTGCAACCCTGTCTTTTACTTCCCCTGGGACCTCTTAAGTCTTTCATGCGCATTCCTAGTTTCCTTATCTTCCAAGGATGTATGAGAGTTTACCTAACTCTTCTGTGGCTCTCTAATTTGCAAGGTATTACACTTAATTTCTGGCTGTTCTGCCACTCATTACAACCAGGGCTAATGACCTGAGACTAGTAGAGCTATGGGTTTTCCCATTTTTCTTGCTTATCTTAAAAAACCAAAAAAACAAAAAAAAACTTTCTTTAATGGCATCATGAGCCATGGGTTTTACCCTCCACTCCAAATCATGTTAGCCATCCTGGCCACAAAGTGACTAGTTTTCATGGTCAGTCCTTTCCTGGAAAAACTGCTGCAGCTAAGCGGGGTTAGGAAGAATGGAAGAAGGCCCAGGCAGGCAGCCTCGGACTCTCCTAGTTTTTACCCTAAGCTTCAGCAGCTATTCATGAATACCTCTTCACTTGCTGTTTACCTTTCATCACTCTCCTGAGGCCTGAAAAACTGTTTTCTTGACAATTTTGTTCAGCTTTAAACATGGTTTTGTGAGGGAGAAATTTTGCAATTCACTTTACCATAATACCACTTGTTTTCAATTATAATATAAATAAATTTACTGTTTTCCTTTATGCTTTGTAATTTTGTGTTTTTAATCTTCCATTGCCACCTTATATGTTAAATATAATAATCCCCTATGTTTCTTTTAGGTTTACGCTACTTTTGTATACTTAAGTTTAATTAACTTGGGATTGACTACTATACACAACATAGTATATAAGTTCCTATTTTCTTTTTCCTTATGGAGAATTTATTGTATGCTTGTGTTTCTCTGGACCAGGTCAGCATGTACTCTATTCTGCTACAATCTTTAGAATTCTTAATATCTGATAGAGTACATTCTTTACCTTCTCTTCTATTTGACTATTTGTGGCTATGCTTTTGCATGTAAAGTTTAGAAACAGGTTGTTAAATCTGTGTAGTCCTGTTGGGATTCCTAGCATAATTACATTACATGAAGATTAATCTATGGAAATTTTATATTTTCACAATATCTTGATTTAAATTTTAATGTCAATTTTATAGACTTCTGTATACCTAGTTGGTGTCTGTATGAGATGATGCCAACAATGATGATCTCAATTCTTACAGTAACATTGCTGAGTGAGATTTTATCTGACAGATATTTTAAAATTTATTTTTGTATTTTAAGTTTGTTTTTATTTTATTTTTAGAATTGGTGTTAATTTTTAAAAGAAGATACAGGTTTTTTTTTTTAATCTGTTAAGGAAAAAACAGCATAAGAGGTACACTAAATCAGGATCAGTGACTTCTGTGATGCGAATAAAATATACATATGTGTCAAGTCATGTACAATGTGGCTATATTCCAAGGCCAGTATGGTAGATGTTTTTGTGGTCCTACTAAATCAGAATTTCTATAATAAGAAAGAATTGGATTCATAGTGTTTTCCACAGCCTGAATCCAACAACAATAACAAATAAATAAATAATAAATAAAGAATTGGATTCAAATGCTGATTCCCTATCTTACATTTTTTTCTTCCCCTTTCTTCATTGATCTTCAACTTCCTAATAACACAGGACACTACTCTCCAATTCTAGGGCTTCTGTCAATTTTAATGAAATAAGCTAATGTAAATTAAAGTCACTTTGGTTTTACTTAAACTGCTTGGAATTCCATATCCTTGGAAGTCATATCCCTCTCCACAATTTCTGTTGATGCATTAAATTTAAACTTGTAAATTAAAATTTCTACTACATTGTCATTGTTTTGTTCCTACATCGACCTAAAATAAAATTGTGACTATATATGAATTTCTGTGCAATTGAGTCATAATTAACATTATAAAAATTTAAGAGGTCTTCAGAGTGCATTTTGCCATTTCTATAATGTTCTGGTCTCTAAACTCTTCCAGACTGCTGACCACAGCTCTTGACCCAAAACCTCAACAATATTCTGGTGCCAACCAAACCAAACCAAACCAAAAAGACAAAACCAAAAAACAAATAAAATTATAATCACCTTGGAAAGTAAATGCTACTATAAAACAATGTGTACATGTTACGCATTTTTAACATCTAGTATAATAAATGTCTAGTTAATGTTCAGTAGATATTCACTTTTGTCTTCCTTGTTGGGTTCTTACAGCAGCATGAGAATCAATTTTAAAAACTTATACCCATGTAGATACCCCTCAAACTGGTTTCAAAGGTAATGTCCCACTACCCTTCACTTTCCATGCACTTCATATTCATCCTGCGGGGCACAGCTAGTGGCAATAGCTCAGTGTCACAGAAGCATAAATACCTTCTTTGTCCATCCTCTGTTTCTTGTCACCCATCTTCCTCAGCCTCAGTTACCATGAACATAGACTAAAAAGAGAAAACAGGATTCAGAGTTTACTGAACATATTACAGTTTTGGAGATAGCATTTTGTGGCCTTTGCCTTTCTAACCCATCTGTTCATTAGTAACCCTCATTCAAATGAAGTAGTCATGTTTGTTCATAATAAACCAATGCATGTGGAACAAAGTTTTTAGGGTTTTCAACATTTTAATGGGTTTTCTCACTGTGGAGAATATCCCAGATGATGCATCAGTTGTAACAATATTAACAGTTGACAGAGACACAGGGCCCTGCCCGCATCCACAGGCTTCTCTTCTTTGACTGCACTTAATGGCTGAGCTCTTCAGTCATATAAAAAATGAAAATAGAAAATAATTCTTGCTCCTAACTTTGAGTTGCAAAACAAATGACTTATTGTATCTACTGTGTCCCTAACACTATGATATCATTATTTATAATTTTTACAAGTGATTTGTAAGATTGGTCTTGTTACAGTAATTTTACAGCTGAGGAAATGAAAGCTTTGAGAGTTTAAAAAGTTTCTGAAATATACACACCTAAAAAGTTATAGAGTTAAGCTTTAACACTACAGAAGCTTGCTATCTTTCTGTTTACTGTATCACATGCCATGGGTATGAAAGTCCAGGCTCACAGAGCAAATCAGAGGGCATGTTCAGACTCAAGCCTTCAGGCTTACAACAAAGATTCTGATTTTCTGTAGTAGTTAAAGAAGTTGGAAAAGGACTCAAATTTGGGTTCAAACCTCACTGTTTACAAGCTCTTTGATTTTGGGCAAGGCATTTTTTTATTGTTGTTCTATTACAGTTGTCCCAATTTTCTCCCATTGCTATACCCTGCTGTGTCAACCCCCACTCCCACAGTCAATGCCCACCCTGTTGTCCATGTCCATGGTTCATTTATACCTGTTCCTTGACTAGGTCCTTCCCCTTCTTTCCTCCATTATACATCACCCACCACTCCCCTGGTCACTGTCAGTCTGTCCCTTGTTTCAATGACTCTGGATATGTTTTTCTCATTTGTTTGTTTTGTTCATTAGGTTCCACTTATAGGTGAGATCACATGATGTTTGTCTTTTTCCATTTGTTTCATCTCACTTAGCATAATATTCTCCAGTTCTATCCATGCTGTTGCAAAGGGTAGGAGTTCCTCCTTTCTTTCTGCTGCATAGTATCCCAGTGTCTAAATGTACCAGTGTTTTTATTCGCTTATTTACTAATGGCTACTTAGGCTATTTCCAGCACTTAGTTCTTGCAAATAAGGCTGCTATGAACATAGGGGTGCATAGGTTCTTTTGAATTGGTATTTCAGGATTCTTACAATATAATCCCAGTATATAAGCAGTATAATTATGCTATTACAGTTGTCCCATTTTTTTTCTCCCCTTTATACCCCCTGCCCTGCACCCCAACCCATCATCCTTCTGCCTCTTAGTTCATGTCTATGGGTTGTACATATCAGTTCTTTGGCTTCATAATTTCCTATACTATTCTTAGCCTCCTCATTTATTTTTTGTTTTGTTTCGTTTTGTTTTGTTAACATTTTCCTGCTACCACTTTCCCCAGCCCCACCCACCCCCACCTCCCACCCTCAATCCTTCCCCCATTTGGCTTTGTCGATGGGTCCTTTACGCATGTTCCTTGATGACCCTTTATTAATAATTTATATGTCATTTTATATGCTGGTGTAGTTTGCAGTAAGTTCCTTGTACCTCCCCTCGAGTTCTTTTTAGCTCTCACTGGTTCATCGAACATCCTTATAACCATTATGTTGAACTCAGTGTCTGATAGTTTGCTTGCCTCAATTTCATTTAGCACTCTTTCTGGGGATTTCTCCTTTCCTCTCAATTGGGGTTTGTTTCTTTGCCTCTCCATTTTAGGTGACTTTTCTTGTTTGTTCCAATTTCTTAGGTTGATCTGCTTTGACTCCCTGTCTTCATGGTACAACCTTCTATGGTAGGAGACCTGTGGGATTCAGTGGTGCAGTCTATTTGATCTCCAATACTTGATGGTCTTGGGATGCCATTTATGCCATTTACATGGGCTCCCTGGTTGTAACTGGATTTTGGTGGTTGTTGAGCCATTCTTTGGTGTGTCCTCCCCCCAAAGCTGGCTGACTGAGAGTCATTCTGCCCACCACGTCTCTCATACTGTTGTACAGGTATACTGTCTTCTCTTCCTTGATCCACTCCAAACGATGTTAGAAGGTGTTCCAATCTGGTCCTAGGCAGTCTATTCAAGGCTATCAGTGATCAACGGTCTATGGCTGTATCCTTTAGTTGCTATTCTAGTCAATCTGTAATCAGCAGTCAGGCTTAAGCACAACAGGATGGGGCAAAGTAATTCCTGCAGGTAGGGCTATTACTTTCTCTCAGACTGATGCCACTTGTAGGGGACTACTCTGCCTGACCAAAATGACTCCTACAGTAATTGGGATGACTCAGCACAGGGATCCTGGCAGCTACTCCCTCAGTCTTACCCCAAAGCTACCATCCTGAGACTCTCCTCAAGGGACTCTGGTCCATTCTTTGCTGGAGTCCAGGGTAAGTGGCTCAAACAAAATTGTGTGCATTGGCCCTCTAAAAGGTTATCTGTGTCTCCAGCTATCTCTCCCTAGCAGACATAAACTCTGCCACCTTTCACAGCTAGATGTTATATGGGTTCCTTTCTGGCTTTGGTGCGGAAGGCTGGGGAGCCCAGCTTGGAGTTTAGACCCCACACTTCTCAGGGGGCACTCTGAACCACTGAAATTTCCCTCCAGCACTTCAGCTTCCACCCATGGGAGCACAGCAAGCCCTCTCACATCTCCTGTGCACTCCATACCAGCCACATTGTGATGAGTGTTTTTCTCTGTCTGTCTCTGGTTTATAAGGCTTCTCTCCAGCTACTGTTCAGTTGATTATTCTGTATGATTTCTCAACAATTTAGTTGTAATTCCGGATTGGTCCTGGGAGGAACATAGTGTAGCTTCCACTTATTCCTCTGCCATTTTGGATACTCTGGGGCAAGCCACTTTTTATCTGAGTGTCAAAATTCTCACTTGAAAAATAAGAATAAAAGTGATAATTTTACATACTTATATAAACATCTTAAGAATCCAATTTCTTCCCCATTAAGATGATAAGTACTCACAAATTACAAGGATGCCAACTACATTTGACATCAAATGAAATAACAGATGTTGGTAAAACCATGGGAATGGCATTATGAGGGTTTTTTTTTTGTTATAAACCATAAGAATTGTTCCCTGACACTTCCGAAAAAAATCATTTTTCTATAATTTTCTATATAAAATTAATCTTGAAAGAACACATTAATTTCATTGGTAAGAATGTTTTCTCCTCTCTGGCATTATTTGGGAATGGATCTCTTGCTTCCAGTAAAGAAGGCATATCATTCATAGATATGCCCTCTGCCATAGAGATACCTATTTTCCAGACCTCTTGTGTCTGTCAATCTTCACTCAATAGCTGCCAGGATAAATTCAGCCACCTCCTCCTTTGCTACAGTTCACAAGGTTGTGGGGCTCAGCATGTAGACATCTAAGTTTCTGGCCCTGTTATTTTGATCCTGCAACTTCTTTGTCCTCCAAACTTCTGTAACCCAGCTGTTTCCCAGGGTTTGCCATGCTTATATTTTATCCTTGGAGTACAAAAGTTTCTCTTTCTTCCCCCTCTGAGGTCATTGAGACACATTCTTCTGGGTAAGCAACTACTGATAAAAATGTTTTCACAGACCAAGTTGCAAAACACTGGTTAGGAGCAGCACGAAGCACCTGATGGGGAGGCATCTAACTCTCAGCAGCAACTGATTATCTTGGGTGAATATGGCCCCATGTTCCCAGTACATCCAAATTCAAAAATGGGACTCATAAACTAAGGAAAACGAACCCAGAACCTGGAACACAAATCCCCACTGTTTTCACTGTTTTACTGTTAAAGACTACTGCATCTAGACTTCCCATCAAGATGACAGTATAGGTAAATACTGTGTTTGCCTCCTCCCACAATTACCTCAAAATTACTAATAAGTAATAGAACATCCATCACTGAGAACCACCTGAAGACAAGCTGAACAGAATTTCTATAACTAAGATTTTAAGAAGAAACCACATTGAGACTAGCAGGAGGGGCAGAGACTTGGACCAGGCAGGTCCCATATCCACTATGTGACAATTAACAAATGAGGATCTCTTGGTTACAGAGATCACGTCTGAGGAGCAAGTGGGCCCCAACCCCACACTGGGCTCCCCAATTTGTGAACAGCAGTGCCAGTAACAGGAATCCGTATAACACCTGGCTATGAAAAACAGTAGAGAGTGCATCTGAGAAAGACAGAGGGATGTTAAATACCGAGGCACTGTTCTCAGATGGTCTTTGCACAGACTAACTCACTCCAAGCTCCACTGCAAGGCCATAGGCTCAAAAAGTGCCAAGGATATAAAAGGAGAAACTAAATTGACTAACTTCAGGGAGGGGGCTGGAGGAGCATGGGTCAGGGCAACTTTCTCAATGGACAGAAGCACTGGCAAGTGTCATTATTCTTCTGCTTAGCTCCCTTTCCAACTAGCCAACTGAGTGCAAGAAGGTGCTAAATCCGTTCTGTTAGTCTGGCTAACATCATTCACCCTGCCTCACCTAACTTGCTCATCCAGTCAAGCCTATTCCAGTGGCTCCTCCACAGAGTTGCCTTTCTTAGTCTCAGCAGATTCACTAGAAGGACCACAAACCACACAGAAGTGGTGGGTACCCTAGGCTTTCCCCACAGACTTTCTCAAAAGCCTGTAAATCTCATACAAGTGGTGGCTTGTGCTCCCTTGGTTCATGCTACAGATTTTCTCAAAGGTCCAAAAACCCTACACAAGCATCAGCCAGCCTTGAGGGGCACTGTAGCTCATGCCAAACAATAAGCAGAAAGCCCAGCACAAATGATGAGCAATCTCAATTTGCAATGTAACTCCCAATAGGTGGCCCCAAACCTAGCACAAGTGGCAGCCCATCTTGGCCTGTAATGTGGGTTCAATTAAGCTGCTACTAGTCCAACACAAGTAGTGGCTCACCTCAGCTCACATTTTAGTACCTACCAAAGGTTCTAAGCCCAGAACAAGAGATAGTAAGCTCAGCTCACAGTGTAGCCTCTCCCAAGCACCTTCAAGCCGAGCACAAGTGGTAACCAATTGCAAGTTACTTTGTAACTTCTTCCATTTCCAAATGGCCCCAAGCCGAGCATAGGTGGTAGCTGATCTTGGCCTACACCAGAGCCCCTTCCAAGAGGTTCCAAACCCAACAAACCCTTTGGGTGACTTCAAAATTAAACAGAGCACTACCAAACCTACTTCAAAACTGACAAACCCAAAGAGCAAATAACTGGCACCAAAGACACATAAAGAGACTCTACTCTGTGAAGCCAGCACCCACAAAGCATCACGTCCATAGTAGTCATGGCCAGACCTTACAGTCAGTCAGCCTAATAGTCAGCCCCTCAGACTGATATGCCAGCAACAACCAGGACCAACTACAACAGGGTGGCACATACACCCTACAAAAGGGGTATCCCTGAAGTGCCCAGTTCAGGTGACCAGAGAAACTGAACCATTGAGACCAATCAGACACCTTCTACATAAAACCATGCTTTCATGACCAGGAGATGGAGCAGATCTACATAATATAGAAAAGCAAACACAGGGAAGTGAGGAAAAATAGCAAGACAAAGGAACATGTACTAAGTGAAAGAACAGGACAAAACTCCAGAAAAATAACTAAATGTAATGGAGACAAGCAATCAAAGAGATAAATAGTTCAAACACTGCTTATAGGGATGCACAGTGAACTTGGAAGTAGAAAGAAAAACTCAGTAAAAACATAAGCAGAGAGATAGAAAATGAAAAAGAACCAATCATAACTGAAGAATACAATAACTGAAATGCAGATACACTATAAGATGTCAATAACAGGTTAGATGAATAAGAGAAACAAATCAACTGTCTGGATGACAAGATAAGAGATAACACCCAATCAGAACAGCAAAAAAGGAAAAAAAATTAAAATGAGGATAGTTTAAGAAACTTCTGAGACAACAGTAAGCATACCAACATTCACATCATAGGGTTACCAGTAGGAGTAGAGAGAGGAAGTGATGGAAAATCTATTTGAAGAAATAATGACTGAAAACCTTTCTAACACCTGATGAAGGTAATAGACATGCAAGTGTAGGAAGCACAGAGTCCCAAACAAGATGAACCTAAAGAGACCTACACCAAGACACAGCATCATTCAAATGCCAAAAGTTAAAGACAAAATAAAAAAGAATATTAAAATTAAAAAGACAAAACCAGTTAGTTTCCTACAAGGGAGTTCCCATAAGATCATCAGTTGATTTTTTAACATAAATTTTCAAGCTAGAAGAGGTCAACATGAAATATTCAGAGATAAAAGACAAAAACCTACAAGTTTATTCTACCCAACAAGGTTATCATTAAGATCCAAAGGCGAGATAGAGTTTCTCAGACAAGAAAAAACTAAAGGAGTTCATCAGCGCTAAACCAGTATAACAAGAATGTTAAAGAGACTTCGTTAAGTAGAAAAGAAAACATTAAAACATATGAATAAGTGTATATAGGAAAGAAAAAAAATTACTAACACAGGCAAACACCTAGTAAAACAATGTATCAACTAATTATAAAGCTAGTACAAGTTAAAAGACACAAATACACATGCACAAAAGAAGAAAACTAATGACAAAAACATAAATGTGGGAGGATGAGAATGTGGTTAAAGTTAAGTGACCATCAACTTAAAATGGACTTCTGTAAACATAACTTGGTATGCAGACTTTCCCAAAAGTCTGTAAATCCTACAGAAGGTGGCTATGAAAAATCTATGAGAGATATACAGGAAATAAAGAGAAAGGAATTAAAAAATAAAACTACTGAAAGTCAGTACCATATAGGAAAATAGAGCAAGAGCAGAAGGAACATAGAACTACAAAAACAATCAGAAAACAATTAACAAAATGGCAATAACTATACACCATTCAATAATTACATTAAATGTAAATGGACTAAGCACTCTAATCAAAACATATACGGTGGCTGAAAAAATTAAAAAGTAAGACCCGTACAAGAGACACAATTCAAATTGAAAGACAGACTGAAAGTAAAGATATGGATTAATATATTTTATGCAAATGTCAATTTAAAAACCTAGGCAGCAGTAGTTATATCAGACAAAATAGACTTTATAACAAAAGCTGTAGCAAGAGACAAGGAAGTGCATTACATAATGATAAAGGGATTGATCCAACAAGAAGATATAACTTTTATAAACATTTATATACCTAATAAACACCCACATATATAAAGTAAATGTTTACAAAAATAAAATGAGAAATTGACAGTCATGCAATAATCATAGGGACTTTGGTACCCTGATGACATCACTGGATAGATCATCCAAACCAAAAATCAATAAGAAAACAGTAGTCTTAAATAATACATTAGATTAGATGGACAACATAGTTTTAGAAAATTTCACCCAAAATCAACAGAATATACATTCCTTTCAAGTGCACATCAAACATTTTCTGGGATAGACCACATGTTAGGTCATAGAGCAAGTCTTAATAAATTTAAGAAGATTGAAATGATATGAAGAATCTTCTCTAATCAAAATAATATAAAAATAGAAATTAATTACAGAAAGAGAACTGGAAAACACATAAACATGTGGAGGCTGAGCAATGATTATTTTGACAATGAGATACACGAGAAATCAAAAGATATTTTTGCTACAATGAAAATAAAACCACAATCTATGAGACACATCCAAAGAAGCTCTAGAAAAGAAATTTCAAGCACTTACAGGCACTACAAGCACTTGCAAGAAGCAAGAAAAATATCAAATAAAAAATTTAACCTTACACCTAAAGGAACTAGAGAAAAACAAAGCCCGAAGTGAATAGAAAAAGTAATAATAAATATCAGGGTAAAAATAAATGAACAAGAGGCTAAAAATAGTAGAAAAGATCAATGGAACCAAGAGATGCTTCTGAGAAAAGATAAATAAAATTGATAAACCTTCAGCCATACTCATAAGAAATAAATGGACAGGGGGCCCAAATACTTAAAATAAGAAATGAAAGGGAGAAGTGACAACCAGAACCACAGAAATACAAAGGATTACAATGAAAAATTATATGTAAATAAATTAGACAACCTGGAAGAACATATAATCTTCCATTACTGAATCAGGAAGAAACAGAAAATCTGAACAGACTGTTAACTACTAATAAAATTGAATCATTAATCAAAAAACTTCTAACAAACAAAAATTATGGACCAGATGGCTTTAAAGGTGAATTTTACCAAATGTTCAAAGAATTAATACTTTTCTTAAACTATTCCAAAAAATTGAGGAGGGAAGACACCTAAATTTATTTTATGAGGCAAGCATTATCTTGCTTCCAAAACCAGACCAAGACACTATAAAAAATTATAGTCCAATATTCTTGATGAATGTAGGTGTAAAAATCCTCAACAAAATATTAGCAAACTGAGTTCAGCAATATATTAGAAAGATCATACACCATGATCATGTGGAATTTATTCTGAGGAGGTAAGGTTGGTTAAATATCCACAAATCAATTAACATGATTACCATAAAAACAATATAAATATTATCAAAAATGCAGGAAAGGATTTCACAAAATCTAATGTCCACATATAATAAATAAAAACTCTTAGCAACATAGCAATAGATATAATAAAGGTCATATATGACAAAACCGCAACTAACATCATACTCAATGGTAAAATCTGAAAGGTTTTTCTTTAAGATCAAAAACAGGATAATAATGTCCATTTTCACAACTATTATTCAACATAGTATTGGAAGCCCTAGCCACAGCAATTAGACAATAAAAAATAAAAAACATTCAAATTGGAAAAGAAGTAAAACCATCATTATATTCATTATATGCCAATGACATGATGCTGTGTGTAAAGAACCCTAAAGACTCCACCAAAAAAGAAAACTATTAGAAATAATAAATGAACTAAGTAATGAAGCAGAATATAAAATTTATATTTAGAAATCAGTTGAATTCTTAAACACCAATACTGTCATAAAGAGGAATTAAGAATACAATTGCAATTACAATTGCATCAGGAAAAATAAAATACCTATGAATAAATTTAAGAAAGAAATTAAAGAATATATAAATAAATGAAAGCATATACCATGCTCATGGGTAAGAATCCACATCATTAAAATGTCTATATTTTAAAGAAATCTATAGATTCAGTGCAAACCCTATCAAAATGCCAATGGCATTTTTCACAGAACTAGAACAAAAAATTTTAAAACTTATACTGAACTACAAAAGGCCCAAAATAGCCAAAGCAATCTAGAGAAAAAAGAACAAAATTGGAGGTATCATACTACCTGATATCAAACTATAATACAAAGCAGCATGGTATTAGCATAAAAAGAGACAAGTAAACCCATGAAATACATTAGAAACCCCAGAAATAAACCTACAACCATATGGTCAATTAATCTTTGACAAAGCAGGTGAGAATATACAATAGTGTAAAGACAGTCTCCTTAATAAATGATATTGGGAAACCTGAACAGATACATGCTTTCTTCCACCATGTACAAATGCAAATTCAAAATGAATTAAAGACTTAAATGTAAAACTCAAAATCATAAAACTACTAGAAGGAAACATAAGTAGTAAACTCTCTGATATTTCCCTCGCAATACTTTTTTCTGATATATCTCCTAGGGCAAGGGAAACAAAAGAAAAAATAAACAAATAGGACTACATCAAACTAAAATTTTTTTCACAGCAAAGAAAACCATCAGTAAAACTACCATATGAACCAGGAATATCAATTCTGTGTATTTATCTGAAGATATCTAAGACACAAATTCCAAAATATATATATATATGCACCCCTCTATTCATTGCATCATAATTTACAATAGCCAAGATATGGAAGCAACCTAAGTGGCTATCAATAGATGAATGCATAAAGGAGATATAGTGTATATACACATACTATGTACTATTATTATTCAAGTATGAGAAAGAATGAAATCTTGTCATTTGTGAAAACACAGAAATTATTATGCTAAGTGAAATAAGTTGATTAGAGAAATACAAATACCATATGATTTCACTTATATGTGGAATCTAAAAAAACAAATGAAATAAATGAACAAATGAAACAGAAACAAATTTATAGATACAGAGAAGAAATTGATGGTTCCCAGATTGAAGGTCTGGAGGATGGGTAAAGAGATAAAAGGGATTAAGTAGTATGAATTGCCAGTAATAAAAATAGTCATGGGGACAGAGAGTGCAGCATGGGGAATACAGTCAACTTGGTTATAATAACTATGTGTGGTGTCAGATGGGTACTAGACTTATTAGGGTGATCACTTTGTAAGATATATAAATGTATAATCATTATGTTGTACACCTAGAACTACTATAATATTGTATGTTAATTTTAAATAAAAATTAATGACCTCCGAAAAGGGTATAAAGGTAACCTAGATCAGGAGGGGACATTGTGC
This sequence comes from Mormoops blainvillei, assembly GCA_004026545.1. Lineage (NCBI taxonomy): Eukaryota > Metazoa > Chordata > Mammalia > Chiroptera > Mormoopidae > Mormoops > Mormoops blainvillei. The sequence continues at coordinate 96,672 of PVJD01001036.1, forward strand.
ATTCTGAGGAATCAAGGGATTCTTGTTATAATTTCAAATCAAACATTCAATAAAGATAATTTTGAAGAACAAACTGACAGTGAACAGAGGAGGGGGGAGGGGAAGATGGGGGAAGTGGGAAGGGTAGTCAAGGAACATGCATGGGGGGACTCATGGACAAAGTTAAAGTGGGGTGGTGTCGAGGGTTGTGGGATGGGGGAGTAGTGGGAGGAAATGGACAAAACTGTACCTGAACACAAATTTAAAAAATTAAAAACAAGGAAAAAAAAGATAATTTGGAGAATAAAGATTATTTCATCCTACAAGAAAAATACAAGCCAAAAAAAGAAAGATAATTTATTGATTGTACAATGATTCACTTTATTACAAGGAAAGTTTGGGTCAGAAAGAAAATTATTTTTCCTGACTTTCACTAGGTTGTATATCTAATCATTGTGTTAAAGGTGAGCTCCAGTGCTTCAGCATCATTGTCACTGCCTTCACTCCAGTGTGAAGGTGGTTTTCACATGCAGTGCAGTGAGAGTGGTCCACTGCAGAACTCTCTACACCAGGGAAAGGAGCAGTGTTCACGTGCAGGTGGGGATGTCTTCATCAATGACCCCCAGCTTGGCTGCACCTCTGTATTCTCAGAGTGGAACTTTCTAGTATATGGGTGACCCAAATCAGGGGTAAGACCTTGGCATTTGTTTCATTTGTTTGTTTATTTGAAGCTACTTTGGTGATTCTAATGAGCAACCTCTGCAGAACTGCTTTTAAGGTAATGTCTGTCTGATCCAGTATGTCGCTCTATAGGCTGCCACAGGCTTCTGACTAACACTTTCTCCTTTCAACATACAGGAACACCAGGAAGTGCATAGAGTTAGAGGCTAGTACAGACAGGTTTTGTCTAACCAGTTGTGTGATTTTAAAAGATTGCCTGATCTCTCTGGACCTCAGTTTCCTCCCCTATAAAATGGGACTGTTCATACCTGTTCTGCCGCTGTATATGGCTAAGGACTATTGGGAGAATCCAATGTGATAATGGGTGTAAAAAACAAGGAGAGCTATGAAGTGGAAAGAAAATTTGGAATATAGGAAGCTGTTGAGTATCCTTTCTCTGCCCTGCACTATCCTGTAGGTTTGGACAGTTTGTCCCTTCTTCAGGTCTCTGATTGTCCACCTGAACAATCAACAAGTTATATGAGATGAACCCTAAGTAACTTCTTCCAGCTTGTACATTCCATTACCCTGAGATTCCAAGTCAATGTCCAGAACTGCCTATAAAAGGCTGTTCTGAGCAGGACAGCTGAAATGGGTGAGGGTGATGTGGTGGTGGTGGTGGCCTAGGGTTGGACAAGATGCAGCAGGAAGATACCCTGAGGGTACTCATGAAAGGAATGCTTCAGATATACTCACTTATTTTTATCCTCAGGCAGCACAGGGAGGTATGTGGCATCTTCTTACTCTGTAGAGAAGACTTGAGGTTCAGGGCCATGCCACTGGTGACAGATGTTAAAGGACTTGAACTCAAGTCTGACACTAAAACCCCATTTGTCTACAACTGAGAGCAGTCTTGTCCCCCAGTGGGACATTTGTTAATGCCTGGAGACATTTTTTGCCCTCATATATGCATAGGATGGATGCAACTGTAAAGCAGCAGTGATTAAAAGCCTGCTCAGCATCCTTCAATGCCAAAGACAGTCATCCTACAACTTGGAAATATCCAGCCCCAAATGTCAGTATTGCTGAGGTTGAGAAACCTTGCCTAAAGAAGGTTCTGGAAAGCTAGACTGTCCTTAATTGTGCTCAGTGCCCAAGGAGATCTGGTGTTGTTCTCCCTTACCATCCTGGGGTAGTTTGTATCAGCTGGCTGTAAAAAAAAAAAAAATGCAGTTTCCCAGTGATACTCAAGGATGTCACTGACTTTAGAAAAGCCAACAAAGAGACACATCAGCATGGAATTAAAGGCAGGCAAAACCCCTGAAAGTGTCCTTGAAAAGCCAGCCCAAGGTCAGGAAGCAGAAAGGAATATGGAAAGAAGCTGGGCAGCTTGGCTGCCACACCCATCGGGTTAGCTGAGTTTCCCACAGACTCCTCTAGAATTCTGTTTCTGTTCCTCTCCTTCCACCACTTTTGAGTACAGTTGCCTGCACAAGCCAAGAACACATGCATTTGCCCTGCATAAGCCCCGGGTAGACATTTTTTGTACTCTTCTGATGCATCTGCTTTCTTAGGGTGATACCTGCTTCCATCCCTCTATCAAGTCCTTAACAGGTTCCTAGTGTAGGGTATGGACATCCCAGCTCCATGGTGTACCCCTCATTAGACATCAGTGGGAGATGCTCAGCAAGTCCCAGCTCATTCAGTGAATGGGATTCCTACACCACTGGATTGGAGAGCACATACGCTACCCCCAAGGAGTTTAGGGAGGGAGAGAGAAGCCAGACATACCCATGCATAATACAAAAATAAAAGATTACTTAGTACCTGGAAGGGAAAGGGACCTGTATATGTCTCATGATTTCTAAAACACAGATTCTTTAGCAAAGAGGGTAGGGTTTTCCTGTTCCTGTGACACAGTAATCACAAGCAGATGGATCCAGCCCACAAGGCAAAGATATTACTTTGAATCACAGAGATACTTTGGATCACAGAGATTACAGGATCAGCTCTGAGACTGGTGAGCACAAATGGATTGGTTGGAAAATGGAATGGGCAATAGGATAAAAGCCTCAGCTAGTGGACAGTAGCAGTGAGGCTTTAACCAGATACCCACTGGGAGGGTAGGAACCAAGTGCACATAAGTCTACAGGAAAGGGGCAGAAATATTAGAACCCAGAAAAGTGGAAATCAACCAGTGGCACCATTGTCAGGCTATCAGCCTTAGCAACTCGCATCAGAAGATATCCCACAAGACAGACAGATCACCAAAAACAAAAACAAAAACAACCCCCCCCCAAAAAAAAACAAAAAAAATACCTGCCTGTCGTCAGAATCAAGGAAGGACTAGGGTTTAGGGGCCTGGAACCAGCCTCTGAGGGAATTGTCAAGAACAAGGCAAGGTATCAGTCTTAGGTTTTCAGTGGGAGACTTAGGCATGATGAAAGGGATCTAGGAGCAGAGCTAGACTCCAGGATTCCGCATAAGCCCAATTCTGACTTACACGGCATTTCCAAATTTGGATGTGTAAGTGCCCTGGGTTTAAAGGAGGGATCCTGTCTAGTTAATCCAGGTTATCCAATTTGTTCACATATAATTGTTCTTAGTATTCTCTTATAATTTTTTTTTATTCCTATAATGTCAGTAGTAATGTTCCATTCAGTCCTGATTTTAGTAATTTGAGTCTTTTTTTTTCTTGGTTAGTTTAGCTAAAATTTTGCCAATTTTTTTTTTGAAAGGCAAACTTTTGGTCCTGTTCATTTTCTGTATTTTCCACTCTCTTCCATGTATTTATACTTTAATCTTTATTGGTCCCTTCCTTCTGCTTGCTTTGAGTTTATTTATTTTTTCTTTTTTTAATCCTCAACTGAGGATATACTTGTTGATTTTAGAGAGAGGGGGAGGGAGAGAGAAACATCTGTCAGTTGCCTCCCACATGGGTCCCAACTGAGGACTGAACCCACACTTATGTGTATGCCACAACCAAGGATCAAACCCACAACCTAGGTATGTGCCCTGACTGAGGAGCAAACTCACAACCTTTTGGTGCCTGGGATGAGGTTTCAACTAACTGAGCCACCCAGCCAGGGTTATTTTTTTCTTTTTTTAAATTTTCTTAAGATGAAAAGTTAGGTTATTGATTTGAGATCTTTCTTAACTTTTTAATGTAGACACTTACAGCTATGAACTTCCCTGTAAGTACTGTATTTCCAATTTTTGGTATGCTATGTTTTTATTTGTATTCATTCAAAGTATTTTTTAATTTCCCTTTTGATTTCTTTGACCCATTGGTTATTCAGGAGTGTGATGTTTAATTCCACATGTTCAAAAAATTCCCAAATTTCCTTTCCTTTCTGATTTCTAATTTCATTCCATTTAGATCTAAAAAAAAAAAAAAAACCTTTCTATGAATACAGTTTTTAAATTTACTGAGGCATCAAATGTAGCCACATAGGGGAAAATGTTTCATGTGCACGTGAGAAGAAAGTATACTCTGCTTCCATTCACTGGAGTGTTTCTAAATAGTTCTTTTTTTTTTTAAGATTTTATTTATTTTATTTTTAGACAGAGGGGGAGGGAATGAGAAAGAGAGGGAGAGAGACATCAGTGTGTGGTTGCCTCTCACATGCCCCCTACTGGGGACCTGGCCCACAACCCAAGCATTTGCCCTGACTAGGGAATCAAACCAGGGATCCTTTGGTTTTTAGGTCGATGTTCAATCCACTGAGCTACACCAGCCAGGGCTGTTTTAATGATTATTCGAAGGGGGGTATTAAAGTCCCTGATTGTTATGGTTGAATTGCCCATTTCCCCTTAATCCTGTCAAATTTGCTTTATGTATTTTGTGGCTGTCTTATTGTTTCCTATATGTCTATACTTACCATATCTTCCTTAATATCTAGTCCTTTTATAAATGCTCCTTTTTATGGCTAGTAGCTTCATTTTTTTTATTTTAAGGTCTATTATGTCTGGTATTATGATAGCCACTCTGGCTCTTTTATGGTTGTTCTTTGCATCGTATATTTTCTTTCATTCTTTTACTTTCAACTTATTTTTATTATTAAATCTAAAGTGTGTCTCATAGACATCCTAAGGTTGTATCTTTCTAAAAAATCCAGTCTGCCCCCCAGAGATGGGACCTTCAGAGCACATCTCCATCAGAGCCTCCCAGCAGGGTCTCTGACAGCACAACTGCAGAGATGAGGGGAGACATGAGGCTTTTTCCCCACCCAAGGGCCAGAGCCACTCATGATAGAAGATTGCCTTGACTTTTTTTCCCAAGTACCACTGGCCCATCCTGCTGAGCTCAGTTCTGAGGTGGGGGGAGAAAGAAATGCCCATTAGAGCTAGGACCTTTGGACTGCATCTCCCACAAAGGCTCCAATCTGGTACTTGAGCAGGCATGGTAACAAAGATAGAAGGAAGAATGCCGCTCACACCCTTCCCATGGCCCAGCTGGTGAAAACCCCAATGGAAGGCTTTCTTGATCTCTTTACCCAAGCCCTGGTGGCCCTGTCCGGTGGAGCTTGCTCCTGCAAAGGGAAGGGCTGGCCGCACCCACCTGAACCTATGGTGTGCTCCTCCTAGGAGAGCTAGAGTTGGAGACTCTAGCAGAGACTGAGTAATATCATTCTGGAGTAGGGACCACATTCTCCCCACCAGATGTATGAATGTGTTTCACCCAAGTAAGAAATCCACTAGCCTTGTTTTCCTCACCTGGTAGCTCTATCTTACTGACTTTGAGCTGTGTGGAAGAGTCAGTAGGGTGCAACCAGCTTGCGCCCACTCAAAAGGCTTTCTTCACAAGATTCTGGAAAAAGTCCAGGAAACCTCAGTGGGTAGCACAACAGTCAACAGGTGGACACCAACTTCAGGGAGTCTTGGACCTTTTAGTGATCTTCCCCCAGCTCAGAGCTACAGGAAGCCAGTCCTTGTACACAGCCTGGCACCTTCGATGTATACTCAGGCTTAGTAAATGAAGCCACAAACATTGACTAGAGAAGTAGCTCTAGACAAGTAGCCCAAGGCCAATTACCCAACATCTGACATTGATGTACATCAGAACCCCAGTCAAGTGAGCCCAGAGCCAATACAAACAGGAGTTTGCTTCAAATCACACCAGAGCTTGACCCAACTAACCATGCAAATGGTAGCCAAAGGGGACTCTGGCAGACACCAGACCCTGTGGGAAACAACCCTGCCTTGGGGTCAGCCCTTGAACAGCAAAACAGTGACACATACACACTGAACAAGGTCTATCCTTATAGTCAGACAGTCTGAGGGTTAACAGCTGTACCCATGGATGGGTCAAGAGCATTCAAGAGGAGGGGACACATAACCCACACAACAATTATTTCTGGAGCATGTACATGAGGTGATCTAGAAAATTGCACCACCGAGACCCACAAGGTATTTACATCAGAAAGCCATCATAACAAGCTTGGAACTCATAGCAGTTCTACCTAATATACAGAGACAAACACACAAAAAAAAAGCAGACAAAATGGAGAGACAAATAAATATGTTCCAAATAAAAGAACAAGAGAAATGCCAAGTAAAGGAATTAAATAAAATTAAATACACTCTGCACCAAGACACCAGATGCAAAGTTTAAAACAATACTTTAAGGATGCTCAAGGGCCTAAGGGAAAGAATGAATGATCTCAGTGAAAATTTAAGAAAAGGGGTAGTAAGCTTTAAAAAGACATAGAAACCATTAAAAAAACAACCAGAAATGAAGAATACACTAGAGAAAAATCAACAGTAGGTTAGTTGAAGCAGAGGTTCAAATCAGTGATTTAGAGGACATAAGCCCCCAAGCAGAACAACAACAACAACAAAAATTTAAAAATGCAAAAAGTCTGGGACAACATCAGTGTAACAACATTTGCACCATAGGGATACTAGAAGAAGAAGAGAGTGAGCAAAGGATCAAGAGCGTGTTTGAAGAAATAATAGCTGAAAACTTCCTTAACTTGATGAAGAAAAGAGTCACACAAGTTCAGGAAACTCAGAGAATCCCAATCAAGATGAACTAAAAGAGGCCTAAACCAAGATACATAATAATTAAAATGATAAAGATTAAAAAAGAAAAAAGTGAGAACCTTAAAAGCAGCGAGAAAAAGACACTTAGTTGCCTAAATAAAATCTCCCATATGACTATCAGTTGATTTCTCAGTAGAGACGCTTCAGGTCAGAAGAATTGTCATGAAATATTCTAAATGATGAAAAGCAAGACTGCTCAATCCAGCAAGGCTATCATTTAAAAATTGAAGGAGCTCTCAGACAAAAAAATAAAAATAAAAAATAAAAACCTACAAGAGTCATCACTACCAAATTAATATTGTGAGAAATGTTAAGGTCTGCTTTTTTGGTTTTTTTTTTTGTCTTCACCCAAAGATAAGTTTAATTAATTTTAGAGAAAGACAAAAGGAGAGAGAGAAGGAAACATCAATGAGAGAGAGACATATTAATGGGTTGCCTCCTGTACACACCCCAACCAGGGATCAAACCCCACAACAAATTTGTGCATGGGATGATGCTCCAACCAACTGAGCCTCCCAGACAAGGAAAAGGTGCTGTTTCATGAAGATTATATATATATAATATATATATATATATATATATATATATATAATAACATATATATAACCTTCTTCATGTATATATGGAGAGAGAGAGAGGAACATAAGTATAAGAATAAAGTGGTAACAAAAAGTACCAATCAATAACAACTTTTATTTTTAAAAGAATTTATGTATTTATTTTTATAGAGAGGGAAAGGGAGGGAGAAAGAAAAGGAGAAAAACATCAATGTGTGGTAACCTGCCCCCATGCACCCCCTACTGGGGACCTGGCCCACAACCCAGGCATGTACCCTGACTGGGAATCAAACCGGAGACCCTTTGGTTCACAGGCCAGCATTCAATCCACTGCTCCATGCCAGCCAGGGCAATCAATAACAACTTTAAATGTTAACAGGTTAAATGTTCCAATCAAAAGATATAGGGTAGCTGAATTGAAAAGAAAACATTATATATATTTCTTTTCTATATATATTTAATATATATATAGAAAATATATTTTCTATACACACACACATATAATATGCTGTATACAACAGACCCACTTCAAACCAAAAGATGTACACAGAAAATAAAGGAACAGAAAAAATATTTTACACAAATGGAAAACAAATAAAAGCTGAAATAGCCATAAATATATCTGAGAAAATAGACTTTAAAACAAAGGCTATATATAGTAAGAGACAAAGAAGGACAATAACTAAGGATAAAGTGAACGACTCAAGAAGAGGATATAACCCTTGCAAACTTTTATTCACCCAATATAGGAGCACCTAAATATATAAAGTAAATCCTGATGAACATAAATAGAGAGATCAACAGTAACACAGTCATAGTATGGGATTTAACACACCACTGACATCAATGGATATACCTTCCAGACAGACAATCAAAAAAGGAACAGTAGTCTTAAATGACACACTATATCAGATGGATTTAATGGATATCAATTTCACCCCAAAGAAACAAAATATACATTCTTTTCTAACACACATGGAACATTTTCTAGAAAGACAACATGTTAGGACGCAAAACATCTCAATAAATTTAAGAAGATTGAAATCATATCCAGTATCTTCTCTAATTATAATGGTATGCAACTAGAAATGAATCACAAGGAAAAGAAACTGAAAAACTCACAAAGACATGGAGGTTAAATGATATGTTACTAAACAATGAATGACAACAATAAGGAATGAGGTCAAGGAAAAAATCAAAAGCTAGCTAGAGACAAATTAAAATAAACACACAACAACCCAAATCAATGGGACACAGCTAAGCAGTAATGAGAGGAAAATTCAAAACATTTCAAGTCTACCTCAAGAGGAAAAAAAAAATCTAAAGTAAACAATCTACACCTACACCTAAAAGAACTAGAAAAAGAACAACAAGCAAAGCCTGAGTAGAAGGAAAGAAATAATAAACATTAAAGGAGAAATACATGACATAGAGACTAAAAAAAGCAGACAATACAGATGATCAATGAAACCAAGAGCTTGTTCTTTGAAAAGATAAACAAGATTTACAAAACTTTACCAGACTCATCAAGAAAAAAAGAGAGAGAAACCAAATACATAAAATCAGAAATGAAAGAAAAAGAGTAACAACTTACACCAAAGAAATAAAATGATTACAAAAAAATACTGTAACTACATGCCAATAAATTGGAAAGCCTGGGAAAAATAGGCAAATATCTAGAAACATACAATCTCCCAAAACTGAATCAGGAAGAATCAGAAAATCTGAATATACCAGTTACAATTAATGAATTAATGCCGTAATTTCTTTTAAATCCAGGCAAACAAAGTCTTGCATTGGATGATTTCACAGGCAAATTTTGCCAAACAATCAAAGAACACCTATCCTCTTAAATTGTTCCAAAAAATCCAAGAGAGGGAAAGACTGAAGCTCATTTTACAAGGCCAGCATTATTCTAATTCCAAAACCAGATAAACACACTACAAAGAAAGGAAATTATAAGCCAATATTCCTAATGAACATAGATGCTACAATCCTCAACAAAATATTAGCAAACAGGATCCAGTAATACATTAAAAAGATCATACACCATGATCCAGTGGGATTTATTCCCGGATGCAAGGTTGGTACAATATTTTCCAATCAATAAATAGGATACATCACATTAAAAAATGAAGGATAAAAATCAAGTGATCACATCAATAGATTTGGAAAAGTGTTTGATATAATCCAGCACTCATTCACTTTTTAAAAAGTCAGCAAAGTGGGAATAGAGGGACCACACAACAACATAATAAAGGTCATAAATGACAAACACATGGCCAGCATTATACTCTATGGGCAATAGCTAAAAGTGTTTCCCCTAATATCAGGAAGAATACAGGGATGCCCACTTTCAACACTCATTCAACATAGTACTGGTAGTTCTAATTACTGAAATCAGACAGGAAGAAATAAAAAGCATTCGAACTGGAAAAGAGGAAGTAAAACTGTCATAATTTGCAGATAGCATGATACTGTACATAGAAAACCCTAAAGACTCCATCAAAAAACTACTAGAAGTAAAAAATGAATTCAACAAAGTAGCAGAATACAAATTTAATATTCAGGAAGTGGTGGTATTTTTATATACCAATAATGAACTATCAGAAAGAGAACTTAAAAATAAATCCCATTTACTATTGCAGCAATAATAATTAATAACAATAATACTAATAATAATAATATGCCTAGAAATAAATTTTACCAAGGAAGTAAAAGACTTGTACTTGGAAAATTATAGGATACTGAAGAAAGAAATTCAGGAAGATACAAATAATTGAAATCATATACTGTGTTAATGGCTAGGAAGAATTAACATCATTAAAATGTCCATATTACCCAAAACAATCTATAGATTCAATGAAATTTCCATCAAAATACCAATGGCATACTTCAAAAATTTAGAACAAATATTTTTAAAAATTATATGGAACCACAAAGGACCCTGAATAGCCTCAGCAATATTGAGAAAGAAGAACAAGGTTGGAGGTATCACACTACCTAATATAAAACTATATATTACAATGACATTGTAATCAAAACAGCCTGGTACTAGCATAAGAATAGGCATACAGATCAATAGAACAGAACAGAAAGCCCGTAAATAATCCCACTTCTCTATGGTCAATTAATACGTCACAAAGAATTCAAGAACACACAATGTAGTAAAGATTTTCTTCAATAAATGGTGCTAGGAAAATTGAATGCATACATTCAAAAAAATGAAACTGGACCAGCAAATTTCACCATACACAAGAATAAACTCAAAATGGATAGAAGACTTAAATGTAACTCAGAAGAACCATCCATGTTGTTGCAGGGTTTTTAACCTGACAGTGACCAAAGAGGAGTGGGGAGGAGGACAAAGAGGGAAAGAAGGGGAAGGGGTAAGCAAGTTTCCACAAGTAGAGTACTCATGGGAACGGACTATGTGGAGGGGGATTGACTATGGGAGTTGGGGGAGGGATGGGGAAGGAGCGAGAAATGGGGGAAAAGGTGGGACAACTGTAACTGAATAACAATTAAAGAAACATAAGAATCCTAGAAGAAAACATAGGCAATAAAATCTCAGACATTTCTCATAGCAATGTATTGCCTTGGTGAAGGGAAAGGAAAAAACACATATGGGACTACATCAAACCAAAAAGCTTTTACACAGCAAAAGAAACCATCAATAAAATGAAAAGGTAACCCACAGAATGGGAGAACATATTTGTGAATATCAGGTAAGGGGTTAATTTCCAAAATATAAACTCATGGATACTGACAACAGTATGATGATAGCCAGATGGAGGGGGGAGGTGGAAGAAGGCAAAGGGAATATATATGGTGGCAGAACAAGACTTAGTTTTGGATGATAAGCATATGATACAGTATGAGGATGAAGTTTTTTTTTGAGTTGTACACTTAAAAATGGTATGATTTTATTTTAAAATATCACCCCAATATAGTCAATGAAAAATAACTAAATAAAATTTTAAAAATTCAGTCTGACAATCTCTTCCTTTAAAAAAGAAAATATTTTATTCGTTTATTTTTAGAAGAGGGGAAGGGAGGGAAAAAGAGGGGGTGAGAAACATCTGTGTGTGGTTGTTTCTTACACACCCCCAACCAGGGATCCAGCCCACAACCCAGGCGTGTGCCCTGACTGGGAATCTAACTGGCAACCCTTTGGTTTGCAGGCTAGCACTCAATCCACTGAACCACACCAGCAAGGGCCAATCTCTTCCTTTTTATTGGATTATTTTATCTATTAACATTTAATATTATATTAGTGATATGGTTGGATTCACCTCTATTATGTTGCTTTTTATTTTATGTATGTCCATGGTTTTTTAGGTCATCTGTTTCTCATTTATTGCCTTTTTTTGTATTTACTGTAACTATTTAATTCCTTTAATAATATTTTACTATCTCTTTGAGTTGTCTTAATTGTTGGTATAGGGCTTACAGTGTACATCTTATCATCATCTACTTCAAAAACAGACTAATTAATCCTAGTGAAATATAACAACTTTATTTCTACATAGAATTTCCTCCTCCTACATTTTTTGTGCTATAATTATTATACACCTCACCTATACATAGGTGACAAATACAACTAACTTCTACCTTAGTACTATATATAACACTATGAATTTTTTTGTTTTTTTTTCAGTATGCCATTACAGTTGTCCCATTTTCCCCCTATATCCCCTCTGCCCTACACCCCATTTCATCATCCCCTCACCTCTTGGTCCATATCCACAGGCTATACACACTAATTCTTTGGCTTCTTAATTTCCTACACTACTCCCAGCCTCCCCCTGACCACTTTGTTTTTTGTTTGTTTTTGTCAACATTTTCCCACCACCACTTTCCCCAGCCCCAACCACCCCAACCTCCCACCCTCAATCTGTCTCCAGTTAAAAAGAAGCTAAAAGAAAAAAAGAAAATCATGTATGTTTATAGACTTTGTTTTATTAACTTTTTAAAAAATCATTCCTCTTTTTCTTTCATTGTTTCTATGAATTTGAGTTATACCATCTAGTGGAATTTCCTTACTCCAATAGTTTTCCTACCTGTCTTCTTTGTTCAGTTATTATCAATATATTACATTTTTCTATATTACAAGCACAACAATATATACAATGAGGTATGTTCAGCAAAAGTCCAGCCACTGTTAACATAATGAGAATGGTTTTCACAAACATCAACATAACCTGGCAGCCAAGGGGAGTGGACTGTAATGCGCATGTGTGAACAGTGACAACATCACTACATTAGTCATGTGGGGATTGTAGACAATGTTGAGTGGGCATGTGTAAACCAGTGTGGTTATCACATTCAAAATGACTAAGTAGAGCAATGAATATGCATCAAATTTTGCATTAAGCTTGAACCTTCCTCCTTGGAAACCATTTGGATGATTCAGAAGGCCACAGCTATGGACAATGAGTGATTGGCAGCTTTATCACAACAACACACCCACTCATGCATCACACTTCATGCAGAGTTTTAGGCAAAACATCAAATCTTGCAGGCGACTCAGCCCCCTTCCAGCCAGATTTGATGCCTTGCAACTTCTGTCTTTACCCAAAACTAAAATCGCCTTTGGAAGGGAAGAGGTTTCAGACCATTGATCAGGTTCAGGATAATATGGCAGGGTAGCTGATGGTGATTGGGGCTGTATGAGGTCCCAAGATGTCTACTATGAAGAGGACTCAGGCATCATTGCCCTATGTATAATGTTTCTTGTCTCTTGTATCTTCTTCAGTAAACGTGTCTATATTTCATAGTACCTGGTTAGATACCTTCTGGGCAGACCTCATATATACTGTTTTATGTTTATTTTTTAAATTAGTTAAGAAAATGTGCCATGGTATTGTCTTCATAGTTACTTTAACTAGCTATCATTCATTGTATTGTTTTTTTATAACATGGAATCTATTGAGTGTCTGGTGTCACTTATTTTTATTTTGAAGAAATACTTCATTATTACTTTTAAGGAAATTCTCCTAGCAATGATTATTTTGTTTTTGCTGTTGTTGTTGTTATCGTTTACTTGGAAATACCTTTATTTTGACATCATTTTTGAAGGATAGTTCTTAGTTTCGGTGGATATTAGATTCTTGGTTGACAGTTTTTTATGCTTTCTATACTTTGAATAGGTCATTCTATGGTTATCTGCTGTCCATCATTTCTGATAAGAAATCAGTCATTATTATTACTTGGCTATCATTGTACATTTTGAATCATTTCTATCTTACTGCCCTTGAGGTTTCTTTCTTTATCCTTGACTTTCAAATTTTCAACTACAAAGTGCCTGAGAAAGTCTTTACTTATCCAGCTGATGTTTGTTGAGATTCTTGGGTGTGTTGATTAATATTTTTCATCAAATTTGGGAAGTTTTTTGTCATGATTACATTTTTTCTTTTCTTTCTTCCTGATAATAGTTTTATATATATTAAGTGTGCATAATGGTGTCACATGTCAAGAGTTTGTTTACTTTTCTTTATTCTTTTTTTCTCTGTTCCTCAGATTGCATAATTTTTATCACTTTACATTTTAATTCACTTATTTTTATTGTACCAGCTCAAATAAATTGATGAGCTGCTCTGGAAAATTTTCATTTAAGTTATACTTTGTTTATTTCAATAAGACTCCTTTTAGTCTTTAAACACATTATAATAAGTGTTTTGTTGTCTTTGTATACTAAGTCCAACATTTGTGTCCCCTCTGAGGTAATCTGTCCTGCCTATTTTTTCTACTGTGTATGAGTCACATGTTCTAGTTTCTTTGCATGTCTCATAATTTTTGTGTCCAGCTGGTCATTTTATATGTTGTAGAAACTCCAACAGATTTCTCTTTCAGCTTATACACCACCAGGCTTGTTTTTGTTTTCTTAGTCATTTGTTTATTCATTTAGTATCTGAAATAGCTATTCTGCTCTCAGCCTCCACAGTACACTGCTTATGTTGTCTTCCTTCACATTTTTCCCTAGTTTCTAGTAATTTAGCCTAGCTACCCAGGTCATTCATAAATCAGCATAATCCATTTAGTCATCAAAGTTATGTTTAAGCTCCTTTAGCTATTAAATTTTCACCCTTATCCATGATATGCTTGGCTTTAATTGCTTTCACAGTTCAAGGAATTTATAATCTTGCTCCAAAGACTGACAGAGATTAGTGGAATTTTTCTCTTCAGTCATAACTGAGAGGACATAACTTTGGACATGCATGTGGTCTTCCAGACTACCAGAAATAAATGTGATTGTTTTCAAGGTTGGTTTTACAGGATTCTCCCCTGTATCTGCATTGCTTATTGTTGAGTCAGTAATTAGTCAGTGGTTGTACTTAAGTCTCTTGTGCCAGTGAGGTTTCTGCAACTTTCTGATGAATTTGTATATTGCTTCGGTAATGTTTTTAAGTCTGTCCCATGTGCTATTCTGATGTTTTCCTGGCTGTGTACAGCCTAGCAAGCCTAGTACCTGTGAACAGCCTTACTGACACCTAAGTTTAACTATAATTTCAAGAAGATTTGTCTAAATTATGTATTTTACAGATTAGCTATGTTAAATTTATGGCTCCCCTGTTTTTTTACTTGTTGCTACGAGTTTCTTAGATCTACCAGAATCCTCTTAATGGATCTGTACCAAGATCTTCATTGTTTTCAACGATACTCTTATCTATGAAATTTCTTACCCTCTTTCCAAAATTGGTTTCCTTTAGCCAGAGATATGGAGCTATCCATCCTTAACATCTGTTTCTCCTTGTGCAGGAGCCCTTTGCCACTGGATGGAACATGTGGACAGGAACAATGGACTGCTTCTCCCAAAGTGATATACCTGATATATAAGTGGTCACTGATCAGGGAGAGTAGCCATTGGTCTTCTAATATTCCTTTTCCTGATGTGGAAAACTACCCAACTAGCAAGCTGGGGCATGGTAGTTGGACTCCCATTATTTTTAACTTGCCGTGCGTGGGGTAGAGTGACTGTCATAGAGTTTTGTCTTGTTTGCCAACTTCACTCAGCTGCTGGTGGATGACTATACTGAGGAGGGCCCCTAAGGCCTTGGCCAAGCTCAGCAGAAAAAAAAAGTGCAATGACTAATTTGTGACAACAGCTTCAGACACAAGAGGGGTAAAGTGGCACCTCTCCTACTTATTTGCTCTATTGATTAAAAATATATATATATTATCTTATTGTTTCCATCTGGAAATTAGGGAGATGAGATTATCCGCCCAAGGTCGCACTGCTGGTAAGTGGCAGACCCAAGAATACTTGACTCCTAGATTTGTATATCTTCCAGTGATGCCCACAGAACTTTCAGCAGGGGGCAGTTAGAACACCTCAGAGCATGATCAAATTCAACCCCAAATGTACATTGAGAGGTGGAGCCCACAGAACCATATGCACAGTATGGATGAATCACATTAATTCAAAGCAAGTAGCAGTCAAGGTGGGACTCCTGTGCCCTACATCTCACCCCCACTAACTTTTTCCAAAGAAATTTCAAAACTATCAAGTTATCTGAATTATGTTGTTCAAAAGACACAGTTGTTACAGCTACCACACTTCCTTGTTTACTTCTTTACATGGACCATGCCAAGAGGAAAGGGTTATTGTTGTGGGACTTCACTTCAAAAATGCTCATAATGCTTTCCAGTTTGATAAGTTTCTCTCTGACCCTGTAGCCACTAAAACTACCACCTTTAACTCTCACTTCATTATTGCCTTAAATATATCATGCAGGATATTAGTAACTTCCTTGGTTCTAATATCTGAATCAGCTTGGATATTTACAAGGTACACTGGAAACAGAGAATCAAAAGAAGAGAAGTATGGTAAAGGAAGGAGAAGAAAGAAGGAGGTGGAGGAGGATATAATGGTGAGAGTGATTATGATAGTGAAATAATGATATTAATAGCCTGTCACTGAAATATCCATTCTCTTATCTGTAAAATGATTAAAGTAATAGTATGTATCCCTTATAGAGTTGTTATAGGGACTAAATAAAGTAGTGCATATGAAACACAAACTCCCGTGGCTGACATATGTAAGCTCTCAAAAGTAATAACTATCATATCTTTATAGATGTGATTATCAATATTTTGTTCAAGATTATTACTTGAATATGTCATTATGTCAAGATTATTACTTGAATATGTCATTATGTTCTGACGTGGCTCATCGGCATGCTTATTTCTGTGCCGTGCCTGGTAACCATATTTATGGGGCTGAAGGAACTGACCACAGCCCAGTCCTGGGATATGGAGGGCGGGGCAACCATATGAACACAGATTGTTTTGGCCATTTTACAGACGTGGAAACTGAGACACTTACCGATGAGCTAAGAGAACACTGAAACATCAGAGAATGCTTCCCTGAACACATGAGGAGCCATTCTTGTTGTGACCATGTGGAAGGAGACTTGTGTTACTGCTGGTCCTGATCCTGAGGGAGCCTAAACCCAGCTGAGCCCCTCTTGTTGGAAGTATGATGAAACTCTAGGTACTCTTCCCTCTGATGCTCTGAAGAAAAGCCCTTGTGGAAACCATCCCTCTTATGCTTCCTGGCCAGACTCTCATTCCTGCTTCTAAATCCTACTTTCTGATCAGATTGTCTGATGAGTTACAGGGCTGGGGAACCACTGCCTCTAGGTAGAGTGGGAATACACAAGGTGTGTGAAGAAAGACTCCTAAGAGGAAAGGGTTTGGGTGAACGACTGAAGCCCAGAGAAATCCAAAATGTCTGGTAACAAGGGCCTCTAAACTACAAGTGAGCCCTCAAAGAAAGCAGTGCTTCCATTGTCTCATCTTTTGACGTTTCTGGTACAGTGGTTAGACCTATTGAAGGGACAGATATCAGTGGGGATGGGAGTGAGGGTTGATAACCACCAATGTTAGGAATGACAGTTGAGAGTAAAAGTGTGAGGGGAGCTCCAGAGTGATCTTGGAAGGAGGTTAGTATCATTTGTCCCTTCCCAGTCCTGTTATTTTTGCTTTTCTGTCTATTAATGATGTTTAATAATAAACCACTTAACATGAAACTGTCTATGAGAGTATTTTTAGAAAAGAAATAAAAAATAACTCAGGACTCCATATTTCCCTTCACACACCCACACATGCACTGGTAGCTTTCATCCAGGCATTTAACCCATGACTTCATAAATCAATTTCTGTAACTAAAAAAATAAATAAGTAAATAAAATAAAATAATAAAATAAAATAACTGATTTCATGGGCCAAGGTAGAAGGAAGGAAAGCTACTCAAAGTAAAGAAAGTTACCTATTTTCTCTTTCCTATCTTTCTCCAGGTATGAGACCATGTTCCTGTTGTAACAACAGCTGCTTTGACATCCCAGATGCTAGCCTGATGTGACACAGCTGATAAGTGACATGGCCAGGACTGAGGCAGGGATCTGTAAGAGTCTCTTCCCTTGGAACTGCAGTTAGCTAGAGTGTTTGCTGGGTTGAATTTCAGAGCACCCTGACTGACAGATTGCGGATACGTTCATGCCAGGTGACAAGATCATCAATAGAGCAAGATAATCAGTTTGAGCCTAAATAAGAGTCTTAGAGCCTAAAGAAAAATGTCTCTTTTTTTCTCTGACAAGGGCTGACAACATATGTGGCTAGGGCTATGCTGTGGCTCACAGCAGGGACAAAGGGTATAGGCACTGACATCTTACTTAAGGAGTACACTGGGGGAAGCCAAGCCTCTTCAGGTTTGTTTAGGTATGTCTGCATCTTTGAAGGAATCCAAGTCACCAGACTAGTTTTTACCTATTCTCCTCACCATTCTGACATCCTTAACAGCCCATGTCAGTAATATATAATGGACAAATAGAAGAAGATACATTTTAAAGAAGACAGAGCCAAAGAGGGAATAAAAGTGGAAGGAAATGAAGAAAGTTGTGGTCCTTTCTACAGGGTAGGAGAGGGTAGAAATCCCCTCTGGAGGGATAGGGAAGGTGCCGATTTCACTGGAAAGTTACTGTGTGCCTGATATTTCCCATTAGTTATCCAGTGATTTCTGAGGAGCCAGAGTGCTCAGCTATGAGGGCACTCCAAAGGCAGGAAACCTACATATAGATTCTGAGGAGCAGAGCTTTACAGCACAAACAAGGACTTGTGAGTCATCCTAATGGTCTGAAATCAGTGCAGATGGAACTAGACACATAGTTAAGACCTGTATTGTTTTATCAGAAAAGGAGATGACATCATCATCTCAACACTCCTATGCTGGGCTGCCTGCCTTCCATTGGCTGTCCATTCCTCTTCATCATGTGTGCTGGGCAGTTCCATTCCTCAGGGAGCACCTGGACCAAGGCACAGTTTCTTAGGGAGCCCTCATTTAAGGTTCTCTTCATAATCCTAGGCCCAGCTACTAAGCTCTGACAGGCATAAGCACAAGGCAGGTTTGAGAAGTGTATATCCTGGGATTGGTGGTTGTATTCCCACTGTAGCTCTCACTTCTTTGCCGTAACAGAGAGATTGTGTTTTTATAGCCTGGTAGGTATTTACAGCACCTCTGAGAGTTGATTAGGCTCAGCTGGTTTTATTTTACCTTTCAAAAGATACATGGAATCTTTTGTGTGATTTTTTTAAAATCCTTCAACCAGGAGACAAAGCAAACTGGAGGAAAAAAATGTGGTCCTGGAAAAAAATCAAAGGATGTTCTCCAGGGCTATGAAATGCCTTTCCTTGCTTTCATGATTCAGTGCACCCTAGGGGATTTCTCTTTATGGCATCTCACTTCTAAAGAGTGAGGAAGGGGCTACAGGAGGAAAGGGGGATGAAGGACTCAGCTTGTCCCCCAGCCCATAAAAAGGCTGAAGAAAAGAATAGCTTATATTAGGAATACATAGATCTGGCTGTCCTGACCCTGAATGAGAGAGCTTGGGAAGTTCTCTAAGACATTTCTTCATTGACGCCTGGCTCTCCAGGTTCCTGGTCTATCTAGGAAGATGAGCAGGATTAGTGGCCTGACCTGGGGAAGCTCACCCCTCTGAAGAGGGGCCCTGTATTTGGAGGATTAGCATGTATGATTAATAAAATAATATAATAATAACAATATAGTGTTAATGTAGTAATAAATATAAGCAATTATTACTTACTCTGTTTCTGGCATTCTTATAAGCCCTTTACTCATGATCTATGTATCCCTCAAAACAATATTATAATATAGGAATGTAGGCTAACATTATGTTTATTACATGAGCAAGAAAACTAAGAATACAAAATTAAGTAGCTTGCTTAAGACAGTCTTTTTTATTTTGTAACTAGCAAAGCAAGAACTGGAAACCAAGCTATGTAATTTCAAAATGAGAGTCCTCAAGTGCCATACTGTAGTGCTACTGACTAATCAAACCAATAATTAGTGAGACATGCAAAACTTGTTGTAAATAGAATGCTCTCAGCAGGCCAGGATGTTGGTGCTTGTCCCAGGTCTGTCGGTATCTGATGGCCAGCTGCATGCTAAACTCTGACCATTCCCCACTCATGGCTAAACACTCCGTGAAGAGTTACTATTATTGTCCCCTCCTGGACTCTGGAATTGTTTCAGGTCCTGTTTCCCTCTATTTCCTTTGGACTTGCTCTGGTCTCAGCCCCCATCTTGCCACATCTGAAGCCAGTCTCTCTCTTTATCTACCCTCTTTCTTTCCTTTTTTTTATTTTCTTAATCCTCATCCAAGGGGTAAATCCATAGGAAAAGAGAAGGAGGGAGTAGGAGAAAGAGGGAGATAAACATTGATTGGCTGCAATTGGCTGCCTTCTGTATGCACCAGGACTGGGGACCCTATATGCCCCAATAGGAGATGGAACCCAAAACCCTTGGATGCATGGGAGGACACTCCAACCAACTAAGCTGCCAAGCCAGGGTTATATCTAGCGTCTTTCTGATGGGTGACCCTACTTGGCTGGCCTTGACGGGCTCCTGTTCAGCTCTGCCTGGAGGCAGCATACTCAGGATGGCCACCTCTGCACTAAGCTACAGATTATTTTTTTATTGTTTAATTCTGAAATTTCTTTGTATATTTTAAAACCCAGTTTTTTGTCAGATGTATTGTTTTCAAATATTTTCTCCAGGTCAGAAACTTTCATTTTCATTGTCTTCATAGGATCTTTCATTGAGCAAACTTTAAAGTTTTAAATAATGTACATTTTATCAATTTTTCCTTTTATGGGTTGCAGTTTCAGTGTCATGTCTAAAAACTCTTCAGCTAGTCTGGAATCCAGAAGATTTTCTCCTAAGTCTTTTCCCTAAAATTTTCATACTTATAATTTTATCTTCTGTGCATAAATCCGCAATCCCCTTTTTTATGTAAAAGATATGAAGTTTAGACTGAGATTCAATTTGTTGTTGTTATTGATGCATATCCAATTGCACCAGCACCAATTATGGAAAATTCTGTCTTTTCTCTACTGAAATGCTCACACAAAATTGGATGTGGATCTGGTAGGCTGCTTCTCTACGTAGTGACAACATTCAGAAAATGTGATTTTGAAGCTTGCTGAGCTGGGAAGAGAGAGCCAGAGGGTAGAGCTGAAACTTTACACTGCTTCAGCTAGTAAATGGTGCGTGTCACTTTTGCTTGTAGTTCATTGGCCAGATCTAGTCACATGGCCCAATCTCAAGAGTCAGAAAAATGCAATCATTGTGAACAGTACATGTCTCTGCCAATAACAATAAAAATTGAAATTCCTTCCACCTTGAGTAAAACTGAATTTGCTTTAAAAGAAATAAAGTAACCTGACAGTTTTTTACATACATGTTTTTGGTGATTTCATACCTCTAATGTTTGTTTTGAACTGGGCTGCTTTAAGCTGAGGCATGTGAATGATGCAGCTTGAGTGTCTTTAATGCATGTATCCACACAACACACTTCTGGGAGTCATGCTGACACTATTTTTCTGATTTCCCTAACACACTCAAAGAGATCAATTGCCAAAAAGAGAATAAGCCCCAAATAAAAGTCTAGATTCAGATGCTGATTGTTCTCCAGGAAGTATATATGTCATATTCCAAGGCTGTCAGGCCTCTGTCTGCTCTATTTCATTACAAAGTGCAATTGTTATCAATGCACCAGAATCCGAACTGCTGTGCATTAAACTTGGTCACTGGATTATGACATACAAATTAGTATTTTTGCAGAAGCCTTAAAGCAGGAGTTTATTTTGAAGAGCAGGATATACGCACAGCAATCTCAGGCATTTCTTCAGGCAACATTGTTTTTTTCATTATCATTGAAGTTGCATTTACCTAGCCTCCACAGGGATGACTGTTTTGGCAAATGGGAAAAGGCTGATGAGAGAAATAAAACTTATAAACATAATGCCTCTCTCATCCAGGGAATGACAATCATCCTGCACAATTTATTGTTTGTCGTTTGGGCTGGTGAGAGGCATACATTCCAGGCAGCAGAGATTGGTGAGCTGGACAAACTCTGTTATCTCCAGTTAACATTTCCAGTTTTTCCAAATATCATGTGTCTGGAACATATCTTTTTTTCTTTTCCCTGAACTTCCTTTTTAGTATTAATATTTCTCAGTATCAGACACAAAGTTTCTGACTTTGGAACTTGTCATTTTGATATCTGAGGCAGGAAGGAAACTGGGAGTACTTTCTTGGAACTCTGCCTCTTCCCCCATGATACCCTCTTCTCCAATGTGTTTACTTTCAGGGACAACATTTGAGTGGCTATATATTGAAAGTCTGAAATAAAAATGCATTTATAATAAAGAGTGGCTGAGTTTATTTGAGGGTCAACTCTGCACCTGAAACAAGGAGCGTTGAGATTTGCCTCCTCCACTCAAACATCCAGGGAGCTAGACCAGCGAGAGGTAGTGTTCTCTGCTCAGGAAGAATCATTCTCTCTGGGCACATTCTTAACTCAATATGAAAAATATCCCTATGATATACAGGCTGTGAAGTTGTTGGATCTTTAGTACCCAGTTCTTAAAGCCAGGCAGTCACACCATAGACATTGGTATTAGTTTACATTTCATAGAGTTTCAATATTCCTCAGCTATTGTCAGTGTCTATAGAGATTCTGAAATAAGCAGGGCATGTGTGTGTGCATATTAATGTATGTACCTATGTACATGCATGCATATACATACACATATGTAAACATATTTATACATGTGCAGATATCTCTGTGTGTGCATTTATAAATGCATGTTCATGCATATATGTATATATCTATATATATTTATACACATACCTAAAATGTATGTGTACATTAAACAGAATAAAGTGCTTCTCAGGTATATTTATTTGTTTCTTTTATAGTTCAAGGCTGTAAATAACATGTTTTCAATCATGTATGGAAAAGCACTTTGTGCGGTTCATGAACATATAACTGAGACAAATGAGTGGGATTGAGAAAACAT
Organism: Mormoops blainvillei; assembly: GCA_004026545.1. Lineage (NCBI taxonomy): Eukaryota > Metazoa > Chordata > Mammalia > Chiroptera > Mormoopidae > Mormoops > Mormoops blainvillei. The sequence goes on from PVJD01001036.1 coordinate 119,297, forward strand.
ATTGGCGTCTCGGGATCAGGTACTCTTGACATAGAAGGCACAACATTCCACCAGTGAAGTATGAATTCCATGCAGCACTATCAAATTCATGAATACAGTGCCCACATTCCCACTCTGGGCAAGGAGGCTGCCCAATGCAATGGGAATAGGAACCCTTTTTCAGAGATCAGGAAAGTACTAAATTTACTTTTCAAACATTCAGACCTAAACATTCAGACCTATTCAGTTCCCTCCCCGAGTGAGGGTCAGATGAGGGACTCAAATCCCTCCCAGTCTCGGGTCTGGTCCCCGGGGCACTTACAGTTCCCTCCCCGAGTAAGGGTCAGATGAGGGACTCAAATCCCTCCCGGTCTCGGGTCTGGTCCCCGGGGCACTTACCGATGCGGCGCCTTCCGATAGATCGTGCTCTGAAGCCCTCACTTCCCGGCGGGAGTCGCGGGGTGGAGTCCAGAGTCCCGGCCGGTCGGGGCCTGAGAAATCTCCGGGCACGCGCTTCCCCGGTCCCCAGCCGGGCCGCCAGGCGTCCGTCCCGCCCTGCCCAGCCGGCGGCAAATCGGTCCGAATTTATGTAAGGTCGCTTCCCGGTCAGGGAACCAAATGTTACAGAAAAATGAAGCGACCAGACACTGAGGGGTTAGGAGCACGATCTTTATTTACGTGCATGGGTCCAGAGGAGACAAACTCCAAATTCTGAGCCCCGAACAATAGCCCCGCATTCCTTTTATGCTGGGCTAAGCAGGGGAGGGTATTGGGAGGAGTAGTATAGATTTGGCACCAAGGGGCTTACAGAAGTGGGAAAGAAACATTTACAGCATTAGTCAGGGCAGATAGTCTCAACACCTGCAGCAGGGCAGATAACATTTCACTTCATCCTTGGTGTCGGTCCTGACTCCCTCCACACTATGAAACTTATATTGTCAGAAAAAAATACCATAAAAGTAAATCTTGGGAAAATATGGAAATCTGTTTGGAGTTCAAGATTTCTCTAGCTTCTTTGGGTGGGATTTAAATAATCAACCAACTTCAGGATGAGGCAGCCTTGGTGGTCATTGGGAACTCTGGGACTGTGTGGAGGTGAGGGACAGATAAGTCCCATGGTACATTTCCAATTCTAGGTTTCCAGAGATGCATAAACCATTTTCTTTGAATTGCCTCGGTATATTTGGCCTTTGCAATTGCAAGAACCTGGGTCCTACCATTTGTGCAGTTGGCCTAGAAATAGAGACCTCAGCTGCATACATCATTTCTTAGTGGTCTTAATAAATTACACTGCGATCAGTTCAGGTTTTATTTGTGGGAGCTAACAGACCATGGCCAAGATGGGGCTGCCTGGGTAATATGGCTTTCTTAACCAGCACCTGTACAACAGCATATAAGATGTGGTGGGGTTGTGACTCACAGTCAACCAACTAGAGGGGAAAACCAACCAACAAAAACGCCACCAACAAGCAAAGCCCAAGTACAGCAAGAGAGCCAACATAAAATGAATAAAGGTCAATCCTAGAGCATCCAGAACAGGAGATCAAAGAGACTGCAACACTGAGTCACGTAGTACTGCTCCATAGAAGTCCATCCCACGAAGATAAGCAGGCAAAACAGAACAACCTGAGATGCAGAAACAAGCAAAAAGAGTCATCTAAAATGGGGAGACAAAGAAACAACCCCCAATTGAAAGGAGAGGAGGAATCCCCAGAAAAAGAATTAAATGAAATTGAGGCAACCAATCTATCAGATGTAAAATTCAAAATAGTGGTTATAAGCATACACATGAGCTCAGTGATAAGTACAAGGAACTTTAGAGGAGTTACAAGGAAGTTAATTAGAACTACAGCAGCATGAAAAAGGATGTGGAAACTATGAATAAGATCCAGGAAGAAATGAAGAATACAATAACTAAAATGAAAAATAAAGTAGAATAAATTAAAGGCAGGTTAGATGAAGCAAAGCACTGAATCAGCAATCTGGAAGGCAAGGTAGAAAGATATACCCAGTAAGAGAAACAAAATTTTTAAAAAGACTCAAAAAGAATGATAGTTTAAGGGAACTTCAGGACAACATGAAATGTGACAACATTCACATGATAGGAATATCAGAAGAAGAAGAAATAGAGCAACGGATGGAAAACCAGTTTGAAAATATAATGACAGAAAACTTTCCTAACTTGTTTAGGGAAAAGGTCATGCAAGTTCAGGAAGCACTGAATGTCCCAATCAAGATGAACCCAAAGAGGCCTTCTCCAAGACATATCATAATTAAAATGGCAAACTTTAAAGACCAAGAGAGAATCTTAAAGGCAGAAAGAAAGAAACAGCTAGTAACATACAAGAGAGCTCCCATAAGACTTTCAGATGATTTCTCAACAGAAACACTACAAGCCAAGAGGGATTGGCACAAATATTCCAGATAAAGAAAAGCAAGGACCTACAACCAAGACTACTTGATCCAGCAATGCTCTTATTTAAAATGGAAGGTGAAATAAAGAGCTTCCTAGATAAAAGAAGGCTAAAAGAATACATCCCCAAGCCAGCACTAGAAGAGATACTAAAGGGCCTGCTATAAAAGGAGAAGAAAGAGATAGACAGAGGGAGAGAAGAACATAAGTATAGGAAAAATGACAATGAATAAGTACCTATCAATAATAACCTTAAATGTCAATGGATTAAATGTTCCAATCAAAAGACATGGGGAAGCTGAATAGATAAGAGAACATGACCTGCATATATGCTGTCTATAGGAAACCTGCCTCAGAACAAAAGATCTACACAGGTTGAAAGAGAAGGGATGGAAAAAATATTCCAAGCAAACAGTCATGAAAAGAAAACTGGGGTAGCAATACTTATAATCAGACAAAAAAGACTTCAAAACAAAAGCCATAAAAAGGGACAAAGAAGGTCACTACATAATACTTACAGAAATAGTCCAACAGGAGACTATAACCTTTGTAAACATATATGTTTACACTCATCATAGGAGCACCTAAATATATAAAGAAAATCTTGGAAAACTTCAAGAAAGATATTGACAACAGCACAGTCATCATAGAGGATCTTGACACCCCACTGTCAACAATGGATATATATTCCAAACAAAGAATCAACAGTGATATTGTGGCACTGAATGACATCCTGAATCACATGGATTTACTTGGCATATACAGAACTCTCACCCTAAAAAGCAAAATATACATTCTTTTCAAATGCACATGGGACATTTTTAAAGATAGACCACATGTTAGGACACAAAACAAGCCTCAAATTCAAGAAAATTGAAATAATATCAAGCATATACTCAGATCACAATGGATTAAAACTAGAAACCAACTTCAAAGAAGAAACTCAAAAACATTCAAATATATGGAGATTGAATAACATGTCAGTAAATAATGATGGGTCAACAATGAGATCAAGGAAGAAATAAAAAAGTTTCTTGAAGCAAATGAAAATGAACACACAACAGCCCAAAACCTATGGGAAACCACAAAGCCAATCCTGAGAGGGAGTTCATAGCAATACAGGTCAACCTAAAGAAGATAGAAAAATCTCAAATAAACCACCCAACTCTACATCTACAAGAACTAGAGGAACAACAAGCAAAGCCCAGAGAAAGTATAAGGAAAGAAATAATCAATATCAGAACATAATTAAATGACATCAAGACCAAAAGAACAATTCAAAGGATCAATGAATCCAGGAGCTGGTCCTTTGAAAAGATAAACAAATTTGGCAAATGTTTAACCAGACTCATCAAGGAATAAAGAGAAGACCCAAATAAATAAAATCAGAAATGAAGGAGAATTTACATCTGATACTACAGAAATACAAAGGATTGTAAGAAATTACTATGCACAGCAATGTTCCAAAAAATTGGATGACCTGGGCAAAATGGACAAATTCCTAGAAACATACAATCTTTCAAAAGTGAACCAAGAAGAAGCAGAAAGCCTGAATACACTGATAACTAGTGAAATTGAAGCAGTAATAAAAAAAACTCCATGCACACAAAGGCCCTGGACCAGATTGCTTCACAGGTGAATTTTACCAAATTTAAGGAAGAGTATTTAAATTGAAAGTTTTTTTTTCTTTCACTGCACTCTAAAAAATGTTGTTTCATTGCATTTTGGCTTTATATAGCTTCTGACAAGAAATCCCCTATTATTTGTATTGTTAGTACTATGTATGTGATCTCTGCTATCTTTTAGGATTTTTTTAAATATCTGGTTATCTGCAATTTTATTATCATATGCCTTGATGCTATTTTATTTTTTATTAAACTTTTTGGGGTGACCTTGGTGAATAAGAATATATAGGCTTTAAGCAAACAAGTCTATGATACATGATCTGTCTATTGCATTGTTTACTCACCACCCAAAGTCAAATCTTCTGTCACCATATATTTGTTGCTTTTCTTGAAATTTATTCTTTTATTTTACGGTGTTTAATATGCAGCTACACCCAGTGAAATTTTCATTTTATATATCTTATTTATATGACTAGAATTTCCAATGAGTCCTTTTTATATTTCACATCATAATTACATTTTCTTTAAACCCACTATCATATTAAACATATTTATACTTGTTTTAATATCTTCCCCTGCTATTTTCATAATCTATGATGATATAAATTGATCAATTTTTTTCTTCTAATTCTTAATCAAACTTTTTGTTTCCATACATATCTAGTAGTTTTTATTGGGTGTCAGACATTTTGAATTTTGTTTTTTACTTCTCTGGAATTTGTTGTATATCTTAAATGAGTGTCAACTCTCCGTTCAGTTAAATTACTTATGGAGTAATTCAATCCTTTCAGGTTTTACTTTTTTAAACTCTCCTAGGGCAAGTCTTGTGGAGTTAAATGATTAAAGTAATGTTTTAGTCCCACTACAAGGTTTTACACTTTGGGGATTTATAAATAACCCATCTATTTTTGCTCTCTGGAGTGAAAAATGGAGTAATTCCAAGCCCTAAGCAAGCTCTAGGAATTTAGCCTACAGCCTTCCTAATTTTGTTTCTTAGCAATTGTTATTCTTCTGTCTTTATTAAGTTTTGCCATATGCAAATTTAGATTGGTATCCATCCAAAGACTTGATACAGCCTTTTAGAGCTCCTTTACTATGTAACTCTGTACTGTACAGTACTTTGTCCAACAAATTTTAGCTATCTCAGTCTTCTCGAACTCTAAGCTATAACTTACAAAACCAATAGACCGTGGGGCTTTATTTGAATTTGTGTTGGGGTCTAGAACTTACATCCAGGCAAAAGGCAAGGGTGATCACAGGACTTACCACATTTATTTTCCTTTATTCGAATATGATAGATTTGTGCTGCATATTACCCAGTATCTAAAAGCAGATATTTCCAGTTTTTCTCTATTGTAGCTGATATAAAATATTATATTAGTTTCAGGTATATAACATAATTATATATCTTATAAAGTGATCATCACAGTAAGTGTAGTACTCATTTATATAGCTGTGCAACACCATACCTAGTTGTTATATTATTGACTATATTTGTTGTGCTGTAGTTTATATCCCCATGATTCTTTTTGTAACTGGCAATTTGTACTTCTTAATCCATTTACCTTTTTCACCCATCCCCAAGCCTCCCTACTCTCTGGCAAACATCAGCTTGTTTTCTGTACCTGTGAGTTGTTTTGTTTTGTTTGTTCATTTATTTTCCTTTTTAGAATCCCCATGTAAATAAAATCATATGGTATGGGTCTTTCTCTGTCTGACTTATTTCAATTAGTATAATACCCTCTAGGTTCATCCACCTTGTTGCAAATGACAAAATTTCATTCTTTTATGGCTGAATAGTATTCCATTATGTATATGCACCATTTATTTATCCATTTGTCTATTAATAAACACATAGTTTTATATGGCAAAAATGAGAGTTATTCCTTCATGGATGAATGCAAAAGTATTTTCCTTTAACTCAAAGCTCTTTAGAACTCATTCTAAGCAAAGTCAGTTAAATTATTATTTTCATATTCTAGTTAAAATTTATTATAAAAATTAAGTATACATATTAAATAATGCTATCATTATTGAATGGAAATATAAATTTAAATACCAATTAAAATTATCTTGAGGCCCACTAGGGACATAAATATTATACTTCTGGAAACTATATAAAAAGCTTTTAATGGATTTGCATGGAAACAAAGTCAGTAATTAACATAATAGCAGAGTCTAAATCATAGGATGAGATGATCCCTGAAGTCATTTACTTAGGGTAAAAAGTTTCTTAAGACCAAGAAGCAAGACAAGTGAAAATGGGATCTGATCTCTTATTTTCATCAAAGTAAATTCAAGGTCTTTCTGAACGTGTTCTCTATTTTTATGATATGAGTTAGACCAAGTACTAGGACAAAAATTAGGACACAGGGTCAACTGTTCCTGTCATTTTGGATTAGAGGATAGACCTCTCTTGTCACAACAGGTGATATGAACATAAATGGTATCCTAGAAAACCCAAACCCTGGACCTTCCAAGAAGATCTTTGGTATTCCCCATGTAGCCTGGATATGTCCCTCAGATTTGACCTCAATATTTTGAGAAGGCTTTTTAATAAACCAGCCTACCTCAGAAAGCTTTAGAGAAACCAAGTTCTGAGATTTCTTATAAGTGCAACAACAACATTAGATCAGCTTCACTAATAAAGAAGGAACCAATGATCATGTAAGGCCAAAAGATATTGTTAGAATTACGCAATCACTTATCCCTCTCCAGTGGAAATATTCCTTGTCTAGCAAGTCTCAATGGTTCCAAGTTAAATTATTCAGCAAGACCTTCCTATTGTTAACAGTGAATTTGTGCTCTTACATGTGACATGAATCTCCTGAATATTCAGATGTGTTTGTGTGAACAGTATCAGCATGTGGGGTGGAGTGAAAGAAAGTTAGCTTTAAGTCCCAGGGTGAAATATAATGCTTTAGATATTCATTAATACAAAACCAGGTTCTCCGTGGAAAGTCAAAGAGAAAACCTATCATCTTAAAATAATGGTCTCAGACCTAGAAGAAATATGTCAGTTCAACCCCTCACTTATTGCTTTAGTCTTTACAACAAAATTCCCCCTAAATATTTCAAGCATAGGGGAGGGAAAGTGATAAACTACTCACCACATGAACTTTGGAGTCAGAAAGACCACAGTTTAGTGTTGCATAATGTTCCTCCTGAACCCATTTACTCATTAATTAAATGGAAATAATGTATAGTTCACTAGGTCATTTTGAGTTTTAAAATAGAAAATAAAATAGTATATAGCTCATAAGAAATTTCCAAAGGGTTAGTTCCCTTCCTCTTTCCTGACCAGTGACAAGGAACTCACTACTCTCTGAGGGAACATCTTTAATTTTGGTTATGGCTAGTCTCCTATTGCTGTGTTAACAAATTACCACAAATTCAGCGTCTCAGACAATATATATTTATTACTTTACTGTTTTGTAGATCCGAGTCTGGTACAGGTCTCACCAAACTATAATCAAGATATCAGCAGGCTGCCTGCCTTTTGTGGAGGAAGAATTTTTTTTTCCCCACTTATTTATATTGTTGGAAAAGTTGAGCTGCTTGCAGTTGCAGGACTAAGATCCCTATTTTCTTGCTGGCTATAAGCTAAGGGGTAATGCTAACTTGTAGAATTAGTTGCATTACTTGGCTTGTGGCCCCTTTCCTCCATCTTTAAAGCCAAATTGTTAGTGGATTTAAAGTCCTTCTCATATTCTATCTCTCTGACTCACTCTTCTTCCTCTCTCTTCCACTTTTAAGGACTCATGTAATTAGACTGAGCTGAACCAGATAATGCAGAATAATCTTAGTCTCTTAAGGTCCAGAATCTTAATCATATCTTTAAATTCCCCTTTGACATGCAAAGTGGCATATACATTGGTTCCAAGGAATAGGCATTGATGTCCTTGGGAGGAGCACTATTCTGCCTACCACAGATACTCTCTGAAAATTTTATGTACTGATATTACTTGGATTCTTGTATTCTTTTTGTTGCAAGGTAATGTTTTAAAAGCAAAAGTATGTTCAACATGGTTTATTTTGCAGCTTGTTGTATCTCCTCTGCATTATCAGTGTTCCTTTATAAGTAATAATTTTTTATTTTCAGAAACAAACTATGCAGTGGTGATGATTATGATGGTGATAACTGCCATTGATTGTCCTTTTTATTATGTGTCATGCCTGATGCCAACCATCATGTATGTTTATATGTAACATATAATTAAAGTTAAATCCTCATGACATCCCCATAAGTCACAGTCTAATTGTAATTTTATGGATGGGAAACACCTTAAATATTCACTATATTGTAACTGTTATTAATACAAAATATAAAGCCTTGAAATACAAGCTATTTTAAATAACAGTAAATTCCAACCAGCATCATCAATCCATAGTTCTCTTTCCCTAATTGTGTAAAATAATAATATTCACATAAAGCTCTTAGATTTGCAATAAATAAGTAAAAGTCTCAAGTCTATACTAGCCTGCACTCTCATCTAACAAATGTTAAAGCCTCAGTCTCTTTCTTGTTCAGGGTTCTTATTCACATGGAGAGGCTACCTGAGGCATTTTGCTCAATAGTCGGGTTTCTGGGTTGGGATGATCTTTCAGCTCAGATCCAGAAACCAGATCTTTCAGGAAAGAAACTATTAAATATCATCTCTATCCTTTTGAATTTACCCAGCTGAAGCACTAGATTTCTGGAGCAGAGTCAGGCCATTTTCACTATGCCTTGTCTGAATTTCTCACTCACAGAATCTGTGACCCTAATTAGTTATGACTGTTTATGCTTATAAGTTTGCGGTGGGTTATCTTTTCACTTTCTTTATCAGATTGTCTTTTAACGAGTAGAAGTTAAAGGCTTTGTGGAAGTCCAATTTATCTATTTTTTCTTTTGTCTCATACTTTTGATGTCTTATAAAAGAAGCTATTGTTTAACATAAGGTCATGAAGATTTATGCCTACGTTTCCTTCTATGAATTTTATAATTTCATCTTTTACATATAGTTCTATGGTCCATTTTAATTCCTTTGTATGGTGTGAGATAAGGGTCAAACTTAAGTTTCACATGTGGATATCCAGTTGTCCCAGCACCATTTGTTGAACATTTTCTCCATTGAGCGGTCTTTACACCCTTGTTATATATTAATTGATCATAAATGCAAGGGTTAATTTCTGGACTGTTAATTCTATTAAATTAAATTCTACATGGACAGCTCCAAGAAGACACAAGATGGCAGAGGAATAAGTAGGAACTACACTAACCTCCTCCCAGGATCAACCTGCATTTACAACTAAATTGTACAGAAATCATCCAAAATAACCAACAGAACAATAGCGGGAGGGAAGCCTTATAACCCTGGACCAATGGAAGAAAGCACTTCACCACAAAATGACTGGTATAGAGTGAGGAGGAGACATGAGAAGGCTGGCTGGGCTCCCATAGGCAGCAGCTGAAGTGCTACAGGGAAATTTCAGTGGCCCAGGGTTCCCCCAAGAAGTGTGGGGTATAAACCCCAAGCTAGCCTCCCCAGCCTACAGAATCAGAGCTGGGAAAGGAACCCAGATAACGTCCAACTGTGAAAAGCAGCAGGGGTTGTCTGCCAGAGATGGATGGAACAACAGAGAGACTTTTAAAGAACCAAAACACACAACTGCATTTATAGCCACTTACTCAGGGCACCAAAAAAAAGGGGGCAGAGAAGACTAGAGACATTTGAGGAGAGTCCAGGTATGAAGGCTTTGGGGAGAGAACTGAGGAAAAATCTACCAGGATCTCTGTGCTGAGTCATCCCCCATACTGCAGGAGATACCTTGCTGAGGTAGAGCAATCACCTTCAAGTGGCATCAGCCTGAGGAGAAGCAATAGCCCCACCCACAGTAATTAATCTGCCCCACCCTGTGGTGCTTAAGCCTGCCTGTTGATTACTGGTTGACTAGATTAATAAGGGAAGGAGACAGCCACAGACTGCAGATTGCTGGTAGCCTTGAACAGGCTGCCTAGGGCCAGAATGGGACAACATATGATATCACCAAAGGCAGATCCAGAAAGAGTAAACAGCAAGATAAATTCCACTGTGGTCTTTTTCACGACTTGAGATATATTCTCTCCTGCGTAGCTTTTAACATTCATGTCTAGTCCTTCAAGTTTGCATATATTAAGTTGCTGGTTTTTATAGTATAGTTTATTTCAAGTCTCATATTTTTCTCTTCCCTTCTCTTGCTCCATTTTACCTTCTTCTTTCCTCTTCTTAATTTTTAAATTTTTTATTGTTGTTCAAGTACAGTTTAGTCCATATTCCCCACCGCTCCCCCTTCCCACCACCCATGACTCCATTCTCCCTTGACTTTGTACATGAGTCCTCCATATATGTTCCTTGACTGCACACGCCCCTATTTCCCCCATCTTCCCCTCCCCATCTACTCTATTCACTGCCAATTTGTTCTTCATTTCAATATCTCTGGTTGTATTTAACTTGCTTGTTTGTTCTATTGATAAGCTGCCACTTATAGATGAAATCATATTGTATTTGTCTTTTACTGCCTGGCTTTTTTCACTTAGCATAATGGGAAAATATATTTCCCGATGATACCTCAGACAAGGGTTTGATATCCAAAATATAAAAGAACTCACACAACTCCACTCTAGGAAGACAAACAACCCAATTAAGAAATGGGCAAAGGACCTGAACAGACACTTCTCCAACAAGGACATACACAGGACCCAGAGACATATGAAAGGATGGTCAGTATCACTAGTCATCAGAGAGATGAAAATTAAAATCACAATGAGATATCACTTCACACCAGCCAGAATGGCCATCATAAACAAATCAACAAAAAAGTGCTGGAGAGGTTGTGGAGAAAAAGGAACCCTAGTACAATGTAGGTGGGAATGCAGACTGGTGCGGCCACTGGGAAAACAATATGGAATTAACTAAGAAAACTAAAGATGGAACTGCCTTTTGACCCAGCAATTCCACTGCTGGGATTATACCCTAAAAAACCAGAAATACCAATTCAAAAGAACCTATGTACCCCAATATTCATAGCAGCACAATTTACAATAGCCAAGGGTTGGAAGCAACCTAGGTAACCATCAGTGAAGGGTTGAATCAAAAAACTGTGGTACATTTACACAATGGAATACTGTGCAGCAGAAAGAAAGAAGGAACTCCTACACTTTGCAACAGCATGGATGGATCTGGAGAGCATTATGCTAAGTGAAATAATCCTCTTCTTATTTTTATTTTACACTTTATTTTCTCTCCTACTACAATTTGTTTTCATTCACACTCCTATTTCTTCCCACTCAAGCCTCTCAAATCCATTTTTCTTGTCATTAGTCAACTCACATTCTTTTCCTGTTCTTAAAATATCCTTATTCTCTCTCCACCTTTATTAATCTTTGCTTGCTAGTTGTGGATATGATGGTCATTGTTGCAATTCCCCAATTTAATTTTGATCTCCACTATTTTTGTTTTTCAAATCTCAAATTTTACTATTCTCCTCTCCTACTCCATTTGGCTTCCTTCTGCCCTTTCTTTTCTTTGTTTTAAATTTTATTTTTCCCTATCTTAGCCTGGTTTTCATTCCTCACTCTTAATATTCCTTCTCCCTCTAACATCCAAAAATCACTTCCCCTTCTTCTAAGCATCTCTTAAGCTTTTCTTTCTTTCTTTCTTTCTTTCTTTCTTTCTTTCTTTCTTTCTTTCTTTCTTTCTTTCTTTCTTTCTTTTTTCCCCTTTTATTCCCCTCCTACCCATATTACTCTTTGCTCATTGTTGTTGAGAGTACTATGGTGGATCTTTTTCTCTAATTTGGTTCTTATTTTCCTTCTTCTTCTGTTTCTCACTACTTTTATTTATTATTATTTTTATTCCTTAAATGTCTGTTTAAACCTAATACTATACGATTCCTTATCTTACTCCATCCCAAGTTCTTCCTAACTTTTTCATTTATGATGTAAATTTATCTGTATTTCCCTCTTTGTCCTGTCCCTATTCCTTAATGTTACTACTGCTCCTCCCTCTGCTCTCTCAAAATCATTTTTCTTTCATTAGTCATCTCATATTCATTTTTCCTTTAGAATAAGTATTAATCTATTTAGAGCTTTATTAATACCAGTTCATTTGTTGTTGACAGTGTGATTGTGGGTGGGGGTTAATTTTGCAGTTGTGGATTTGTTTCCTGGGCTGTTTGGTTTTGTTCTGGCAGTGCCTGTACAACAGCATACAAGATGTGGTATGCAGAGTGACTCTCAGTCAGCAAGTCAGAGGAAAGGACCCCCCAAAGAATGATGCCATAACAATCAAAGCCCAGCTACATATAGAAAGCCCACATAAATGGCATAAAGAACATCACAAAAGCATTAAGTTCAGGAAATCAAGGTGACTACACCACCAAATTCCACAGGTCTTTTACCACATAAGGTCACACCATGAAGACAGAGTCGAAGGAGATGTCAAAGACACAGAAATAAACAAGAAGTGTCATCTAAAATGGGGAGAAAAAGAAACAACTTCCAATCAAAATGAAAGGAGGAATCCTCAGAAAGTGTGCTATAAGAAACTGAGGGAAGCAAACTATCAAACATTGAGTTCAAAATAATGTTTATAAGGATGTTCAATGAGCTCAGTGAAAACTACCAAAAAATATGAGGGAAACTACAGGGAACTTTCTGTGAACTGCAACAGCAAGAAAAAGGACATAGAAACTATCAATAAGAGGAAAGGAACATTTCTACAACATTTGAAATGAAGAACAGAGTACAAAGAATAAAAGCTGGCTAGGTAAAGCAGAGGGTGGAAGAAGTGAGGTAGAGGACAAGGTAGAAAGAAACATGCAGGTAAAGAAGCTGCGTGAAAAAAAGACTCAAAAAATGTGAAGGCACCTTAAGGTAAATGCAAAACAACATGAAATGCAACAACATTCAAATCATAGGAATACCAGAAAGAGAAGAAAAGGAGTAAGGGATAGAAACTCTCTTTCAAAAAATAATGACAGAAAACTTCTCTAACTTGGAGAGAGGAGAAAAACACACAAGTTCAGGAAGTACAGAGGGTCCCAACCAAGAGGAAACAAAAGAGGTATCCTCCAAGACACATCATAATTAAAATACCACATTTTAAAGACAAAGAGAGAATCTTAAAGGCAGCTTGGGAAAAACAGGGAGTAACATACAAGGGAGCTCCAATAAGGCTATAACCTGACTTCTCAACAGAAACACTACAAGCCAGAAGGGAATGGTAAGAAATATTCCAAGTAATGAAAAGCAAAGGATTTCAACCAAGACTACTAGACCAAGCAAGGCTCTCAATTAAATGGAAAGCAAAAAAAGGAGTTTTCCAGACAAAAGAAGGCTAAAACAAAACACCTCCACCAAACCAGGACTGCAAGATATTCTAGAGGGACTGCTTTAAGAAGAGGAAGAAAAAAAGTGAGAGAACCATGGCTGGTGTGGTTCAGTAGATTGAACACCAGTCTGTGAACCAAAGGGTTACTGGTTCAATTCCCTGTCTAGGAAACATGCCTGGGTTTCAGAGGGTGAACAATAAAAATAAGACAGAAAAGAACATGGGTATAAAGAGGGGAAAAAAGTACCTATCAATAATAACCTTAAATGTAAATAAAGCATATTTCCTGCCTACAAGAGACCCACGTCAGAAAAGAAGACCTATACCCAATGAAAGTGAGGGCTGGAAAAAAATATTCCAAGCAAATGGACACCAAAAAAATAAGATGGTATAACAATATTTATATCAGACAAAATAGACTTTAAAACAAAGGCCATGAAAAGAGAATCAGAAGGACACTTCATAATACTGAAGGGAACAATCCATCAAGAAGACATAAACATTATAAACATATATTCACCCAACATAGGATAGCCCAAATATATAAGGAAAATCTTGGATGACTTCAAGAAAGGTATAGACAGAAACACACTTTTTCTAGGGGACTTTAACACCCCACTGTCAAAAATGGATAGATCTTCCAAAGAAAATATCAACAAGCAAATTGCAGCATTCAACAATGCACTAGATCAAATAGACTTATAAAAACAACATTTTATCCTAAAGAAGAAAAGTACACATTCTTTTCAGAAGTACATGGTCAATTGATAGAGCATAAAACAAACCTCAACAAATTCAAGAAAATTGAAATTATGTCAGCGATTTTCTGAAACCACAAGGTCCCGAAACTAGAAAATTACTACAATTTTTAAAAACCTCAAAAACATTCAAATTCAAATTCATGAAGATGGAATAGCATGCTATTAAACAATTAATGGGTTAATAATGAGAACAAAAAAGAAATCAAAATGTTTCAGGAAACAAATGAAAATGAACACACAAGAGTCCAATACCTATGGGATATAGCAAAGTCAGTCTTCAGAGGGAAGTTCATAGCAATGCAGGCCTACCTAAAAGATAGAAACATTTCAAATAAACAACCTAACCCTACGTCTACAAGAACTGGAGGAACAATAACAAACAGAGCCCGGGGTGAGTAGAAGGAAAGAAATAACCAAGATCAGGGCAGAATTAAATGACAGAGGCTAAAAGGACAATTCAAAGGATCAATAAATCCAGGAGGTGGTTCTTTGAAAAGATAAGCAAAACTGAAAAGCCTTTACCAGACTCATCTAAGAGAGGACACAAATTTAAAAAAATCAGAAATAAAACAAGAGAAATTACAACCAATACCACAGAAATACAAAGGATTGTAAGAAATTACTGTGAACAACTATATACCAAGAAATTTGAAAACCTGAGTGAAATGGACAAATTTCTAGAAAAAAAAATCATCCAAAATTGAATCAAGAAGAAGCAGAAAGTCTGAACAAACCAATAAAAGCAAAAGAAATTGAAGCAGTAATTAAAAAATTCCTGGTACATAAAAGCCCTGGAACAGATGGCTTCACAGGATAATTTTATAAAACATTTCAGGAAGAGCTAAACTCTATCCTTCTCAGATTTTTCCAAGGAATATCAGAAGAGGGAAGACCTCAAACTCTTTTAATGAAACCAGCATCACCCTAATCCCAAAACCAGATAAAGACACAGCAAAGAAAGAAAACTACAGGCCAATGTCACTGATGAACATTGACACTAAAATCCCCAGTAAAATATTGGCAAACCTTATCCAGCAATACATTAAAAAGATCATATACCATGATCAATTGGAATACATCTCATGGATGCAGAAATGAAAAAAAATGCCTGCAAATCAATAAATGTAATACATCACAAAACAAAAGGAAAGACAAAAATCACAGGATCATATCAACAGAAGTGGAAAAAGCATTTTATAAGGTACAGCACCCATTTATGATAAAAACACTGAGCAAAGTGGGAGTAGAGGGCGCATAGCTCAACATAATTAAGGCCATATAGGAGAAACCTACAGCCAGCATCATACTCAATGGGAAAAAGCTAAGGTATTTCCCACTAAGATCAGGAACAAGACAAGGGTCTCTGCTTTCACCCCTTCTATTCAACATAGTATTGGAAGTGCTAGCCACAGTAATTAGGCAAGATAAAAAATTAAGGGTATCCAGATTGGAAAGGAAGAAGTAAAACTGTCATTGTTTGCAGTTGACATGATAGTGTACATAGAAAACCCTATAGACTCCACCAAAAAAATAGACTTGATCTAATAAGTGAATTGGACAAAACAGTGGAATACGAAGTCAACATTCAGAAATCAATGGCAGTTTTATACATAAACAATGAAGTATCAGAAGAAGAAATCAGGACAAAAATCCCATTAGCTAGAGCAGCAAGAACAATAAAGTCCTAGGAATAAGCCTAACCAAGGAAGTGAAAGACCTGTACTCAGAAAACTACACAACACTGAAGAAAGAAATTAAAGAAGACACAAATAAATGGAAGCATATATGGTATTCATGGGTTTGAAGAATAAACATCATTAAAATGTCCAAACTACCCAAAGCAATTTATATATGCAATGTAATCCCTATTAAAATACCTATGATATATTTCACAGATATAGAACAAACATTTCAAAAATTTATATGGTACCATAAATGACCCCAAATAACCACAGAAATTTTGAGAAAGAAGAACAAAATAGGAGGGATCACAATACCTGACATCAAACTATATTACAAGGTCACTGTAATCAAACAGTCTAATACTGGTGTAAGAACATACACATAGACAAATAGAAAAGAATAGAGAGCCCAGAAATAAACCCATGTCTCTTTGGTCAATTAATATTCAACAAAGTGGGCAGGAACATAAAATGGAGTAAAAAATAACCTCTTCAACAGATGGTTTTGGGAGATCGGACAGCTATGAGCCAAAAAATGTTAGACCACCAAATTATTCCTTACACAAAAATAAACTCAGGATGGATAAAAGACTTAAATATAAGTCATGATACCATAAAAGTCCTACAGAATAGCATAGGAAGGAAAGTCTTAGATATTCCACACAGCAATATTTTCACCGATATGTCCCCTAGAGCAAGGAACATAAAGGAAAAATTAAACAAATGGGGCCTCATCAAAATAAAAAGCTTCTACACACCTAAAGAAAACACCAGCAAAATGAAAAAAGAACCAACTGAATGTATGGGAAAATACATTTGCCAATGATACCTCAGACAAGAGTTTGATCTCCAAAATATATAAAGAACTTACATGACTCCACAACAGGAAGACAAACAGCCCAGTTAAGAAATGGGCAAAGGACCTGAACAGACATTTGTCAATGAGGACATACACAGGGCCCAGAGACATATGAAAGGATGCTCAGCATCACTAGCCATCAGAGAGATGCAAATTAAAACCACAATGAGATACCACTTCACACCAGCCAGAATGGCCTTCATAACCAAATCAACAAACAGCAAGTGCTGGTGAGATTGTGGAGAAAAGGAAACCCTACTACACTGTTTGTGGAATGCAGACTGGAGTAGTCACTGTGGAATGCACTATGGAATTTCCTCAAAAAACTAAAAATGGATCTGCCTTTTCATCCAGCAATTCCACTGCTGGGATTACACCCTAAAAATCCTGAAACACCCATTCAAAAGAATCTATGCACCCCAATGTCCATAGCAGCACAATTTATAATAGCCAAGTGTTAAAAGCAGCCTAAGTGCCCATCAGTAAATGAGTTGATCAAAAAAAAAAAAAATATATGGTACATTTACATAATGGAATACTATGCAGCAAAAGAGAGAAGGAGCTTCTACCCTTTTAGACAGCATGGATCGATCTGGAGAGCATTATGTTAAGTGAAAGAAGCCAGGTGGTGACAGACAAATACCACGTGATCGCACCTATAAGTGGAACCTAATCAACAAAAAAAACAAGCAAACAAAATATAACCAGAGACAATGAAATAAAGAACAAACTGATAGCAACCAGAGGGCAAGTGGTACAGGGATAATGTTGGGAAGAACTGGAGGGTTCCCCTAGGACACATGGACAAAGCCAAATATGGGTAGAACCAAGAGTGGGCAGTGGGGATGGGTGGGGAAGTGGGGAGTGGTGGGGGAGAAATGGAGACAACTGTACTTGAACAAAAAAAAAAGACTAGCAAAATTCTACTCTTAGATTGCTTTGCAAAAGCTCTACTTAAATATCTGCAAATAATTGTAGATATTCTTTGTAAGAAAGGTGATAAGATACAATGTGGTCCCATTAATGTATTTTAAGTTAAAATGTTAAGGTTAATGCCTGGAATCTTTATGATGCCTTCATTACCAATGTGTTCTGACTGTCCAGTCTTAGTGTTTCTAACTATGAGAGTTTGTACTTGACACACTGCACAGTCTAGGTATGTGAATAATTTGTGTGGAAATGCAGATGTGCCCTAGTCACAGAGGATGGATTTGGAAATCTGTCAAACTTATATAGAGACATTGCTGAGAGAATGTGGAAAATGTCATATGAAGTTTGGGTAATTTATAGTCTATAATTATAGACTTAATTTTAGTGTAGGGACCCTAAGAGAAAAGGAAACACCAGGCAGGCCTCAAAATCATCCGTGGGATAGCTCATATGGGATTTATCCCCATATCCAGCACACAATTTAGAGATAAGATAACATGTGCCTGTGTGTACACACACATGGAAGGAGGGCAGTCATTAAAGGGAGAAAAAAGTTTTATTTCATGGGTTTAAAACACTAAATCTTTTCAACAAAATCCATCCACAGGTTTCAGAGCCATGAAAAAACAATCCATTGTTCTTTTAAATGTGTTTTCCAAGGCCTATTGGCACTTCATAATAGAAGGGTATGTGTTTTTTAATAGGCTGGTAAAAAAAAAAATCACTCATATCCAGATACAGGTCCAATGGTACATTTGTCCTGTAACTTGCCTTGAAGTTGGATTTGAAATCTGCTGCTGTCAAAGGAAATGTTTAGATGACTCAGCCAAAGAGATGGTTTATTGGGTTTGGCAGCAGGCAACAGGTGAATATTTCATGGAGGAGAAATACTTTACTAGCTGTTTATAAATCTGCCCAACCCTGGCCACAGTTATTTAGACTGGAGAATTGGACAACATTTCTCACAAGCCTAGTGAGTTCTGTTGATGAGCTGATGTTGCCACTATTTGTTTCATATGACTGGAGTTAAATTCTCACCTCACCAATCTCCTCCCAGCTCCCCTAGGAGCAGCATCTAAAATTTGGGCATCTGTACTAAACTAGCTCCTCTAGCCCTGTGCCAATTTGGCAGAAGGCTGCAGAAAATTCCTGCTGTACCTTTTTAATGAGATTGGAAGTCTGAATGACTGCAGAAACTCTGGCTATAGAGTACATTTTATCATAAGACCTTACCTGTGTTTGTGAGTATATTTCAGCATGGCAAATACCCACTTTCTCAGGGATGCTAGATACACTAGACATGCACACTAAGGAGGCCCTTGTGCATTTGTTTCTGTGCAACCACAGAAACAATCAATGGGCCTGTTTGAGAACCTATAGGTACATTAAAAAGGCATTTCCATAAGACATGAACCATCTGGATTTTGCTATCAGTATTTCCTACTTTTTTGACTTTTAATCTTCCCTTATTAATGAAGCCCATTTCCAGCCTGATGTGTTAAGGGGTTTGAAGAGTAGGCCTCTAAGCTATCATACAAGTCTGACATCCTATGATAAAAAGAAAAATAAATAAAATTTGCAGCCAATTTTTTTTTCACCATAGAACTAAAAAGTAAGTTTTTTAATGGTGAAGCATTTAGTGAAACATTGAAAGACGGTCTGTACTTGCACGCACAAAATGGACATAAGACCAAGGAACAGTTTGTGCCTTTACTGGTCACACCAAGGGCACAACACTAATACCTCCTGAGGCTCAGTGTCTACTTCTGGGAAATCCAGAGAGGGAAAAGATTTGGGACAACTGTAATAGAATAAATAATATAAATAAGTAAGTAAGTAAGTAAGTAAGTAAGTAAGTAAATAAATAAATAAATAAAATGAAGATGGATCTACTTTTTGACCCAGTGACCCCACTTCTGGGAATATATCTGAAGAGAAACCCAAAACACTAATTTGAAGGAACAAAAGCACCCCTGTGTTCATTGTAGCATTATTTACAATCTCCAAGATATGGAAGCAGCCTAGTGTCCATCAGTAGATGAATAGATAAAACAACTATGGGACATTTACACAATGGAATGCTACTCAGCTATAAAAAAAAATAAAATTTTACCCACTGTGGCACCATAGATAGACCTTGAAAACATTATGCTAAGTGAAATAAGCCAGTCAAAGAAAAACAAATACCATATGATTTCACTCACATGTGGAATCTAATGATCAAACTGAACTAACAAGCAAAAGAGAGACAGACTCGTAGACAGCAGGATGACAGGTATTGGGGATGTGGGGATTAGGGGCTGGAGGGATCAAGCAAAAAGAAAAAAGGACTCATGAACATGGACAACAGTGTGGTGATTGCTAGCGGGGCATGACATATAGGGATATAAATGGTAATGGAAAAAATACAATAAAAATAAATTAAATTTAATTAATTAAAAGAAATCCCAGGAAGGACGGGGGAAATAAAGAAAATCATAAGGTAAGAAAAGTACATTTACAGCACAGTGTATATTTATGTTTTTTAAAGCCACATATAAATGGACCAGCCCAGTTTCAAACCCACATTATTCAAGGGTCAACTGTACATGCATGTATTTTCTATTTAAATATAATTTTTTAAATATTTTTAAGATTTTATTTATTTATTTTTAGAGAGACGAGAAGGAAGGGAGAAAGAGAGGGGGAGAAACATCAATCTGTGGTTGCCTCTTGCACTCCCCCAACTGGGGACCTGGTCAGCAACTCAGGCATGTCCCCTGACTGGGAATCAAACCAGCGGCCCTTTGGTTCACAGGCAGCACTCAACCTGCTGAGCCACACCAGCCAGGGCAAATTTTTAAAATTTGTAAATAAAATAAACTGGGAAGCACAAAGAAAAAAAGGAAAAAAAAAAAAGAAAATGGTACCCTCTCTCTGCCTGACCTTGAATAAATGCAGAACTAATGGAGAGCATGAGTGAGGACACATTCATGAAAAAGTGCTGTACATGTATTATTTGTAGCATCAAATCATTCAATTAAGCCCATGGTGATTTTACATACCAGTTACCATCTTTACTGGGACCATCAGTTTAAAAAATAGTAACTTTAACAATAATAGTACTTCTAATACCTCTATTTATGGTCTGCTAAGTGCTAAGCACTCTGCCTAGCATTTAAATACATTCTCATTTAATTCACACAACTTCACAAAGACTGTTATTATGTGCATCTTATATTTGAGAAAACTTCAAAAACAAAGTTTTAAGGAAGTAAAACACATGTGTAAGTTCTTACAGCTGACTGGAATCAAGCTTTAATTCCAGCACAGCTCTTCATGAAATGATAAAGTTGATCATAATTTCAATATTGAAAATAATCGAAAAGCTTTCAAACTCTTGGATCACACTTTTCAAATAGTTTTTAATATCATTTACATGGCTCATCCCATTTTCACAGTACTCTCTAGTTCATCAAGAGTTCTTACAAGGCCCATCCCATGATCTAGGCCTTTTGGTCCCCTCCTGCTCAGACACCTCTGAGCAAAGGTCAATCCATATGGGAGATGGACAGATGGTACATGGCAGGGTAACATTGAATTACCTCACTCATTTGTTCTCCACAACAACCTGTGACATAAGCAAGGAACAATTTTTAATCCTAGTTTTAGAGATGGAAAACTCAAGCTCAGAGAGTTTTCTTTTGATATCTCGTACTCCTTCCTTCCTAAATGGAGTCAACTCCTGCCAGTTTTTGTTCCATGGGAAATTGTTTTATCTTGAGGGTTTACCACTAGATCTAATGGTCCCCTGCTGACTTTTGTCCCACTGTTCTCCCTGTAATAATTTTCAATGACCCTTTCCAAGAAAAAAATTCAATTTCTTTAAAAAGTTTTTATTGAATTTATTGGGATGACATTGGTTAATAAGGTTATATAGGTTTCAAGTGTACACTTCTATAATACATCATCTGTATATTGTATTGTATGTTTACCACTGAAAGTCAAATTGCATTTGGTCATAGTATATTTGACCCCCTTAGCCTTTATTAACCACCTTTTTTCTTTCTGGTAACTACCATACAGTTGTCTGTGTCTATGAGTGTTTGTCTCATTTGTTCGTTTGTTGCTTTCAGTTTTTTATTCCACACATGAGTGAAATCATATAGCTCTTGACTTTTTCCACCTGACTTACTTTGCTTGGCATGATATTCTCAAGATCCATCCCTGTTGTTGCAAATGGCAATTTTTTTCTTTCCTTACGGCTGAGTAGTATTCCATTGTATATATGTACCACATATTCTTTATCTAATCATATAACAAAGGACACTTTAGCTCTGTCCATGTCTTGCCACTGTGAGTAATGCTACAATGAGCACACAATGACATACCACTTTACACCTGTTAGAATGGCCACAAGTGGTAACAAGTGTTAATGAGGTTGTGGAGAAAACGGAACCTTCATTAATTGCTGGTGGGAATATAAACTGGTACAGTCACTGTGGATAACAGTTTCAAGGTTCCTCAAAAAACTAAGAGTACAGTTACCATATGACGCAGTAACCCCTTTTCTGGATACCTACTCCAAACATTTGAAAATTTATATGCACCCCTAAATTCATTGCAGCATTATTCACATTGGCCAAGAAAGTAACAGTTTTTAAATAAACCAGATTAACTCAGTCATTTTCATTATTCATTTACAGATTAACTTAGTCATTTCCGTTATTCATTTCCAAACCATCCTGTGGCTCTGTACTTTTCTCAGAACTTTGTATAAATTTCAAGTCTGAAATTTCTAGATGTGAGGATGTAATTGCTTCTCCTTTTCCAAAAACAGCCTGCCTGCTGAAGGTCATCTAGCCTTGCTCCTGCATACCTAAGTGACTCAGTCTAAATGTGAATGTCTCCTCCACTATGTACTCTGTACTATAATACCATATACTATCCTGTATTACAACACTGCCATATTACACACACACACACACACACTCACACACACACACCCCTGTAGAAGAGCACTTTACCATAAAATGAACAATGTTTTCAGTCACAAAAATATTTAGATGCATGCGTATACATGGATAAACACATATATAAATATGTATGCATGTATATATATATCATGGTCATGGCAATGCTGCATTCATTCACATAGACCACACACTCAGGTAAGGCTTGAACTACTGACCTAAGTCTTGGCTGAATGCTTGTGACAATCACAGAAAACAAGAGCACAGGAGGCTGTGGAGAGCTGCTGGCAGGCCATCTCCCTCTCATCTCCCTCTCATCTCCCTGCCTCTCTGCCTCATCTCCTCCCAAGTTCTGATGAAGTAGGAGCCTGTCAGCCTCTCCCTTCAGGGTACGGCTGTAGACTATAAACTCCTTACCATAGGCAAGACTTGGCTCCCCACAAAAGGGTTCCCTGTCACTCCTGCTGCAGCCATCTAACCACTCTTGCTTGGGGTCACCCTAGATAAGAACCACAGGAGCTGAGACCTCTGGCTAATCTTTCTTCTGCTGCTTATGTGAATAATAAACTACCTTTATGTGGCAAGGATTCATTGTTCCTTTACCAGTGAATCTACCATACCTTTGCCTTACACTCCAGTGTGTGTGTGTGTGTGTGTGTGTGTGTGTGTGTGTGTGATATGTGTTTTTTTAACTAAAAAAGGTCCAGTGTCATATCCCATTCCTTTCCATGCCCAGTCCTCGTTCCTAAATCTATTCTCTTTAATCTTTTCTGGTTTTAATTTATCTATTCATAAATTTAAAAATATGAAAATATTCTCCTTCCTTATTTTTAATGCTAGGCTAGTGTTCACAACAAATGTGCTGACTCGGACCTCCTGATCCCTCAGCCTTTTCCAGGACTCCATGACTCATTTATCCAGGGTTCACACTGTACTTGCTGTTGCCAGGCACTGGCAACTATAGACTCTACAAACACTCATTCTACAAACATTCACTAATTCCACCTTCACAACAACCTTAAGCTACACACTATTATTAATTACATTTTATAAATGGGGAATAAAAGGTACAAAGACTGTAAAAGATTTGTTCAAGGTAATGAACCAACTAGGGCCAGAAGTGGGATTTGAACCCAGGCTAGCTGGCACCAGAATATGGTAATCAAACCTTTCATCCACACTGCTTCTTTGTTGGTCTATCTTTTCATTTGTTAATTTAGATGATGTGTATTCTATAGCTTGTTCTGAGTTTTCCTAATAAAATATTAAAACAGTAGTCTCAACCTCCCTTTCTCTCATTTTTACTTTTTACCTTCTATCAGTTTTATTTTTATATTGTCAAGGTCTTAATTGTCTCAATGTCTTGTGATCATAATTGTGCCTTCCATATTCTATCTATGCTTGAGCTGAAATGTATAATTTTTAAAATTTTCAGTTCAAGTATAGATAGGGAGGTGAGGATGGGAGGGGTGGGGGAAGTGGTGAGGGGAAAATGGACAAAATTGTATCTGAACAACAATAAAAATTAAAAATAGTAATACTAACATTGTTATTACTAAAAATATTGCCCATCTTTTGGTATAGTCACCTGAGAGAAGATGGTCTTTTTATGGTCTCATGATATGAACTCTGGGCAGAAAATTTTCATAGCATTGAGATAAAATATATTTGGTTCCCTTATGCCTCATCAATTGCTTAAAATATGGTACATTTCACTTTGCTTCACATTTGGGCCATAGTTTTCAGAGCTTTCTGTTTTTCTTGGAGTTTCTAAACATCTTTCTTGTTTCTTTTGTAAGAATAATGTCCCTTCAACATATCTCCATGTTCATACAAATCCTCAATAATAATGTTAATGTCATTAAATATTCTATTCCCCACCCCCTCATACCCCATCACCCCTGAGACAGCTTCTTGGAGTTTTCTGATTTGCTCCCACTATCTCAAGTGTTCTTCCCTTGGTAAGCATCAGAGCTATCATCCAAAGACGTTAATTACTGTGTCTCTGGGTCTCCATCCCTGCTTTTCAAGATCCCATTTCTTTTGTTTGTTTTTGTTTGTTTGTTTATTTGTTTCTGATTACCTATTTTGCTGTAGTATATCCTCAAGCAACATTAGCAACCAGTGTTTTCTCAATTCTCTCTGTATGTGACTGTTGTTCAGATAATTTTCTCTGTCTAATATACTTTACTTTACATTTTTGTCTCTTTTGTTATATATCTTGAAATTAATTTACTTTATCTTCCATCATTTTTGCATTTTTAAAATCTTTTTATTTGGGGATAATTATAGATTCACACATAGTTGTAAGAAATAACACAGAGGCCCTTTACCAAGTTCCTTGCCATGATATTATCTTGCATATTATAGCACAATATCAAAACCAGAAAATTGCATTGATAGAATCTATAAAACTTATGTAGATTTCACCAGTTTGATATGTACTTATTGGTATGAGCATAAGTGTGTATGTGTGTAGTAGTTCTACGCATTTTTATAGTCAAGAATAATTTCAGTACAAAGATCTTTGGTAATATGATTTATAGCCATAGACACTTTCTTCTCCTTCCCACTCAACACCTGATAACCACTAACCTGTTCTCTGTTAGTATAATTTTCAATATAGCATTTCAAGAAATAATGCAGTATTTCAAAAATGCTATGTAAATAGGACCAGAGAATATATAACCTATGATTGCCTTTTTCACTTAAGATCCATCCAAGTTTTTTGTATCAATAGTTCTTTACCTTTTATTGCTTTCATTTGTTTGTTTGTTTGTTTGTTTGTTTAACTATTCTTCCATTGGAGGACATTTGGGTTATTTCCAGTTTGGATTATTAACAAAGTGTCTGTGACAGACTCTATATATCATGGCAGAAAACAAAAAATCAAATTGAACTAATTGTGAAGAGAAAGAGTCAATGGATTACAAGAGGTTTTTTGTTTATTACGTATCATTATTTAAAAGCTTTTCTTGTGCAATTAGATGTTTTAGTTCTGAGGGATAGCTATTACCATATAATGTTAATGACATAAACTCAATAATAAGATTTAAAAAATAGTTTTGAATCCATAGACTTAACAATAGCTAACAGTTAACACTTATTAAATACCCGTATTTGCCAGGTATGGTAATTAACAGGTATAGAGCAATTTATTTTTTAGTATATTTAATTTATCATGCTATTACAGTTGTCTCATTTTTTTCTCCCCTTTATCCCTTCTGTCCTGCACTCCATCTCAAATCCCCACACTCTTAGTTCATGTTTATGGGTTGTATTTATCAGTTCTTTGACTTCTCAATTTCCTATACTATTCTTCGACTCCCCCTATTTTTTTTTTGTCAACATTTTCCAGCCATCACTTTCTACAGTGCCACCCATCCACAGCTCCCACCCTCAATCCTTCCTCCATTTCACTTTCTCAATGAGTCTTTTCTGCATGTTCCCTGATGACCCTTCCCCTCCTTTTCCCCTGTTATGCCCCTCTCTCCTCCCCTCAGGTTACTGTCAGTTTGTTCTTTCTTTCAGTGTTGCTGGTTATGTTTTGCTTGCCTGTTAATTTGTTGATTAGGATCCACTTATAGGAGAGATCATATGGTATCTGTCTTTCACCACCTGACTTATTTCACTTAGCATAATGCTGTCCAGTTCCATCCATGCTGTTGCAAAGGGCAGTAGCTCTTTCTTTTTTTCTGCTGCATAGTATTCCATTGTGTAAATGTACCACAATTCCTTGATTCACTCATTTACTTTTGGGTACTTAGGTTGCTTCCAATTCTTGGCTATGTAAATTCTGCTGCTATGAAAATTGTGCTGTATAGGTTCATTTGAATTGGTTTTTCAGGATTCTTAGGGTAGAATCCCAGCAGTGGAATTGCTAAGTCAAAAGGCAGTTAATTTTTTTTCAGGAAATTACAAACTGTTTTCCACAGCGGCTGCATCAGTCTGCATTCCCACAAAAGGTGTACTACAGTCCTTTTTCCCCACATCCTCACCAGCATTAGTTGTTTACCGATTTGTTCATGATAGCCATTCTGGCTGGTGTGAAGTGGTATTTCTTTGTGGTTTTAATTTGCATCTCTCTGATGGCTGCTGATGCTGAGCATCCTTTCCTGTGTCTCTGGGCCCTGTGTATGTCCTCCTTGGAGAAGTGTCTGTTCAGGTCCTTTGCCCATTTTTTAATTGGGTAGTTTGTCTTCCTATAGTGGAGTCATGTGAGTTCTTTATATTTTGGAGATCAAACCCTTGTCCATAGCCTCATTGGTAAATATATTTTCCCATACAGTTGGTTCTCTTTTCATTTTGCTGGTTTTTTTGGTTGTGAAAATCTTATTTTCATGAAGTCCCATTTGTTTATTGTTTCCTTTATGCCCCTTGCTCTATGGGACATATAAGTGAAAATATTGCTGTGTGGAATATCTGAGATTTTCCTGCCTATATTCTCCTCTTGGACTTTTATGGTGCTGTGACTTATATTTAAGTCTTTTATCCATCTTTTTATTTTTGTATTTGGTGTAAGTTGGTGGTTGAATTTCTTTTTTATTTTCTTTCTTTTTTTTTTTTTTTTTTTTTTTTTTTTTTTTTTTTTTTTTTTTTTTTGGTTGTTTTTTTTTTTTTTTTTTTTTTTTTTTTTTTTTTTTTTTTTTTTTTTGCGTGAAGCTGTCCAGATTTCTCAACACCACTTGTTGAAGAGGCTATTTTTACTCCATTTTATGCTTCTGCCAACTTGACCAAAATATTAATTAGCCATAGAGACATGGGTTCTTTTCTGGGCTCTCTATTTTATTCCATTAGTCATGTGTCTGTTCCTATACCAGTACCAGGCTGTTTTGATTACAGTGGCCTTATAATATATGTCAGGTATTGTGATCCCTCCCACTTTGTTCTTCTTTCTCAAAATTGCTTCAGATACCTGGGGTCATTTATAATTCCATAAAAGTTTTTGAAATGCTTATTCTGTATCTGTGAAATAAGTCATAGGTATTTTAATAGGGAGTGTGTTAAATCTGTAAGTTGCTTTGTAAATCTGTAAGTTGGGTAGTATGGGCATTTTAGTGATGTTAATTCTTCCAATCCATGAACATGATATATGCTTCAATTTATTTGTGTGTTAATTTCTTTCTTCAGTGTTGTGTAGTTCTCTGAGTACAGGTCTTTTATCTCCTTGGTTAGGTTTATTCCTAGGACTTTATTGTTCTTGTGGCTCTAGCTAATGGGATTTTTGTCCTGATTTCTGCTTCTAATGGTCCATTGTTGGTGTACAAAAATGACTTTGATTTGTTAATATTGACTTTGTACCCACTGTTCTGCCAAATTCACTTATTAGATTGAGTAGTTTTTTGGTGTAGTCTGAAGGGCTTCCTATGTCCACTACCATGTCATCTGCAAAGAATGAGTTTTACTTCCTCCTTTCCAATTTGGATGCCTTTTATTTCTTTGTCTTCTCTGATGGTTGTGGCTTGGACTTCTACTACTATGTTGATTAGAAGTGGTGAAAGCAGACATCCTTGTCTTGTTCCCAATCTTAGTGGAAAAGCTTTTAGTTTTTGCCGAACAAGTGTGATGTTGGCTGTAAGTTTCTCATATATAACCTTTATTATGTTGAGGTATGCCCCCTTTATTATTACTTTGCTGAGAGTTTTTAATATAAATGAGTGCTGTACCTTATCAAATGGGTTTTCTGGATCTATTGATAAGATCATGTTTTTTTGCCTTTCCTTTTGTTTATGTTATGTATTATATCTATTGATTTGTGAAAGTTGTACCATCCTTGCATCCCTGGGATTAATCCCACTTGATCAAGTTGGATGATCTTTTTAAGGTATGGTTGGATGCTGTTTGCCAATATGTTATTGAGGATTTTAGTATCTATGTTCATCAGCAATATTGGCCTGTAGATTTCTTTCTTTGTTGTGTCTTTATCTGGCTTTGGGGTTAGGAAGATGCTGACCTCCTAAAAAGAGTTTGAGAATCTTACCTCTCCTTGGATTTTTTGATATAGTCTGAGAAGGACAGGGGTTAGCTCTTCCTGAAATGTTTTGTAAAATTCTCCTGTGAAACCATCTGGTCCATGGTTTTTGTGTGCCTGGAGTTTTTTGATCACTGCTTCTATTTCACCAGCTGTTATCAGTCTGTTCAGGCTTTCTGTTCTTCATCCAGCTTTGAAGATTACATTTTTCTAGAAATTTGTCCACTTCACCCAGGTTTTCAAATTTCTTGGCATATAGTTGTTGTAGTAGCTTCTTACATTCCTATCTATTTCTGTGGTATGAGTTGCAATATCTCCTCTTTCATTTCTAATTTTACTTGGGTCCCCTTTCTTTTTTTCTTGATGAGTCTGCTTAAAGGCTTGTCGATTTTTTTTTTTTTTACCTTGACAAAGAATCAGCTCCCGGATTTATTAATCTTTTGAATTTTTCTTGTAGTCACTACGTCATTCAATTCTGCTCTGATCTTATTTACTTCCTTCTTTCTACTCACTCTGGGTTTTGTTTGTTGTTGTTTCTCTAGTTCTTGTAGATGTTGTGTTAGGTCGTTTATTTGGAATGTTTTTATCTTTTTCAGGTAGGCCTGTATTGCTATGAACTTTCCTCTCAGGACTACCTTCACTGTGTTGCATAAGATTTGAACTGTTGTATGTTCATTTCCATTTGTTTCTAGAATTTTTTAATTTCTTTTTTGATCTCATTATTGACCTGTTCTTTGTTTAACAGCATGCTATTCAGTCTTCATGAGTTCAAATGATTTTGAGTTTTTTCCTTGAGGTTGGTTTCTAGTTTTAAGCCTTTGTGGTCTGAGAAAATCCTTGATATGATTTCAAAGTTCTTACTTGTTAAGGCTTGTTTTGTGTCTTATCATTGGTCTATCTTTGAAAATGCTCCATGTGAATTTCAAAAGAATATGTATTTTGCTTCTTTGGGATGACAGGCTCTAAAAATATCTGTGAAGTCTTTTTTACCTAATGCGTTGTTCAGTTCCACAATATCCTTGTGGATATTTTGTTTGGATGATCTATCCATTGTTGACAGTGGGATATTAAAATCCCCTACTATAAGTGTTTTGCTATCTATGTCTTTCTTGAAGTCCTCCAGAATTTTCTTTATATATTTGGGTGCTCCTTTGTGCAGTCCATATAGGTTCATAATGTTTATGTCTGCTAGATGGATTCTCCCTTTGAGTATAATCATTGTCTTTCTGGGTCTCTTTTTATGGCCTTTGTTTGGAAGTCCATTTTGTCCGATATAAGTATTACCACCCTAACTTAATTTTCTGTCCATTTGATTGGAATATTTTTTTCCAACCCTTTGAATCTGTGTAGGTCTTTTGTTCTGAGGTGTGTCTCTTGTAGGCAGCATATGTCCGGGTCCTGTTTTCTTATCCATTCTGCTACTCTATGTCTTTTGATTGGTGCACTTAATCCATTTACCTTTAAAGTTATTATTGGTAAGTACTCATTCATTTTTTCCTTTTGTACTTGTGTTCTTCTCTCATTCTTTTTCTTCATCTTCTTAAAGCAGTACCTTTAGCATGTCGTTCAATGCTAGTATGGTGGAGGTATATTCTTTTAGCCTTTTTTTTTGTCTGGGATACTACTTATTTTGCCTTCTATTTTAAATGAGAGGCTTGCTGGGCAGAGTAGTCTTCATTGCAGGCCTTTACTTTTCATTACTGGGAATATTTCTTGCCATTCCTCTCTGGCTTGTAGTGTTTCTATGGAGAAGTCAGCTGCTAGCCTTATTGGGGCTCCCTTATGTTACTTCCTCTTTCTACCTTGCTGCCTTTAAGATTCTCTCTTTGCCCTTGGTATCTGCCATTTTAATTATGATGTGTCTTAGAGTGGGTCTCTTTGGGTTCCTCTTGATTTGGATCATCTGTGCCTTCTGGACTTGTGTGGCATTTTTCTTTCTCAAATTAGGGAAGTTTTCCATCTTTACTTTTTCAAACAGGTTTTCTACTCCCTTGTTCCTCTTCTTCTCCTTCTGGCATTCCTATTATATGGATATTATTACATTCCATATTGTCCTACATTTCCCTTAAACACTCTTCATTCTTTTTGAACCTTTTTTTCATTTTCTTTTCTTTCTGGGAGATTTTTTCTAGCATGTCCTCCAGCTCACTGATTCAATCCTCTCCTTCATCTAGCCTACTTTTGATTCCTTTTACTGTGCTATTGGATTCAGAAATTGTAGGCTTCATTTCCTCTTAGTTCTTGTTGAAAGTTTCTATGTCCTTTTTCATATTGAAATAGTTTGCAGTAAGTTCCTTGTAGTTTCCCTGTATTTTTTTGTAATTCTCACTGAGCTCATTGAGGTCATTGAGTTTCCTTCTAAACATTGTTTTGAACTCAATATCTATAAATTACTTGTCTCTGTCTCATTTAGTAGTGTTTCTGAGGATTCCTCCTTTCCTTTCGATTGGGTGCTGTTTCTTTGTCTTCCCATTTTTTTGTCTGCCTGAGCAAAACCACAAAGCCCAGGATACAAACCCCCCACCACAAAAATAACTCCACCCTGCAATCCAACTATCAACAACAAATGAACCAGTATTAATAAGGCTGTAAAGAGATTAAGACTATTATAGGAAAGGAGAGAAATATAGTGTAAAATCTAGTGACTTAATATTCACCAACATGGTGGACAAGAAATGAATGTTAAAAATCTAAGTAGTAAAGAAAATATCGCAAATGATGGAGATAATCACAGGGTTTTCGTCCCAGTAGCCTCTCGTATTTACCACTGCTTTTCCTTTCTGGATCCGCCTTTAGTGATGTCAGATGTTGACCTCATCTGACCCTAGGCAGTCTGTTCAAGACTTCCCAGGATCTCTGTCTGTAGTTATCTCCTCCAGTTAATCCAGTCACTCTGTGCTCAGCAGTCAGATTTAAGCACCATAGGGTGGGGAAGAATCCCTCCTAGGGTTGGGGTTAATGATTTTCCTCAGGCTGCTACTGCTTGGAGAGGGGTAGTCTTTGTGAGCTTGGTGGCTGCTGCCTTAAGGGGGATGATTGAGCACCAGGATCCTAGAGGCTACTCTCTCAGTTCTCTCCCCAAAGTCTCCATCCCCAGTATCTCCTCAGGCATCCCTAGCCCTCTCTACCCCTACCTTTGCTGGAGCCCAGGGTAAGTGGCTGCAGATGAAAATTTATGCTTTGGCCCTTTAAACGGTTCTTTCAGTCTCCTGTTGCCTGTCTCTGGCAGAGAGCAGCCCTTCTGCTTTTCACAGCCAGCTGTTATCTGTATACTTTTTGGGCTCTGCTGCTGTAGGCTGGGGATCCCCACTTATGGTTTAGACCCTGCTCTTCCAAGGGGGATCCAACTTGCTGCTTAAATATCCCTCTGGTGCTGCTCCCTTAGGGTACCCAGCCAGGCTTCTCATGTCTCCGCCACACTCCTTACCAGTCAGATTGTGTTGAACTGATTCTTCTGTCTGTCTGAGGTTGTATGGCTTCTCTGTCACTATTGTTCAGTTGTTTGTTCTGGGTGATTTCTCCACAATTTAGCTGTAGTTCCAGATTGGTCCTGGGAGGAGGACAGTGTGACTTCCATTCACTCCTCCTTCATTTGATCCAAGATGGAGTAATTTAATTTAACATATTCCAGGCACTTTTCCTCCATAAATCTCATAGACTTCGCCTTTGCAAATACAACACAATTTATAATACCCAAGTGTTGGCAGCAACCTGGGTGCCCATCAGTAAATGAGTGGATCAATAAACTGTGGTACATTTACACAATGGAATACTACACACCAGAAAGAAAGAAGGAGCACCTACCCTTTTCAACGTGAATGCACCTGGAGAGCATTATGCTAAGTGAAATAAGCCAGGCAGTGAAAGACAAATACCATATGATTTTACCTATAAGTAGAAACTAATCAACAGAACAACCAGAGACATTGAAATAAAGAACAAACTGACAATAAACAGAAGAGAGGTAGGAGGGGATAACAGGAGGAAACAGGGGAAGGGTAACCAAGGAACCTGTATAAAGGACTCATATACAAAGCCAAAAGGGGGTAGTATCGAGGGTGGGAGTTGAGGGGGAAATGGACAAAAGCATACTTGAATAACAATAAAAAATTAATAAATGCTGAATACTAAAAAAAAAAAGTTTCTAATGATATTCACCGACAGGTTTTTGTTTGTGTAGGTTTTCATTTATTTGGGTTAAATGCCTAAAAGGAAACTTCTAAGTCATGTGATAAGTACATTTTTTACCTTTATTATAAATCTCCATATTTTTCACTAGAGTGACTGTATCATTTTACATTCCCACCAAGTATGTATGAGTAATTCAGTTTCTCCATGTCCTCATCAGCATTAGTCATTGTCACTTTTTATTTTAGTCATTTTGAGTGGTGTGCAGTTATGTCTCATTGTGATTTTAATATACATTTCTCTAGTGGCTAATGATGTTAAACATCATTTCATGTGCTTATTTTCCATCTGTATATTTTTTGAAATGAAATGTCTATGTCTTTTGCTTATTTTCACATTTTATTTTTGAAAAATTTACTGATGAGTTTTTGAGTTCTTTATAAATTCTAGATATGTCTTTGTTGGATATGTGGTTTGCAAATACTTTCTCCCAGTTTGAAGCTTAACTTTCCATCCTCTTAATGGAGTTACAGAGCAAAAGATTTTAGTTTTGATGAAGTATAGTTTATTAATTTTTCCTTTTATGGATCATGTTTATGTTGCTAAATCTAAGAATTCTTTACCTAACTCTATGTCCATTCACCTAATGAAAGACATTTGGATTGCTTCCAGTTTGAGGCTATTACTAAAAAAGTTTTATTTAAAGCATTTTACATATCAATCTGTGATGCATTTTGAGTTAATTTTTGCACAAAGTATACAGTTTAGGTCAAGTTAATTTTTTGTTTTGGCTGTGGGTCACAAATTGCTTCCATACCATCTATTTATTTATTAAAATGACTGTCCTTCTTCCACTGAATTGTCTCTCCATCTTGGTCAGAAATCAGTTGGGCTTATTTGTGTATGTTCTCTATTATGTTTTATTGATCTATTTCATAGAGAGTGTGTCTTCACTCATGATCACCGTTAGTCCCTAATATCAAGGTAGGGCAAAAGGTACAGTTCCAATTTAATGAAATAGTCACTGAAGATCACAGGGCTACAGTGATGCATCCTTCACTATATGGTTAGTAAAAAAAGGATATTCTGTTTTCATGCTTATCTTGTGCTCATTCTACAGCCTGTAAATCCCTACTCTTCTCCAAAATTTCACTAAATCCTTCCTTTACTGATGAGGGAACTCTTCCAAACTTATAAGGCCAACATTACCTTGATACCAAAATCAGACAAGGACACTACAAGGAAAGAAAATTACAACCTAATATCCCTGATGTACATAGATGCAAAAATCCTAAGTAAAATAGTAGCAAACCAAATTTAACAGCACATTAAAAGGATCATACACCATGATCAAGTGACATTTATCTCTGGAATTCAAGAATGTTCTTACATATGTAAATCAATAAATGTGGTATACTACATTAATAGAGTGAAGGATAAAAATTATATGATTATCTCAATAGATGCAAAAATGTTGAAAAACTCAATATCCTTTCATTAGAAGAACTCTCAATAAATTAGGTATAATAAGAATGTACTTCAACATAATAAAAGCCATATATGGCAAGCCCACAGCTAATATCATACAGCATAATGAAAAGCTGAAAGCTTTTGTTCTAAGATCAGTAACAAGACAAGGATACCCACTTTTGTTCTATAAGATCTCATTTATATGTGGTACCTAAAAAAAGTTGAACTCATAAAACCAGAGAGTAGAATGGTGTTGCCAGAGGCTTGAGAGAAGGTGGAAATGGGGAGATGCTGGCCAAAGTGTACAAACTTCCAATTATATGATGGATAATTTCTGGGATTTAATATACAACATGGTGATTATAATTAATAATGCTGCACTGTGCAGTTCAAATTTGTTAAGGGAATAGGTCTCAAGTGTTCTCACCACAAAAAAGTTAACTATGTGAGTTGTTTTAATTAGATGTTTTATTTAAGTTGATAGTGGTAGTCATTTCACAATGTATATTTATAGCAAATCCACACTGTACACCTTTTAAAAAATCATGTTGTATAAGCTATATATGCAATATTTACTTGTCAGTCAAATCTCAGTAAATTTGAGGAAAAAGTAATGAACTCGTGACACCAAAGACTAGAACAGAAGATGCAAACAAAGAGACAAGGATACACAGTCAGTGTTGAACACTGAACAAAGCATGATTGCATGTGGTTGCTATATGGAGTTTGAGCAGCAATAGCCACATACTATGTGTAATAGTTGTTGATAGTTGTAAAGCACATTCAGATATTTTGACTGAATCAGGGACCCCAGTGTCCCAATTTTCATAAGTCTAATATTTAGGCTGTTCTTGTTAGCAGGCACCTGTCAATAAGTTGTATGGGAGGTGACAAGGTGTTGCCACTGGAAATGGGTTCTTTCATGAATTTGTAAGAAAAGCATTTGCAGGACCCATTCACGGGAGGATGAGGTTTAGTGGTAAGATTTATTGGGGTAGAAATAAATGGCCATGCCCAACTTCCCAATGTCTTATCTCCATCTGGCCCATTGTGGAAAAAGTTCAACCTTGTCTTCATCAGGCCCAGAACTAAGGCCAAGTGTCCAAAACTACTATGCCATTAGTTCAGCCAAGTTCAGCCTCTCTTCCCTTCTGGCTAGTTAGTTTAGTCTGTTCCCAGCTGTGTTTCAGCTTGCATTGTGTTGCCATACCCAGGTTTGTGCATAGAGACTGCATTTGGAGTCTGTGCAGCTTCTAGGTCCACATGGCTGGTATGGAGAGAGAATGCACAAATGAACAGGGTGAGTGCATGTTACAGGGTAGGAGGAGAGAGCTTTTTTAAAGTTTGGTTTATATTATATTATTTTGGGAAAGACTAGGTACTTTTTCAAAACAACCAATCAACTTCCCAATCTTTTGTGGGCTTGTGAGGCATCCTTCCCCTAACCAATCCATTTCCTAGATCATCCAGGGCTTGTGTCTCTTATCTAATCTGATTATTTTCCCAGGCTAGGTTCCACCCCTATGGGTACCAATTTGGCCCATTGTACACGCCTTATAGTAGAAGCACATCCCCAGCACCATTTTGGCTTCTACTGGGCACGTGCCCAACAAAAGAATTTCTCTTGCTCTTTTATCTTTCCCTAAGTAATCCTGAATAATAACCAGTAATGGGCCTTCCTGCCTGCTTCAGGGATGAGTTCCCAAGGTCAGAGGATGCAACAGTCCCCTGGAAAGTGTGTGAAGCTGTAGCTTATTGTCCAGTTAAGCATCCTAATTTTTGTTATACCTGATGCCTGATTGCCTTTGGCCCATTCCTCACTTAATAGCTTTGTTAGTTACCTAAGCTAACAAAGGCATAATATGTTCATCCTGGGATCCTTTCCCAAGTTGCTATGGAGAAGCTCTGGGAATCCAGAAAACTGTGCTAGTGACCATGAGTGCTATGTGGATAAGTCGGAGTGAATCACAGCTATTTAAGTAGTAATCGATATGTACTAGGAAACAGCTAGAAGGACAAGATCCTCTGGTTGTGATTGGTTTTCTGCTGCATCTCCCCTGGTAATGTCTAAAAACAAAGCATGGGCTATTTTCACTGTAGGGAAGAGCACTGTACACATGAGAGCATTTTATTTTTCATTGCTCAATTCCAGTGTCAGTTAGTTTAAATCAAACTTTCCCTTTGATTAACGTTATTTTTCCATTTGGAAGTATTGGCTGACTTTGTTCTCTTGATTCAACATATGAAATTTGAACAATTCCTAAAGTAGCTTTGAAATTATTTTATTAATAGATACAGAATCTAAGCCAATAAACTGATGGTTAAGAAAGGAAACCTTGAGTTTTACCTGAATTATAAATGGAAAAACAATTAGTGACTTACAGATTGTTTTAATCTAGACATTAGCCAGTGTTCTCTGGCTTATCTATACTTTTAAGTTTCTTGAAGCTAGACATAAAAAAAAATGAATGTTAGTCATATATTATGCATTCTAACCTTGGAATGTTTGTACGTTTGCACAAAATGCAAACTTTACATGTTTATTTTTGCAATCTGAAAACAGTTAATATATGAACTATTTAATGCTAATTTATTTAGAAATCATAGAGGTATTACAATTCAGAAATTCCTGCAAGATTTCTTCTTGAATTACCTGACAGTCCCTAAATCATACCCTGAGGCCATATAATTTCAAGTTGGGCAGGGTGGTGAGTCCATCTCACTGCCACAAACAGTCAACCATGAGGTGTGCTTCAGTATGATTACTAAAACCTAGACCTCAATTTCTCATGACACTGAAATTTTCTGTAAGTCTGATTTCATGATGAGAGATATAGTACAGATTTTTGGTTTTGAAGTAAACTTCCTTGTAGATTTACACAGAACATTGCCAAGAAACTGAGCGCTAATGAAATGTCATCCTTGGGGGCCAGTCTTGCTTTGGGAAATGCTCACTAAAAGGATGTGCTCAGAGGAATTCAGACATCTTTCAATCTCTGGACCCTGTCCAACCTGCACACAGGCCCATTTGGCACCAGTAACACTCCAGCTTTCTCACAAGGCTCTGGAAGGGCTCCAGGAGTTTATTTAGGCTCTACCTCTACATATGGATCTAACATCAGAGAGGAATCATGGAAGAAACCAGCTCAGGCACCAGGGCTGCAGGAGGAACCTTGACGAGATGTAAAGGGACATCTGTGTGTTTGCCACAGAGGTTACCTAGCAATATGAGAAGACAAGGGTCTCTGTCCTGGACTCTAAGGAAAGACAAGCCACATGTTCAGCAGGTGCTCCCAGGTGTTGGTATTCAGGGACCTCCAACTGCTAGAACACTTCACAAATTGAACATAATTGTCAGAGAAAATTAGAGATATAATATGTGCATCTATATGCACATAACAGAAGAGAAATTCAGAAAAAGAGGGTATGCTTGTTCTCCAACAGTCAGTGAGGCAATGAGTGAAAACAAACCAGAGTTCCAATTCTCTGACACCAATCTACAGTTATGACATTTAGGAACTCTCTCACATCCTCTATGCCTCAAATTTCCCACCTGTACAATGAGGACACTGAATAAGGTAGTCCCTTAGGTCACTTCTACCTCTTTTTATATAAACTAAAGAACACTAGGAGAGGGTCACACTTCTAATCGCCATTTCGGTCACAAGTTACCAAAGAGGCAAATGCCAATGGACATGTAAATATTTAATCTTAATAGTTATCATGTAAATGCTAATTAATAAAATAGTATATCCTTATGCTGTCAGTGAAATAAATCAGCTAAATACTAGTGAGGCTAAAAATTAGTTCTGCTTTCAACTTTTTCAGAGAAATAGGAAATATAAAACAAGAGTTTTAAATGTAGTAACCCTTTGATTGAGAAATTATGTTTTCAAAACACATTCTGAGGAAATAATCAGAAGCATGCATACAATTCTGACTGGTGTGGTTCAGTGGATCAGGTGTCAGCTTGCAAACCGAAAGGTCACCGGTCCAATTCCCAGTCAGGGCACATGTCTGGGTTACAGGTCAGATCCTGAGTGGGAGTGTGCAAGAGGCAATGCATCAATGTTTCTCTCACACATCGATGTCTCTCTCCCTTTCTTTCTCCTTCCCTTTCCCTCTCTTTAAAAATAAATAAATAAAATCTTTAAAAAGTGTATGTAAAAATGTTCACTGAAGCACTGATCATGGTAAAAGATTAAAAATAATATAAATCCTTACATTTATTTTGACACACCCAAATGTGTCATTTAAATGCTGCCTTTTGAAAAACATTTTAAAATACTTAAGATATTACGATGTAAATTGAAAACAGAATGATATATAGCATGATCCCAATTCTGTAATTATAAAAATAAAGACATGTAGCTTTAGTTTGTTTTACTTTACTCTGTTTTTGAAATTCGCAGCAATGAAAATGCACTACTTTTGTCATAAAAATAAATATTATTTTAAATTAATCAATATTTAAAAACTCTACTCCATCTTAATACGCATCTATTCTATGACTGAGAAATTTCCCTTCTAGGCATATGCTCAACAAAAATGCATACATATGTTTACCAAATTTAATTTCCTAAAGCACTCATAGCAGCACTATTTATAACACCCCAAAGCTGGAAGCTGTCCAAATGTCCATTACCAATAGAATAAATTAAAAACTTGTGGCATTTCCCACAAAAGAGTACCATGAGCAATGAGAATGAAGGATGCACAACTGCACACAATGCAGATGAAGCTCACAAATATCATGTGCAATTAAACAAAAGGAACCAGACTGTAAAGAGCATGTGCTTTATGATTCCATTTATATAAAGGACAAGAGCTGGCCAAACTAACTAAGTTGTTATATACCCTAGGAGGTGTTTAGGGAAGAGAGTACAAGGGTCTGGTGTGCTGTCCTGTTCAGGGTCTCTATCTGACTATGTGCACTCCATGAAAATCCATCCAGATATACATCTATGAGTCATTTTCTGTATGTTTATTATATTTCAGTAAAATGTTTTAAATAGGTCAATAAAATAGTCTGTTAATATATGGGGGAAGTGAAAAAGGTGGGAAAAAGAAAAAAGAAGCAAGATGAGACACACTCATCCACAAGGCCCTAATACTGCTTTATTGGACTTCCTAAGATTCACTGTTATGTGTAATTACAGTGTATACATATGCACAGGTACACACACATATAAAAAAGTAGAGAAGATATTTAATATAGATATGTGGTTATAGATAACAGATATATATGTGTGTTTGCTTCAGTAGAATCTAAGCTTCACTGGGACAGGCACTTTATCTCACTCCATTTTTTCCACACATTTAAATAGTTTCCAAAACATTAAAATTGTCAGTAAATACATGTTGAAGGACTGTGGTTCCCTTTGGTTTCATTTCTCATACAATGTGGTTACACATATGAAATTGTCAATAGCATGTAAATGGAAATGCCCCTTCTTAGTGACCGCTCTCTGGTTCTCTCCAGGGCAGCCAGTAGTGTCCTGAACAAGCACTTAGGCCACGGTTGCAGCTTTCCAGGATAATTGGAAACAAACTCAGTTACTGCACACATTAAAGTGAGGAAACTGGCTGTTTGGAGAATGGTTGAAGCCTAAGTGCCTTTGTGCAATCTGAGCATCTGGGCACATTTTATGCAAAGGCTTAGCAGCATGCTTTTTGAGAACTCTACTTGGGAAATAGCAGATGAACAAAGGTCAAGACAATCTGAGTCCATACGGACCTCATTAGTATAGAGAACTGGTATGAAATGTGTAGTGTTCTCATGGGCCTGTGTAGTCAAGATTCAAAAATTCCTAGAGGTTTGGTTCACATGTGATTTTCTTACTTTCATATTGAGTTACAGCAGCTGAAAGGCAGCAGTCTGAGGTTCTTGCTACAGCTGTCTGAGCTCAACTAGTCTGTCCCAGTTTGGGAGAAATGTTAAAAATTTATATATAGGCCAAATGTGTGGCTCAAGGCAGGCTTTATAGCCATCACTTTGGGGATTAGGCTTCAACATATAAATTTGGGAATGGGGAAATCACAAACATTCAGTCTGTAGCACATGATTTCCAGGCATGTGGGGGCTCCTCTGGGGTGTCAGTTTGTCCTAGCAAACTATATCAGGGAAGACTGTCCATCTAGCCATGTTGTTAGAGTGTCTCAGGTGCCTGGGTCTAGAACACACTTACCACACGCCATATTTCCCTGGCTCCTGGGAATACAGAGTTACCATAGGACACAAAAATATCTCTCACCAGGATGCAATACATGCAAAAATAGAGGAAACCGAGGGTGTGTTTGGAGCAGAAAGAAACATTTAGTCCAGCCTCAAAGTTTGGAAAAGTGATAGGGATACTACAGTAATAAAAGTTTCCAGGGTATAATGGATTGAATTGTGTTGCCCCAATAAAGATATGTTGTAGTCCTAACCTAGTACATCAGAAAGTGTCTGTGTGTAGAGATCATGTCTTTAAGTAAGTAACCAAATTAAAATGAAGTAACCTGGGTCTATCTAATCAGATATGACCAGTGACCTCATAAGAAGAGGAAATGTGGTCACAGACAGCCATATAGGGAGAATGCCATGTGAACATGAAAATGGTCATCTTTTAGCCAAGGAGGCCAGCCTGAAACATTCTCCTCATAGCCCTCAATAGGAATCAACTCTTCCAATACTTTGATTCCAGAGTTTGAGCCTCCAGAACTGAGAGGCACTACATCTTTATTACTTAACCTGCTTAGGTTCTGGTACTAGCAAACTAATTATACACTCTGTGAGTAATTTGGAGTGACTACCATCAGGTACATGTTGCTAGATCCTGCCAGATGGCCAGGTCCTGTTTGTCCATCTCATGCCTGTTAGCTTTTTTCTGGATTGGCTCTGCTGTTCACCAATCCCATCTTGCTTCATGCAAGCTTCCTTCTCACTGCCTTACACTCCTGAGGTAGTGTCCACATCTTACTCCAGATGGCTGTGCCTTCTGCTCTCACTTACACCACCTGCTTGATTTGCTTTGGTTTTAGCACATCCCCATTTGGACCCTATCTTGCCTCATGCCACTCCTGGATTCTGCTACTCTGCTCTTTGTACCAGGGTTTTTTCGCTGCAGACTAATCTCTGCTTCTAGCAATCCCAAGCTTAGTGCAGGGAGCTGTGCAGAGTGAATATGTGTGATGTCACTGAGCTGAGCTGAAGAACTGGTGATGCTATCACTTCCCACATGCAGCATTTAATCATTCCTAATCAGACATCTTTTCTCATTACCATTTTATATTGTCTACTCACACATAGAGCAGAAATACAGTGAAAAACACTTTAGCACTTTGTACAAAATATTCTAATGGAGATTATTCATCTTGTAATTTTATTATCTGAGATTATATTCTGTTCTTGAGAAAGATGATGATCAGGATGTTGTTATCTATGGGTTTTGGCTCCCTAACCTGATCTTTTTATGATCTTTAGGAAGCTGCAAATGGGTGAGCAAACACATATCTGTTCCTACTTAGAGCTGGATGGTTGGTCTCTGTAAAACAGCCCATCACTATCCTGCCCTTACTTTGTAATATTTAGGGAGCAGTGAGGTATTTCTCTGTCATTTAATCAAACTACCTGATGCCTTCTTCTGGGTCTTCAGGGCACAACAATAGGGACTCTGAAGGGGAAGTGCTCGTCTGCCCTAATTATATGTTTATCCAGCTCTACTGTGTACATCAACAATTCATCAAGAAGGAGCATGGTCTGTTGATAAAAAGGGTGTGCTAAATTAATGCCACTTATTTAAGTTAAGTACAATAATGGAGTATTAGTTGTGACTCTCAGTGATTCAGCCGGCACTATCCATCCTCAAGGTGAAATGTTCATAGAATTTCAAGCAAGAGAAAACCATTGGTGCACCACATGCCTCTATTCTTCCAGCCCTCCACACTGATCCACACAGACAGACCTTGTTATTTTGGGTTCCTGAC
Source organism: Mormoops blainvillei (assembly GCA_004026545.1). Lineage (NCBI taxonomy): Eukaryota > Metazoa > Chordata > Mammalia > Chiroptera > Mormoopidae > Mormoops > Mormoops blainvillei. Next base: position 161,388 of record PVJD01001036.1, read on the forward strand.
CCTGTATAATACTTCTTATCCTGTTGCTTTCAGCCCTATTCTCATTATTTCACTTGGCTGCTGACATAGATCTTTCCAGTTTGCCCTAAGCTCTCAGAGACTTCTCTTCTTGTTCTGACCATCCTGAATGAGACATCAGCTCATATGGTATCACCATCCCTCTGACAATACCTTTGTCTAGGTGGTTGTGGCCAGATGGTCACAAGCCAGTGTTCCCAGGGGCATACCATTACTGAGGAAATGTGTCTCAACCAGTGATTGTTTTCTTTTAATCAACAGATTTTGTACATCTTTTGAGAAATTATTTCTTGTATTTTCTCTTTAATCACTAATTTTCTAATAACACAAGTAACACGGGGATATGTTCATGTGCTACATTTTAACACTATAATGCAATCCTCCATCAATAATTTTCATGAATATATGTGAATCTTCACCTGTGTTATCCAATACAGGAGCCATTGGTCACATACAACTTTTCAAATTTAAATGATTTAAAATTAAATAAAATTTGAAATTTAGCTCCTTAGTCATAATCACCATATTTCCCATTTGGCTAGTGGCTACCATGTTAACATCAAAAATTGTAGGACACTTCCTACAAATATTCTATAACATATAGAAATATATGGATCTGCACTTATATGATGTGCGCCTGTTTTTGTTTTATGCAAATTTACTACACTGACCATATTGTGTTGTAAACTTTTTTGTCACTAAGTAATGTATCTTTCAGATTTCTTAATGCCATTGCATGTGCATCTTCTATGTCCGTTAAGCACCTACCATTTCTAGACTGATGAAGTTTAGGTTGTTACCACTTTTATTATTTTATGTTTGCTATTACAAATCATGTTATAATTAAAATCCCTATACATCCCCTCTGCCTGCCCTTCCATAAACCTTTTTTTTTTCTAACAGAGCTTTTCTAGGAGAGTTTTCTAGGAGAATTAGCAAGAAGTAGAATTTCTAAGTCAAAGTGTATGTCCATTTTTAGTTATTAGAGTTACTTGAAAGCCACCCTTAAAAGCAGTTATATAAATATAAAATCATCATTCTATCACCAATTTTATCAAGCTTAGAAAATTTTTTCATGCCTGTGGTTTAAAACGATGTCATTGCTGTTTCAAATGAACTTTTTCAGATGAGAAATTACTATAAGTCAACACAAATTACTGGCAATTTGTATTTCTTTTGACTGTGTTTATCATTTATTGAATAAAGGAGGTCTTCATATATTTAGGATATTGGTCTAATATCTAGTACTTGTTATTAATATTCACCTATTATTTATTTTTAACTTTTTAAAAAAATGCCTAGTACATTTTTAATCTTTTAAAAGTGTTTTGAGTGACCTCTAGCTCAGAACCAGAGTGCAGGGCCTCTTGTTGCATTTTGGATGGAGGCACCAGTGGGCTAAGGTTTCCAGGAGCCATTACAGAACCACTGAGAGCCCTCTACTTTTGCTCCACAGGTCAGTCAGAAAACAACCCCCTGAGAGCTCCAGTGGACGAGGTCTGTGGCCTCTGGAAAATCAGTTCAAAGAGCAGCATCAAGAAAGAAGTTGGTCCCCACAAACCACCCAAAGTCAAGGGACTAAAATCAGTCTGACAGTAGCTTGCCAAGAATGGAAGGGATGAGCATTGAATTTAGACCCTGGGAAGAATACATGAAGGGTGCTTACTCTCTACCACAGGAGCCAGAACAGCTCAGACCAAGGTTCCATGCATTTTACATGAGATGAATTCTGGAACAGCTTGCTCTTAGACACATTCTGAGATCAAAGATGTGGTAAAGTAGGTAGAAGTAACACTCACCTCCTCACAGGACCAAGCCAAAATTTCAACTAAACTATAGAACAATCAACTTGAATAATCAGCTGAAGACTAGCTGAACAGAAATCTTATAACCAAGGATTTATAGAAGAAGCCACATTAACACTCAAGGGAAAGCCATAGGCATGATTATAACAGGCCCCACACCCACATGAAGTAGTTGAGAATCACAAGGAATAGTTCACCTGCAAAGTTTCCTGCTGAGAAATAGGGATTTCAACCCCATACCAGATTCTTCAGCTCAAAGCATCAGTGCCAGGAAGAGAAGCCCTCATAATACCTGGCTGTGCAAATTAGTGGGGATTTCATTCACCATGGAGAGGCAGGAGTCTGCTAGAAACCCAGGCATACTCTTAAAGGGCTAACACGCAAAATCTTATTCTCAGGCATTCACTCTGGGCTCTGACAGAAAGATAGTGTCTCAGAGGGTACTGGAGCCATGTAGGGAAAGATTGAGTCATGTGGTTTCAAGAGGGCTAGAAGGACAACCACCATTGTCTCTATACTGAGTCATTTTCCCACACTCCCCAGAGACACCACCTTTACTGGGTTGAGCACAACTTTCCATGCCACATCAACCTAGGATGATGAACAGGTCTCATCCTCTCGACTCCTTAAGGCCAAGCCATGCCAAGTTTGTACCCAGCTGAGAGGGTATGCTGGCATCATGATGAAGGAGTCTGCTGGTTTCTGGCTGTGGTCAGCCTCGGCATCTTTATGCAAACTTTCTTGGGAGGTCCATTCTCTCCCTGCACCAAGTGTGTGCTATTTCTGTGCAGAACCCTCCCTGCACATGACCAAATATTAATCTGTTTTAACTTGATAAACTCTACTGGCTTCACCCTGATAATTTCCTGAGACCCTGCCCCATCACAAAGGTCTGCGGGCCCCGGGTAGTTGATGGCTGGCTTTGGTGTACCATGGGATTTTTGCTGAGTGGCCTCAGAACGAGCACTGGCAACAAGTTTGAATTTCCATCAACCTGGTGAACACCACTTGTTGCTACCTGGTGACTCACTGAGAACCTACTTCATGCAAATTGCATACCACCAGAGACTCTTTCAGTGACTTAGCCCAACAGGCCATGGGCAGGTGGAAGTGGACCTCAGGGTGCCTTCGGCCTTTTGATGACCTTTTCTAAGGCATGGTACTGGTGGAAGCCAGCATTGGTATGCAACTTGGTCCCTCACACATTCACCCAGGTACAGCAGAAAAAGCCACAAAATGTATATCACTTTGCAGGCCAAAAAATGTAACCAAGGGCCAGTCACAGGTAGTGTCTGGCATTGATCTGCAGAGTAGCTTCTCCCAAGAAGCCCCAAAAACAACATACACAGTGGCTGGCTTCAGACCACAGAAGAACATGTCCTCATTAGTTCCACAAGCATTGTACTCAGAGGGAGATCTCAGCAGGCAACACACCCTACTAGTGAAAATTTCATTTTGTGTGGCCATTCACTATACAGTGACTTGTACACTGTGGTTGGGGTCATTCTTAAAGTCAGCCAGCCAGAAGGCAAACATCACCCATGAAAAAGCCAACAACAATCAAACCTAAACAACAACGAAAAGGCTCATATAACCCACACAGGGGCATTTATGGAGCACCTAAGTGAAGTGATGAGGGAGAATGCCCATTAAGCCTTAAAGGAAACCTACTACATAAGGAGACCCTATCAAGGATGGAAGAAATAAAAAATCTACCCAAATACACAGAAATGAATACAGAGAGGAGTCAAAAATGGGGAGACAAAGAAACATGCCCCAAATGAAAGCACAAGAGAAATCCCCAGAAAAAGAACTAAATGAAATGGAGGCAAATAATTTACCAGACACAGAGTTAAAGGAAATAATCATAAAGATGCTCAAGGAACTTAGTGAGAATTTCAACAAAGAGATAACAAGCAAAAACAGGGCAAAGAAATCACAAAACAGAAACAGTCAAAAATGATGAATACAAGATCTGAAATGAAGAATACAAGATCTGAAATGAAGAATACACTAGAATGAATTAACACCAGTTTTGATAAATCACAAGAATGAGTCAGAGATTTAGAAGAGAAAGTAGAAGAACACACCCAACTTAGCAAAAGGAAAAAAATAATTTTAAAAAAATGAGGATAGGTTAAGGGATGTTTGGGACAACATGAAGCATAACAACATCCACATCATATGGGACACCAGAAGAAGAGACCGAAGGATTGAGAACCTGTTTGAAGAAATAATGACTGAAAAAGGCACAAAAGTCCAGGAAGAGCAGAAAGTCCCAAACAAGGTGAAGCCAAAGAAGCCCCATATCAAAATTAAAATGCCATGGGTTAAAGAAAAAAAAAAAGAATCAATATGAGCCAAAAAAGACAACTAAAAATGGGCCCCCACAAAGCTATCAGTTAATTTCTAAAGAAAAACAGTTCTGGTCAGAAAGGATTGCCATAAAACATTCAAGGTGATGAAAATCAAGAACCTACAGCCAATAGCATTACACCAAAAAAAAGGCTAACGTTTAAACTTAAAAGAGAAAGCACTTTCCAGGAAATAAAAAGCCAAAGGAGTTTATTACTACAAAACAGTGTTACAAGAAATGTTAAAGAAACTTTGTTAAAAAGAAGAAAAAGGGAACAGAGTTTTAAAGAATAAATTGGCAATAAATGTGTACCTATAAATAATCAATACAAAGATAAACAGAGTAAATGATTCAATCAAAAAACACAGGGTAGTTGAACACATAAGAAAACAAGAACAACATATATGCTGTCTACAAAAGACCCACTACAAAAGACACACTCTGAAAATATAGGACGGAATAAGATATTTCAATCAATAAAAAAAGAAACTGGGGTAGCAATACATATATTAGACAAAACAGACATTTTTTTAAAAAGGCTATAATAACATATTAAAAAATATATAACACAATGATAAAGAAATCAATTCAAAGTGTACATAGAACCCTTGTAAACATTTATGTACCCAAATAGGACTACCTAAATATACAAAACAAATACACTGTATTGACAAACATAAAGGGAGAGATCGATGGTAATACAGTCACAGTAGAAAATTTTAATACAACTTGGACATCAATGGATAGAACTTCCAGACAGAAAATCAACAAAAAAACAGTGGCTTTAACTGACATGTTAGACCATATGGGTTTAATTGATATTTTCAGAGTATTTTATCCCAAAGAGAAGAATATACAATCTTTTCAAGTGCACGTAAAATATTTTTTTAAATACACTACATATTAGGCAACAAAACAAATCTCAATAAATTTAAGAAGATTGAGCCCTGGATGGAGTGGCTCAGTGGATTGAGTGCCGGTCTGCGAACCAATGGTTGAATTCCCAGTCAGGGCACATTATAGGGGGCATCTGAGAGGCAACCACACATTGATGTTTCTCTCTCTGTTTCTCCCTCCTTTCCCCACTCTCTAAAAATAAATAAATATATATTTTTTTAATTTAAGAAGAAGAGGGACTCAAGACTACAAACCTAGATGGAGGTATAGGTACATATACTTTGCCTCCTCGCACAACAAAAAGAACAGCAAATTTAAAAATGAAAAACCAGAACTTCCAGCAAATCAAACTGTATGGAAGTCTGACAACCAAGGAGTTAAAAAAGAAACATTCTTCCAGGCTGGTAGGGGGAGGAGAGACAGGCAGTTGAGGCAGAGAGGACACATGGCAAGGCAGCAGCTGGGGGACTGGGTGGTCCCACAATTGTGTGCTGATAAACCAGGAGGAACAAATTGGGAGTGAGAAAGACCACACAACTCAGGATTCCAGTGCAGGAAACTAAAGCATCAAAACCTCTGGCTGTTAAAGCCTGTGAGGGTTGCAGTAGTGGGAGAAAATCTCAGCTTCACAGGAGAGTTCATTGGAGAGACCCACAGGGTCCTAGAATGTACACAAACCCCACCCCCAGGAATCAACACCAGAGGGCCCAGTTTGCTTGTGGGTATGGGGGGAAGTGATTGAAACCCAGCCAAGAACCAAGCAAGTGGAATTATTCCCTCTCTAACCCCTCCCCCAATGCAGTAACGTTAATTGTCCCCCAAAGCAAATACCTAAGGCTCCTCCCCTTACAATGTGACAGGTGCAACCAGACAAAGAAATACAGCCCAAATGAAAGAACAGATCAAAACTCAAAAAAAGAGGATTAAGATGGTGGAGGAGTGTGAATAGAAGTCACACTAACCTCCTCCCAGGACCAATCTGGATTTACAACTAAATTGTGGAGAAATCACCTAGAGCAAATGACTGAACAGTAGCAAGAGAGAAGCCTTATAACCTCGGACAGGCAGAAGAATCAGTTCAGCACAACCTGACTGGAAAGGAGTGCCATGGAAACATGAGAGAGTTAACTGGGCACCCTAGGACAGGAGCACCTGGCGGATATTTGAGCAGCCATTTGGATCCGCCTGAGAAAACTGCGGTCTAAACCATAAGCAGGGATCTTAAGCCTATAGAACCAGAGCCCAAAAAGTACACAGATAACATCCAACTGCAAAGAGTGGCAGTATTACCCTTTGCCAGAGAATGACAGCTGGAGACTGAAAGCCAATTAAAAGGTCAATGCATAAATTTGCATCTGTAGCCACTTACCCTGGGCTCCAGCCAAGGGCAGGGGGGTGGACAGAGTGCACTAGAGATACCTGAGGAAAGACTGCAGATGGAGGCTTTGGGGAGAGAACTGAGAAAGTAGCCACCAGGATCCTGGTGCTGAGTCATCCCCTACGTGGCGGCAGCCATCTTGCTCAGGTGGTCCACTCCTCTGAGCTGCAACAGCCTGAGAGGAAATAATAGCCTCACCCCCAGGAAGGACTCTGCCCTGGACCTGTGGTGCTTAAGCCTGACAGCTGAGTGCAGAAGGCAGCCACAGACAGTAAATACCTGCAAAGAGTGGGCAGAGTGGATAAGAGATGCCTGAGGAGAGGCTGGGGATGGAGACTTTGAGGAGAGAACTGAGACAGTAGCCTCTGGGATCCTGGTACTAAATTATCCATAATAAGTCAGCATTAATGGAGTTCACACAAACCACTCTGCTCTGAGCAGCAGCAGCCTGAGGAGAAACATTAGCCCCGCCCTCAGGAGGGACTCTGCCCCACCCCATAGTGTTAAAACTTGACTTCAGAGTGACTAGATTAACAACTGAAGGAGACAGCCACAGGTAGTAGATCCCTGGAAGTGTTGAGCAGACTACCTAAGGTCAAATGGGGTCAATATCTGATTTCACTAGAGGTGGATCCAGAAAGGAAAAACAGCAGTAAATGCTAGAGGCAACCAAGATGAATTCCACTATGGTCTTCACTATGATTTGCAATATTTTCTTTACTGCATAGCTTCTTAACACATTCATTTTTTGTCCATCAAGTTGGTGCATATTAAGTCATTAGATTTTATACTATAGTTAATTTCTCTCCTTTCTAATAACAGTCTTAATCTCTTTACAACCTTATTAATACTGGTGCATTTGCTGCTGATAGCGGGATAGCAGGGGGCAGTTAATTTTGCAGATATGGGTTTGTTTCCTGGGCTTTGTGGTTTTGCTCAGGCAGACAAACAATGGGAAGACAAACAATGTCTAATGAAAAGGAAAGGAGGAATCCTCAGAAAGACTACCAAATGAAATAGAAGCAAGAAACTATCAGCTATTGAGTTCAAAACATGGTTATAAGGAAGCTCACTGAACTAAGTGAGCTCAGTGAAAATCACAAAAAAACTACAGGGAAACTATGAGGAACTTACTGCAAACTATGTCAGCATTAAAGAACATAGAAACTACCAACAAGAACCAAGAGGAAATGAAGAATACAATTTCCCAATTGAAAAACACAGTAGAAGGAAACTAGAGCAGGTTAGATGAGCAGAGGATCAAATCAGTGAGCTGGAGGACATGGTAGAAAAAAAACAAAAAAACTCCCAGAAACAGCAGGAAAATGAAAGAGGGCTCAAAAAGAACAAAGAGGTGTTAAGGGAAATTCAGGACAACATGAAATATAATAATATCCATATAATAGGAATACCAGAAGGAGAAGAAGGGGATCAATGGATAGAACACCTGCTTGAGAAAATAATGATGGCAAACTTCCCTAATTTGAGGAGAGAAAAAGTCACACAAGTCCAGGAAGCACAGAGGGTCTCAATTAAGAGGAACCCAAAGAGACCCACTCCAAGACACATAATAAATAAATGGCAGATAACAAGGCCGAAGAGCGAATCTTAAACGCAGAAAGGGAGAAACTTGAAGTAACATATAAGGGAGCCTGATAAGGCTAGCAACTGACTTCTCCACAGGATCACTACAAGTCATAAGGGAATGGCAAAAAATATTCCAAGCAATGAAAAGCAAAGGCCTGCAACCAAGAATACTCTATCCAGCAAGGCTTTCAATTAAAATGGAAGGTAAAATAAGGAGTTTCTAAGACAAAAAAGGTAAAAGAATACACCTCTACCAAACCAGCAGTGCAAGATATGCTAAAGGGACTGCTTTAAGAAGATGAAGAAAAAAGAGTGAAAGAGAGAGGAACACAAGTAGAAGGGGAAAAAATGAATGAGTACCTATCAATAATAACCTTAAATGTAAATGGACTAAATGCTCCAATTAAAAGAAATACAGTAGTTGAGTGGATAAAAAAACATGACATGCACACATACTGCCTACAAGAGACTGGCCTCAGAACAAAAAACCTACACAGACTGAAAGTAAAGGGTTGGGAAAAAAATTCCAAACAAATGGACAGGAAAAGAAAAACCAGGGTAGCAATATTTATATCAGATAAAATAGACTTCAAAAAACAAAGGCCATGAAAAGAGACCCAGAAGGACACTTCATAATGCTCAAAGGAAGAATTCATCAAAAAGACATAAACATTGTAAACCTATGTGCACCCAACATAGGAGCACCCAAATATATAAGGAAAATCCTGGCAAACTTCAAGAAAGATATAGACAGCAACACACTTATAGTAGGGGATTTTAATACCCCACTGTCAACAATGGATAGATCATCCAAACAAAATATCAACAAGGGTATTATGGAACAGAATGATACATTAGATCAAATGGACTAACTGATATACATAGAAACTTTCATGCCAAAGAAGTTACTATACATTCTTTACAAATGCACATGAAATATTTTCAAAGATAGACCACATGATAGGACACAATACAAGCCACAACAAACTCAAGAAAGTTGAAATCATATCAAACATTTTCTCAGACTACAAGGGCCAAAACTAGAAACAATCTCAAGGAAAAAAACTCAAAAACATTCAAACTCATGGAAACTGAATAGCATGTTATTAAACAATGAATGGGTGAATAATCAGATCAGAGAAGAAATAAAAAAATTCTGGAAACACATGAAAATGAACATACAACAGATCAAAACCTATGCAACACAGCAAAGGCAGTGCTGAGAGGGAAGTTAATAGTAATAAAAGCCTACCTGAAAAAGATAAAAACATTTCAAATAAACAACCTAACACAACATCTACAAAAACTAGAGAAACAACAACAAACAATACCCAGAGCAAGCAGAAGGAAGGAAATAAACAAGATCAGGGCAGAATTGAATGATATAGAAAATAAAAGGACAATTCGAAGGATCAATAAATGCAGGAACTGGGTCTTTGAAAAGATAAACAAAACGGACAAACCTTTAAGCAGACTCACAAGGAAAAAAATGAAAGAAGGTCCAAATAAGTAAAATCAGAAATGAAAGAAGAGATATTTCAACTGATACCACAGAAATACAAAGGACCATAAGAAATTACTACAAACAACTATGTGCCAAGAAATTTGAAAACCTGGGTGAAGTGGACAAATTTCTAGAAAAATATAATCTTCCAAAATTGAATGAAGAATCAGGAAGCCTGAACAGAACAAAAACAGCTGGTGAACTTGAAATAGTAATCAAAAAATTCCAGGCACACAAAAGCCCTGAACCAGATTGTTTCACAGGAGAATTTTACAAAACATTTCAGGAAGAGCTAACCCCTGTCCTTCTGATTATTCAAAAAAAAAAAAAAAAAAACCCAGAAGAGGGAAGACTCCCAAACTCTTTTTATGAATCCAACAACATCCTAACCCCAAAACCAGATAAAGACACAACAAAGAAAGAAATCTACATACCAATATCACTGATGAACATAGCTACTAAAATTCTCAATGAAATGTTGGCAAACTGCATTCAGCAATACACTAAAAAGATCATACACCATGATCAATTGGGATTCATCCCAGGGATATAAGGATGGTACAATATTTGCAAATCAATAAACATAATACATCACATAAAGAAAAGGAAAGGCAAAAATCACATGATCATATCAATAGATGCAGAAAAAGCATTTGATAACGTACAGCACCCGCTTATGATAAAAACACTCAGCAAAGTGAGAAAAAAGTGAGCATACCTCAACATAATAAAGGCTATACATAAGAAACCTACAACCAATATTATACTGAACAAGCAAAAACTAAAAGTTTTTTCATTAACATCGGGAATAAGACAAGGATGTCCCCTTTCACCACTTCTGTTCAACACAGTATTAGAAATCCAAGCCACAACCATAAGACAAGAAAAAGAAATAAAAGCCATCAAAATTGGAAATGAGGAAGTAAAACTGTCATTGTTTGCAGATGACATGATAGTGTACATAGAAAACCCTATAGACTGCACCAAAAAACTACTCGACCTACTAAGTGAATTTGGAAAAACAGCAGGATACACATCAACATTCAGAAATTGAAGGATTTTTGCACACCAACAATGAAATAACAGAATCAGGAATCAAGGGAAAAATCCCATTTACTATAGCTACAAGAAAAATAAAGTAGCCAAGAATAAACTTTAACGAGGAGGTTAAAGACCTGTACTAAGAAAACTATACAACCCTGAAGAAAAAATTAAGGAAGATACAAATAAATGGAAGCATATAGCATGTTTATGGATTGGAAGAATTAACATCATCAAAATGTCCATACTTCCAAAGCAACTTACAGATTCAATGCAATCCCTATTAAAATACCAATGACATGTTTCACAGATATAGTACAAACATTTAAAAAATTTATATGAAACCATAAATGACCCTGAATAGCTGCATCAATTTTTAGAAAGAAGAACAGGGGAGTGATCACAATGTCTGACATCAAACTATATTATAAGGCTACTCTAAACAAAGCAACTTTGTATTGGCATGAGAACAGATGCATAGACAAATGGAACAGAATAGAAAGCCCAGAAATTAACCCATGTCTCTACAGTCAACTAATATACAACAAAGGGGACAATCATAAAATGGAGTAAAAATAGCCTCTTTGATAAATGATGTTGGTAGATCTGGACAGCTACATTCGCAAAAATGAAACTCGACCACCAACTTACACCACACGAAAAAATAAACTCAAGATGGATAACAGACTTAAATATCAGTCACACCATAAAAGTCATAGAGGAGAATATAGGCAGGAAAGTCTCAGATATTCCACACAGCAATATTTTCACCAATATGTCCCACAGATCAAAGGACCTAAAGGAAAGAATAAACAAATGGGATTCATAAAAATGAGAAGTTTCTGTATGGCTAAAGAAAACATCAGCAAAATGAAAAGGTAATCAAATGTATGGGAAAACATATTTGCCAATGATACCTCAGACAAGGGTTTGATCTCCAAAATATATAAAGAACTCACACGACTCCAGTCTAGGAAGACAAATAATCCAATTAAAAAATGTGCGAAGGTCCTGAAAAGACATTTCTCCAAGGAGGATGTACAAAGGACCCAATGGCACATGAAAGGATATTCAGCATCACTAGCCATCAGAGAGATGCAAATTAAAACCACAATGAGATACCACTTCATACCAGTCAAAATGGCCATCATAAACAAATCAAGAAACAAATACGGGCGAGGGTGTGGAGAAAAGGGAACCCTAGTGCACTACTGGTGGAAATGCAGACTGGCGCAGCTACTGTGGAAAACAGTTTGGAATTTCCTCAATAAACTAAAAATGGATCTGCCTTTTGACCAGCAATTCCACTGCTGGGATTATACCCTAAGAATCCTGGAACACCAATTCAAAACAACCTATGCACCCCAATGTTCATAGCAGCACTATTTACAATAGCCAAGAAATGGAAGCAACCTAAGTTTACAACAGTAAATGAGTGGATCAAAAAACTGTGGTACATTTACACAATGGAATACTATGTAGCAGAGGAAGAAGGAGCCATCACCCTTCGCAACAGAATGGATGGAACTGGAGAGCATTATGCTAAGTGAAACAAACCAGGTGGTGAAACACGAACACCATATGATTTCACCTTTAAGTGGAGACTAATCCGCAAAACAAACAAGTAAGTTAAATGTAACCAGAGACATTGAAGTGAATAACAAACTGACATTGAACAGAGGATAGGGGAAAAGGAAGATGGGGGGAATAGGGGAAGGGTTGTCAAGGAACATATATGGAGGACTTATGGACAAAGTCAAGGGGGAGGTGGAGTCAAGCACGGGGGAGGGGGAATGTTGGGAGGATAATGGTCAAAACTGTACTTGAACAACAATAAAAAAAAATTTAAATACTTAGAAATAAATTTAACCTAAGAGGCAAAAGACCTGTACGCAGAATATGACACTGAAGAAAGAAATTGGAGAAGATATAAATAAATGGAAGGTATATACTATACTTATGGATAGGAAGAATTAACAACATTAACAGTCCCATACTACCCAAGCCAATCATAAGTTCAACATAATTCCTATCAAAATACCAATGGGCCTTGCTGGTGTAGCTCAATGACTGAGTGCCAGCCTGCAGACTGAAAGGTTGCTGGTTACATTCCCAGTCAGGGCATATGCCTAAATTGTAAGCCAGGTCCCCGGTTGGGTACAAGAGACAGCCAATGGATGTTTCTCTCCCTCTCTCTCTCCCTCCTTTCCCCTCTCTCTAAAAATTAGATAAATAAAATATTTTTTTAAAATTCCAATGGTATTTTTTACAGAACTAGAACAAATAATCCAACAATTTACATGGAATCATGAAAGACCTCAAATAGTCACAACAATCTTGAGAAAGAAGAACAAAATCAGTGGTAATGCTACCTGATATCAAACTTTGCAACAAGGCTACAGTAATCAAAGCAGCATGATAGTGGCATAAAAACAGAAACATAGAGCAATAGAATAGAAAAAAAGCCCAGAAATAAACAAATGCCTATATGGTTAATTAATATATAACAAAGGAAGCAATACAATGGAGGAAAAAACTATTCAATACATAGTTTTGAAAAAATTGAACAGATACATACAAAAAATGAAACTAAACCACCTTCTTATACTATACACAAGAATAAACTCAGAATGAGCTAAATACTCAAATGTAAGACTAAAACCATAAACTTCCTGGAAGAAAACATAGGCAGTAAAACTGACGTTTCTCTTAGTAAATTTTTTTCTGATATATCAGCTCAGGAAAAGGGAACAAAAGAAAAATAAACACTTGGGGCTATGTCAAACTAAAAATGTATTTGGACAGCAAGGAAAACTATCAACATCTCTGGCTGGTATGGCTAAGTGGATTGAGTGCCAGCCTACAAACCAAAGTATCGCATGTTTATTTCCCAATCAGGGACTGGATTGTGGGTCAGATCCCCTGTAGGGGGTACGAGAGGCAACCACACATTGATACTTCTCTCCCTCTCTTCCTTCCCTCCCCTCTGTCTAAAAATAAATACATTTTTTAAATCTTAAAAAATATTTTTAAAAAGAAAACTATCAACAAAACAAAAAGACAACCCACTGTATGGGAGAAGATATTTCCCAATGACACATCCAAGCAAGGATTACTATCCAAAATATGTAAAGAACTCTTATTTCTCAACATCAAAAATAAAACAAAAACAAAACAAGAAAACAAAAAAACAAGCAATGCAATTAAAAAATGGGCAGAGTATCTGAATAGACACTTCTCCAAAAAGGACATACAGATGGCCAGTAGACATATAAAAATATGTTTAACATCACCTATTATAGAGAAATGTGAACTGAAACCACAATGAAATATCACCTCACACCTGCCAAAGTAGCTCTCATCAATGAATCAACAGTCGAATGTTGGGAGGATGTGGAGAAAAGGGAACCCTAGTGCACTGCAGGTGGGAATGTAGATTGGTGCAACTACCATGGAAAACAGTATAGACATTCCTCAAAAAATAAAAATGGAACTGCCTTATGATCCAACCATTCCACTTCTGGGTATATACACACAGAACCCCAAAACATTAATTTGAAAGACTATAGTGCGTGGACGAAAGTAGGTTTACAGTTGTAATACAAATAAATAATAAAATAAATAATAAATAATAATACAAGAATAGACTCTGTATTTCACATACAACTGTAAACCTTCTAATGCCAGCCCCTGTATATGCACCCCAATGCTCATTACAGATTACTTACAATAGCAAAAATATGGAAATAGTCCAAGTGCCTATCAATAGATGAATAGATTTTTTAAATTGTGGTACATATATACAATAGAATATTACTTGGCCATAAAGAGAACTAAATCTTACCATTTGCAACGCCATGCATGGGCCTAGAGGGTATTATGCTAAGTAAAATAAACCAGTCAGAGAACGACAACTCCATATGATTTCACTTATATGTGGAATCTAAAGAACAAAATAAAAAAAATTAAAATAAACTCATGAATACAGAGAACAGACTGATGATCACCAGATGAGAGGAATTTGGGGGAACTAGATGAAAAAAGTTGAAAGGATTAAAAAGTACAAATTGGTAGTTACAAAATAGTGTCAAGGATGTAAAATACAACATAAGGAGTATAGTCAATAATATCGTGATAACTAACTTTGGTTCTAGGTGGGTGCTGAAAATATCAGGGCAAAGGAATTCTTTATAAAGTATATGATTGTCTAAACACCATGCTGTATACCTGAAACTAATATAAAATAATATTGAATGTAAACTGTAATTGAAAAATAAAAAAAATTAAATGTAAATGAAAATACTTTATTTTTTAAAATTTAATCTAGATATGTAGATTTTTATTTAGTACTTTTATCTAAAGTAATAACTTTCACTTACCCCCAAATAAAGCAGCTTAACTTACATGTAGCAAGACACTGAATTTATCCTAAGGATGTAAGAAAATAATTGTGTAAAGATGTATTTACCAAAAATGTTGTTTATGGCATGGTTTTTAAGAAACCTAAAACAATGAACCAAAAACACTATCAACAGAGTTCTTGAAATAAAAAACAGGTTATTTATTCTTAATGCATAAATCACTTTTTTAATTAAATTTACTGGTTGACATTAGTTTATAAAATTATATAGATTTCAAATGTACAATTCTGATACATCATCTGTATATTGCATTGTGTTTACCATCCCAAGTAAAATATGCTTCTGTCATCATATATTTGATATCTTTTTACCCTTTACTGCCCCCACTCACCTTTACCTTTGTTCATCATCATACTGTTATCTGTGTCCAAACTTCTGTTTGTCTTGTTTCTCCTTTTGTACATACAATAGAGAAAAGAAAGCCTCTTCAATAAATGGTTCTGGGAAAATTCAAAAGCCACATGTAAAAGAATAAAACTAGACTGCTGTTTGTCCCTAATACAAAAAGTAACTCAAAATGAATCAAAGGGGATGTGGTATGTAAAAAGGACTCACTTTGCTGTAAAGCAGGTGGCTTGTCTGAAGTGACTTTGCATGGGATTTCATGTAGGTGGATATAACATTATAAACCTTTGCACAGTGATGACTACCAAGACCCTGAAGGCAGTAAAGTCAAACCAATACCAAGAACACACATCAGTCATGGTGTATAAGGTGATATATATTTTTTTTCCTTCCAGGGAAGGTAGATTGGATGCCACATGTGGCTGGATGGCCTCCTTGTTGGGGAGTTCTGGTGTCACACTGTGGGTTCCATGTTAGTCTGTTGCTGTAATCTTAGCATTATCTAGACTCATCCTGGTAGAAACCTATCATCCAGAGCCTCCAACCCTACCACCATGGCTTTTCTGCTAATGTGTTCATTGTGCCAGCACTGGGGCTGCCAAGGATGCAGACTGTTTGGTCTCAGCTGACAAGAGTCAATCTTACTAGCTGTCTGTTTTGTGCCTTTTCTGTTGTGAATGCTTTCTAGTGGACATTAACATGCGATACATGAGTCCTCACATTTTCCTCTTCCATATTTCCATTCACATGCATGTTCCCCATACTTTATCTTCAGCTTTCTAAGCTTTCTCCTTCTAGGCCTTTGACCAAGAAGTTCAACATGTTTATGAATCTATGCTCACCTTTACCTAAGACTATTGCTCTCTACACATAATTTGCAATCAGGTGCATTGCCATTGGGACCATTTTCTCTTACCAGTGTCCTTCAGGGCTATTTTGAGTGGGGCTGTATGTAGCAGCAGTTCATTTTTAGTTTTAACAGACATACTGAGCTGGCTCATCTGTAAACCAGCTTTTCTCCTCCTCTGTTAATTAATCATAGTGAGGTAGCCTTATGTGAGGGAGCAACAGCAGTACACAGGGGATAAATGACATTAAGGTCTGAGCCCTCTGCTTATGTTGCTTACTTGTGCTCTCAGTCTCTACTCATCTCCAAACCCAGATGCACTGCTGCACTTTATAGTGGAATGTCACTTGAACTACCCAATTTTATGGGCAGTTCTGCCACATGGTAACTTGATATTCTGCAGTCAGATGCTTCCTCTCTATCAGGTCACAGCAGTAAGCTCAAAGCAGGGTTTTGTACATATTTGTTTCTTTGCTAAACATGGCATAGCTTTCCTCCAGTATTTTAACTGGATTCTCCAACTGGACCATTCCACAAATTTCATAAAGCATCTTTTCCCATTAAGGAGAATTCTAGTACCATAGTGTCTATTGAGGTGTATGGGCCACACAGCAGAGATGTCTGCATCAAAATCTGGATTTGCTAAAGAGTCTTTTATTATAGAGGGTTCCCTCAAAGTTGGCAGCTTTCTGTGCCACCAATAATTGGTTTGGAGCAGTATTTCGAGTGTGTTATAGGCAGCAGAACCCAAAGATACCTAACAAGCATTATGTTTCTTTCTTAATTGTGGAAGTAGAAAGTGCATTAATTTATCCTTTAATTTGGAAAACATGTTCTGGCCATAGGACCCCACACTTCACTGACATTGATTGAATTTTCACAGGGCTTATCTCTCATCTTCTAGGATCATTATATCTCACCAATGTCTATAATGCAATTGCCACTCTTGTTTATAACTTGTATTAATATGTCTTTGATATAATGTGATAACTCTATCCAGACTGTCCAGGCCCCTTTGGGCTATACTATTCTAGAGTAGGGAACAATCAACATAATCCTTGAGTAATATTACCAGGGAGAGACCCAAGTCAGGTCCCCCTCCACAAGCTTGTTCCTTGGTTCCTGCCTTGCTCTCAAGAGGAAGATTCAAGTGAGAGACAATACATAGAGTGGAAATGAGGCAGCAAGTTTATTTATGAAACACATCCAAGCACAAAGATGCAAGCAGGCATTCAGCTAGCCCTCATAAATAAAGGAAATAAAGTTGTTAGTAAGTTTGTTAGTAAGTTTGCTTTACACACTTGAGCCAAGGCTACAAGTGGGCACTTAGCTAACATGTCTTCCTCCTGCTCCCTACTTTAGCATTCTACCTATCTTACCTAACAGTAAGACCATAAATGTGTACTCTTTCCTATCCCATGAGGATGTGAACCACATCTGATCCTCCTCTCTGATGAGAATGGAGAAGAAAGGACCTACCACTCACCAGAGAATATCGTCCTCTTCTAGTTCAGAAGTCACCTCTGGCACATTATTTCCAATCAGGACTGATGATGCCAATAAATAGTTAAGTTTACAGTAGTTTACCTTCATTTCCCATGACCCATGCAATTTTTGTGAAAGCCAAATTGATAAATTTAAATTACTAAATTGTGGCATCTGGTCAAGATGGCAACGTAGATAAACGCTGTGCTCACCTCTTCCCACAACTGCATTAAAATGATAACTAAACTACAAAACACCATCATTAATAACCATCTGAAGTCTAGCTGAATAGAACTCCTATAAGTAAAGGTACACTGAGAAGCCACATTGAGATTGGTAGGAGGGGGTGGAGCTGTGGAATGAGCTAGCCCCAAACCCACAAGTGGCATTTAAAAATAATAAGGGGATATCTCAACTTCAGAGCTCACCTCTGAGGAGCAAGGGGTGCCTCCACCACACCAGACTCCTCAGCCCAGGGTTCCAGTGCCAGGAGGAGAAATCTTCATAATTTTTGCTGTGAAAACCACAGACCAAGGCAGTTTTCTTTTTTCTTTTTCAAAGGATTGTATTTATTTTTAGAGAGAGGGGAAGGGAAGAAGAAAGAGAGGAAAAGAAACAGTAATGTGAGGGAGAAACATCAATCAATTGCCCATGATACATGCCCCAACAGGAGACTGAACCTGCAACCCAGGCATGTGCCCTGACCAGAAATTGTACGAGTGACCTATCACTTTGCAGAAGAACCCAATCAACTGAGCCACACTGGTCAAGGCCCAGGCATTTTTCTTAAAGGACCCACCTACAGACTTACACACTAATGGGCTCACTTGCTCACAGACTTATGCACTCTGAGCTTTAGCAGTGGGACAGCAGCTCAAAAAGTGCAAGGGACATATGGGGAGTAACTAAATAGCCTTACTTCATGAAGAAGGTTGGAGAGGCAGGTATCTCCCAGACAGAAGTGCTGGAAGAAGTTATTGTTGCTTTGTTGAGCCTGCCCTGCATCCAGCCTGCATGGGTACTATATCTGAATCTCCAACAAGCTAGCTAGTACTGTTTCTCCTGTCCTGGTGATTATGTAAGACCCCACCCTACTCAACTTTCTGGCCCACCAAAGCTGCCTACAATGGCTCTTCCATACAAACAACCTGTTTTCATTCATGCTTCAGACTTTCCTAAAATCTTTCAAAGGTTCACAAACCCCAAACAATCAACATTTGGTTTCAACATGCCCCATACCTTTTGTTAAGCAGCCACAAGCCCAGTACTAGCAGCAATGCCCTTGGTTTGAAGCTGAGCATCTGCCAGGCACCTCTAAGCCCAGCATGAGTAGCAACCATCTTCAGACCACTTTGTAACTCATATAAAGTGGTCCAAGGTAGTACATATGCAGTGGCTAAATTTGACTTGCCCTAGAGCCATTCCCAAAAAGCCCCCAAACCAATACACCCAGTGGAAAGCTTCAAAACACACACGAGCACCACCCAAGCACCTCCATGAACAACAACCCAAAATGCTGACTCATTACATACCAGAGTCTCACTAAAGCTCACCATGCTCTGTTGGGGCAAGACCTGCACTATAGCTGCTCCATAATAATCATGGCCAGTCTTCACAACAAATCAACCTGAGGGTCATTCCATCCCATTTATCTGCCAACTGCAATCAAAGTTCAACTACAACAGGAGGGCACACACAAGCTACACAAAGAACACACTTAGAGCACCTGAATCAGGTGACATGAGAGACTGTGCCACCAGACCCCTCAGGACATCTACTACATGAGACCACTCTATGAAGACCAGGAGACATACAAGCTCTACATAATACATAGAAACAAACAAGGAGACAGCCAAAATGAGAAGGAAAAAAAACATGGAACAAATGAAAGAACAGAAAAAATAATTTGGAAAAAGAACTGAGCAAAGTGGAGACAAGGAAACTACCAGATGCAGAGTTCAAAACACTGATTATATGGATGCTCATTTAACTTAGGGGAAGAATAATGATCTCAGTGAGAATGTCAAAGAAGAGAAATAAATTTTTTAAATGGACATAAGAAACATAAAATATCAGACATAGAAATTACAATAACTGAAATAAAGAATACATTAAGGGAATAAACAGTAGATTAGATGAAACAGAGGATCAAATTAGTGATTTGGGAAACAGGGAGACAAAGTGGCAAAAAACACCTAATCAGAACAGCAAAAAAAATCCAAAAAAGAAAATTAAAGATAGTTTAAGGGACCTCTGGGACTGCATCAAGCATACCAACATTTACATCACAATGGAACGAGAAAGAGGGGAAAGAGTGAGGGAAAAAGTAATAACTGAAAACTTCTCTAAACTAGTACTTGAAATAGATATACAAGCTCAGGAAGCCCATACCAAGGCACATTATAATGCCAGTGGTTAAATACAAAGAGAATCTAAAAGCAACCAGAGAAATGCAGTTACTTAACAATAAGGGAGCTCCCATTTGACTGTCAGTTGATTTCTCAACAGACACTTTGCAGACCAAAAGGGGCTGCCAAAAAATATTCAAAGGGATAAAAAGCAAGGACCTACAGCCAAGATTATCCTACCCACCTAAGCTATTATTTAGAATCAAAGGACAAAGAGTATCTCAAAAAAAAAAAAAAACTAAAGAAGCTCATCATCACCCAACCAGTATTACAAGAAATGTTAAAGCATCTTCTTTAAGAAAAAAAAGGAAAAAATAGATCAATATTATAAATAATGAAATGGTAATAACTACATATCTATCAATAATTACTTTAAATGCAAATAGGTTAAATGCTCCAGAGACAAGACATAAACTGTATGAAGGAAAAAAAAACAAGACCCTTAGATGTACTGCCTACAAGAGACTCGCTTCAAATCAAAAGACACACAGAGGCTGAAAGAAAAGAGATAGAGAAAGATATTTCATAAAAATGAAAAAAGAATCTGGGATAGCAAGACTTATACCAGAAAAAAAAATAGACTTTTAAACAAAGGCTGATATAAGAGGCAACAAAGAACCCAGCAAATCCACTTCTGGGTATTTACACAGAGAAACCTGAAACACTAAAACTAAATCAAAAAGACATATGCATCTATATGTTTCTTGCAGCACTATTTAAAATAATCAAGATGCAGAAGGAACCTGTGTCCATAGATAGATGGATGAATAAAGAAGTGACACCTATATACAAAGAAATATTTCTCAGTCATAAAAAATAATGAAATATTGCCTTTTGTGACAATATGGATGGATATAGAGGGTACTATTATAAGTGAAATGTCAGAAGCAGAAAGTTTTACTTATATTTGAAAAGTAAAAATAAATAAGTGACCAACAAAACAGAAACAAACTCATAATGAAGTGCACATTTTGATGGTTGTCAGGATGTAGGGGTGCTAGGAAATGGGTGAAAAAGAAGACAGGATTAAAAAGTACAAACTGGTAGTTACAAAATAGTCTTGGGGATATATAGTACAGCATAGGAATGCAGTCAGTGATATTGTATTAACTACATATGGTGTCAGGTGCATACTAGACTTATCAGGGAGATCATTTCATATATTATATAAATGTCTAATCACTATGTTGTGCATCTAACACTAATACAATTTTGTATGTCAACTGTAAATTAATAAAATTATTTAAAAATAAATAAATTAATTATCAAATTTTAATCCTATTCTACAATATCCCTTGTAATGTCTCATCTTTCATTTAGGTCCTCTCTTTTCCTTCTTTGGTGTACCCTAAAGTTTGTCAATTTTGTTTATCTTTTTAAAGAACCAACTCTTAGTTTTGTTAATCTTCTCTACTGAGCTTCCATTTTCATTTGTTCAAGACACTTCCCAATTTCTCTCTGTAATTTTGACTCATTTTTTGTTCAAGAATGTGTTGTTTAACTTTTTACATATTTAACCAGTTTTCCTCCTGTTACTGATTTCTAATTTCACACCATTGTGATCAGAAAGATAGTGGGTGTGATTTCAATCTTCTTAAATTTCCTAAGACTTGTTTGGTGTCCTATCACATGATCTATCCTGGAGAACACTTTATATGTGCTTGAGAAGAATGTGTGCTTGGTCACTGGTTGGGTCTACATTGTCTAAAACAAGGTTCAAGTCCAAAATTTCCTCACTGATTTTCTTTCTGAATAATCTATCTATTGTTGAATGACAGACATTGATTTCCCTACTATTATTGCATGATTGTCTATGTTGCACTTCATATCTATTAGTTTTTCTTAATATATTTGTGTTCCAATGTTAAGTACATATTTATTAATAATTGTTATATCTTCCTGGTGAATTGACCTATTATTATTGCATAATAACCTTTCCTCTTATTACCACTTTTCACTTAAAGTTTATTCTGTCTGATATGAATATAGCTACCCCTGCTTTTGTTTGGTTTCCACTTGCACAAAATGTATTTTCTTTCCTTCACTTTGAGCCTATGTGTGTCCTTAAAGTTGAAGCAAGCCTCTTATGGCTCACATATAATTGTGTCTTCTTTATTTTATACACCTACCCACTCTGTCTTTTTATTGCATAAGTCAATCTGTTTATATTTAGAGAAATTATTGATAATAAGTACTTACTAACACTGTATTAGTACATAATAGTCTTCTGACTTTTTGGAGTTTTCTGTTTCTTTCTTACAGCTTTTCTTTGTGAATCATTTTTGTAATATTATTCTTTGATTCTCTTTTCTTTATCTTCTGTAAATCCATTGTAGGTCTTGCTTTCTGGTTACCATCAGGATTACATGAAGCATCTTATATACATTACAGTCTATTTTTAATAGATAACAATTAACTTTGCATGCAAAATTTCTACCCTTTTAATAACCCTCTGATGTTTTATTTTTTGATGTCACAATTTATGTTTTTCTATATTATATATCCATTAACAAATTGTTTTAGCTACAGATCTTTTTTAATATCTTTGTCTTTTAAATTTTTAATAGGATTGAATAGTTAACACATCACTACATTATAGTATTAGAGTATTCTGAGTCTGATTATATGGGTATGCTTATTTTACTTATTTGTTGTAGATTTTCACATGTTTTTATGTTACTAATTAAAATCTTTTTATTTTAGCTTAAATATTTTTTCAGTACCTCTTGTAGGGCAAGTTTAGGAATGATGAATTTCCTTAGCTTTTGCTTTTTATGGAATGTCTTTATTGCGCCTTCATTTTTAAAGGATAACTTTGTTGGGTAAAGTGTTCTTGGCTGGCAGTTCCTTATTTCAGAACTTGGAATTCCATTCTCTTCTAATCTGTAAAGTCTCAATGAGAAATCTGCTGCTAATCTTATTGGGGTTTTCTTGTATGATTTTTTTTACTCTTACTGTTTTTAATAGTCTCTCTTTGTCTTTGATTTGTGACAACTGTATTTTAACGTATATAAAGAAAATTACATTGAATTGAAATTGAGGTGGTCTATTAGCTTTATGAACTTGGAAGTTTATATATCTCTTAGGTTTCAGGAGTTCTCAGCCATTATTTCTTCAAATAAGCTTCCTACCCCTTTCTCCTCTTCTCCTGGGACTCTAGTAATACACAGTTGTCTCTTTTACTGGTATCCCCTAAATCCCATAGGCTCATTTTTTTTTCTTTGTTCCTCATTTTTTTTTTCTTGCTTCACTTCAGTTGATCTGTCTTCTAGATCATGGATTACTCCATTTTGTCAAGTCTCTTGTTAAAAGTCTCTATTAAATTCTTCAGTTTAATCATTATATTCTTTGATCCAAAATTTCTGTTTGGTTATCTTTCGTACTTTCTAAATCTTGTCAAACCAATTTTTTTCTTGTGTTGCATTTCTGTTATTATTGTATTTATCTGAGTTTTCTTGCAGTTCCCTGAGTATATTTAGAACAATTATTTTGAATTATTTGTCAGGCAATTTCTTGATCTCCATTTTGGAAGGCCAGTTGTGACAGTATGCTGTATTGCTTTGGTGGAGCCTTGTTTCCTCAATCTTCATAATTCCTGCAGCTTTGAATAGGTATCTGCACATTTAAAGAAGGAATCATCTCTTCCAAATCTTATGGACTGACTTTGATACAGTAAATTTTTCAACTGCCCGTGGGAAGATGCTATTCTGTAAACTTGGGTCTAGTAATTCAGGGCACCAAGTGAAAGAACCTGTAATCATACCACATCAATGGTTATGTGATATTGCTTCAGTTGAAACTGTTGAAGTCCAGAGCACTGACAGTAGTGTGGTCCAGAGTGGCAGAAAGTACTGCTGGGATTCACAGGACTTACAGCACTGTGGGCCTTGGTGAGCAATGTAGAGGCAGCCCGCAGTGGCAAAAGTACTTCTGCGGTTCACAGCATTGTTGAAGCTCTGGGCCTTGGTGAGATTATAAAGGAAGCCAACAATGGCTGAAAGTACTATTGGGGTTGGGGTTCTCAGCAATGACAGGAGTATAGACCTTTGTGAACATCACACTCAGCTTGGAGGCAGCCTAAAGTGACTAAAATTACTGTTTGGGACTATGGAAGAGAAGGAAGATGGCAGAGAGGTAGGTGGGAGCCGAACCCACTTGCTCATGCACCCAACTGGGGCACTTAGCCAATCTTCCAAATTACAAAGTGAACAGCCAACAAATCCCAGCTCATATGAAGTTTGGAAGACAAAGATTGCAGAGGATGTTTAAAAATGGATTGTAAGGAGACTTTGTAGGCCAACAGAAAGGTCCCCAAGCCCTGCAATTGAGACGGCAGCTGCCACAGGAGCTTTGGAGGAGAGCTGAGTCAGTGATTGTAACTTAGCGGCTTGCTCTCCTCCCAGAGCAGGGAAGTCAAAGACCCATACCAGGAGAGACCTGGACACTTAAAATTGCTAGGGGAATAAAGACACAGTAAGAGACACACAGCCAGCGGCATACACCAGCTGGGACTGTGGTCGTGGGTTGGGACAGTACCAGAGGAATTAGGAAGCTGGGTGGCACCTGGAGATGGAAGAAGAGATGGGCAGCAACTGGTCATGACTCAGATAGTCTCTGGACTGGTCAAAGAGTTGGGCTGTGTGAAAAACCAGATATTTGTTAGGAATGGTCAGCCACAACCAAGGAGAATTTGCTGAAAAAAAGGCTCTCAACCACTGTGCAAGGACATCTCGTATACAACAGCCAGGCCAGCAAAGAGGGAGGAGGTAGGGTATGATTTTCTTCCACTCAGGGCACCTCATGGATTAATCAAAGGGGAGCAGCAGGGGCTCAGAGAGGGAGCAGTGCCCAGAAAGACTTAATTTAATAGGGGAACTAAACAGCACTGAAGGGACTTTGCATGCACACAGCATTCAAGCCAACAAAGAAGGAGAAGGAAGGGTGCGATTTGCTCCCACTCAGTGCACCTCACATATGAATCAAAGGTTTACACAATGAGGTGGATTATAGGTGCTGGCCAGGGACATATTGGCAGAGTGCACAGTATAGGCCACACAGCGTTCTGAGGGCACAGGCAGGAAAATGAGCACCGGTGAATATTGTAGCCCAGACCAAACCCCATCCTTGTGGAACCACAGGAAAGGAAACAAATGGAGCCCAGGCTGCCTCTGCTTACAGAATCCAAGACAAAAAAAAAAAACAAAAAACCACTTGACAGATATAAAATGAGAATGAGGCTCTCTTTCTTTTTTTATTATATATTTTTGCAAATGTAAGACAAAAAAAATAAGGAACAAATAAGAATACAATCTCTGAAGTAAAAAAAACACTAGAAGGAATTATAAGCAGGCTGGATGACGCAGAGAACCAAATCAGTGAACTGGAAGGCAAGGTAGAAAGAAATACCCAGGGAGAGCACCTGCACAAAAAAGGACTCAAAAATTATGAAGATAGCTTAAGGGAACGGCGGACAACATGAAATGCAACAACATTCAACTCATAGGAATACCAGATGAGAAGAAAAGGAGCAAGGGATAGAAATCCTGCTTGAAAAAATAATTATGGAAAACTTCCCAGCCCTGGAGAGGGAAACTATCAACCAAGTTCAGGAACCAGAGAGGGTCCCAAACAAGATGAACCCAAAGAGGCCTATTCCAACACATGTTGTAATTGAATACCAAGTTTTAAACACAAGACAAAATCTTAAAAGCATTAAGGGAGAAACAAAATGTAACATACAAGGGTGCAAAGATAAGGCAAGCAGCTGACTTCTTAACAAAAACACTACAAGCCAAAAGGGGATGGCAGAAGTATTCCAAGTAATGAAAAACAAAGGCCTGCAACCAAGACTACTCTACCCAGCAAGGTTCTCAATTAAAATGGGAAGAGAAATAAAGACTTTCCCATACAAAAGAAGGCTTAAACATTACACCTCTACCAAACCAGCACTGCAATATATGCTAAAGTGACTACATAAAGAGGAGGAAGAAAAACAATGAGAGTGAGGGGAACACAGGTACAAAGGGGAGGAAATTAATAAATACCAATCAATAATAACTTTAAATGTTAATAGATTAAATGCTACAATCAAAAACCATAGAGCAGCTGAATGAATAAGAAAACATGACTTGCACATATGCTGCTGACAACAGATCCATCTCAAAACAAAAGACCTACACAGGCTGAAAGTGAAGGGTTGGAAAAAAAATTCCAAGCAAATGGACAGGAAAAAAAAAAAAGCTTGGCACAGCAATACTTATATCAGACAAAGCAGACTTCAAAACAAAGGTCATAAAAAGAGACACAGAAGGACATTTCATAATACTCAAGAGAACAATCCATCAAGAAGGCATAAACATTATAAACATACATACACCCAACTGAGGAACACCTAAATATGTGAGGAAAATCTTGGAGGACATCAAGAAAGATATAGACAGCAACAGACTTATACTAGGGGATTTTAACACCCTACTTTCAACAATGGATAGATCTTCCAAGCAATATCAACAAGGATTTGCAGCATTGAACAACTCCATAGATTGAATGGATTTACCTGATACATATAGAACCTTTCATCCGAAAGAAGAAAAATACACATTATAATCAAATGCACATGGAATATTTTCAAAGATAGACCACATGACAGAACACAAAACAAACCTCAACAAATTCAAGAAAATTGAAATCATATCAAGCCTTTTCTTGGACTACAAGGCCCTGAAACTAGAAACCAACCTCAAGGAAAAAAACTCAAAGACACTTAAATTCATGGAAATTGAATACCATGCTATTAAACAATGACTGGGTTAATAATGAGATCAAGGAGGAAATCAAAAAGTTTCAGGAAACAAGTGAAAATGAACACACAAGAGTCCAAAACTTATGGGACACAGTGAAGGCAGTCTAGAGAGGGAAGTTGATAGTGATACAGGCCTACCTAAAAAAGTTAGAAACATTTCAAATAAATAATCTAATCTTAAATCTACAAGAACTAGATGAACAACAACAAACAAAGCCCATAGCAAGTAGAAGGAAGGAAATAACAAATGTCAGAGCAGAATTAAATGACACAGGGACTAAAAGAACAATTCAAATGATGAATAAACCCAGGACATGGTTCTCTATGAAGGTAAAAAAAATGAACAAGTTTTTAATCAGGCTCATCAAGAAAAAAAGAGAAAGGACACAAATAAATAAAATCAGAAGTGAAAGAGGAAAAATTACAACTGAAACCACAGACATACAAAAGATTGTATGAAATTAATACAAAATAAACTATATCCAATAAAATTTGAAAGCCTGAGTGAAATGGGCAAGTTTCTAGAAAAATACAATCATCCCAAACTGAATCAAGAAGAAGTAGAAAGCCTGAACAGACTGATAACAACTAGTGAAATTGAAGCAGTAATTAAAAAACTCCAGGCACACAAAAGTCCTGAACTGAATGGTTTCACAGGAGAATTTTACAAAACATTTCAGGAAGAGCTAACCCCTGTCCTTCTCAGACTATATCAAAAAATCCAAGGAGAGGTAAGATTCTCAAACTCTTTTTAGGAGGTCAGCATCTTCCTAACCCCAAAGCCAGATAAAGACACAACAAAGAAAGAAATCTACAGGCCAATATTGCTGATGAACATAGATACTAAAATCCTCAATAACATATTGGCAAACAGCATCCAACCATACCTTAAAAAGATCATCCAACTTGATCAAGTGGGATTAATCCCAGGGATGCAAGGATGGTACAACTTTCACAAATCAATAGATATAATACATAACATAAACAAAAGGAAAGGCAAAAATCATATCATCACATCAATTGATGCAGGAAAAGCATTTGATGGGATACATCACCCATTTATGATAAAAAAAAAAAGCCCTCAGCAAAGTGGGAATAGAGGGAGCATATCTCAACGTAATAAAGGCTATATATAAAAACCTACAACCAATGTCATACTCAATAGGCAAAAACTGAAAGCTTCCCCCACGAAGATTGGGAACAAGGCAAGGATGTCTGCTGTCACCACTTCTATTCAACATAGTACTGGAAGTCCAACCCATGGTGATCAGACAAGACAAAGAAATAAAAGGCAACCAAATTGGGTAGGAGGAAGTAAAACTGTCATTGTTTGCAGATGACATGATAGTATACATAGAAAACCCTATAGACTCCACCAAAAAACTGCTCAACCTAACAAGTGAATTTGGCAAAACAGCGGGATACAAAGTCAGTATTCAGAAATCAAAGACATTTTTGTAAACCAACAATGAAATGTCAGAAGCAGAAATCAGAAAGAAATATCCCAATTGCTATCACAACAAGATAAATAAAGTACTTAGGGAAAAGCCTCACCAATGAGATAAAAGACCTGTGTTCAGAAAACTGCACAACACTGAAGAAAGAAATTAAGGAAGATGCAAATAAGTGGAAATACATACCAGTTCATGGATTGGGAGAATTAACATCATCAAAAAGTCCATACTACTCAAAGCAGTTTATAGATACAATGCAATCCCTACTAAAATACAAATGACATATATCACAGATATAGAACAAACATTTCAAAAAATTTTATGGAAGCATAAATGACCTCAAATAGCCTCAGCAATTTTGAGACAAACAAAGTAGGAGGGATCACTGTACCTGATATTAAAATATATTGCAAGGCCATGGTAGTCAAAACAGTCTGGTACTGGCATAAGAACAGACACATAGATCAATGGAACAGAATACAGACCCCGAAATAAACCTAAACCTCTGTGGTCAGCTAATATTCGAGAAAGTTGACAGAAGCATAAAATGGAGTAAAAATAGCCTCTTCAACAAATGGTGCTGGGAGAGCTGGACAACTACATGAAAAAAAATTGAAACTCAATCACCAACTTATACCATACACAAAAATAAACTCAAGGCAGATAAAAGACTTAAATATAAGTCATGACACCGTGAAAGTCATAGAGGAGAATGTAGGCATGAAAATCTCAGATATTCCACTGTGCAATATTTTCACCGGTATGTCCCCTAGAGCTAAGGACTTAAAGGAAAGAATTTAAAAACTGAGACCTTATCAAAATAAAAAGCTCCTGCATGGTTAAAGAAAATATCAGCAAAATCAAAAGGGAACCAACTGTATGGGAAAATACATTTGCCAATGATACCTCAAACAAGGGTTTGATCTCCAAAATATATAAAGAACTCACATTACTTCACTCCAGGAAAACAAAGAATCCAATTATAAAATGGGCAAAGTACCTGAGCAGACACCCTTCCAAGGAGAACATACAGAGGACCCATAGGCATAAGAAAGAATTCTCAGCCTCACTACCTGTCAGAGACATGCAAATTAAAACCACAATGGATACCACTTCACACCAGACAGAATGGCCATTACAACCAAATCAACAAACAACAAGTGTTGGAGATGTTGTGGAGGAAAGGGAACTCTAGTGCACTGTTGGTGGGAATGCAGGCTGGTGTAGCCATTGTGGAAAACCTTATGGAATTTTCTCAAAAACTAAAAATGGAACTGACTTTTGACCCAGCAATTCCACTGCTGGGATTATACCCTAAGAATCCTGAAACACCAATTCAAAAGAACCTGTGCACCCCAATCTTCATAGCAGCACAATTTGCAATAGCTAAGTGCTAGAAACGGCCTGAGTGTCCATCAGTAAATGAGTGGACCAAAAAACTGTAGTACATTAATACAGTGGAATGCTATGTAGCAGAGAGAAAGAAGGAGCTCCTACCCTTTGTGACTTCATAGTTGTAACTGGAGAGCATTATGCTAAGATAAATAAACCAAGAATGACAAAAAACATATAATATCACCCATAAGTGGAACCTATTCAACAAAACAAGCAAGCAAGCAAAATATAACCAGAAACATTGAAATAAAGAACAAACTGACTGTAACCAGAGGGGTGGGAGGAGGGGGAAAATGGGGGCAAATAGTGGGAGGGTCATCAAAGAACATGTGTAAAGGACACATGGTAAAGCCAATGGGAGTAAGATCAAGAGTGTGAGGCATAATGGGTGATGTGGGGCGTAATGATTAGGGGGAAAATGGAGACAACTGTACTCAAACGATTAACAAAAAAATAAAATAAAATACTGCTGGGGTTCTCAGCATTGAGAGTAGTGTAAAGCCTGGTGGACACTGTGTAAGCCATCCACAGAGGTTAAGAGTACTGCTGAAGTTCTCAGCACTGACGTGTGTCCCTGCTGGCTGATTTTACTGCTGTGCTTTCTCAGCAGTGCCTGAAGGTGAAGCAGCTCAGGATGAGGATAACTCTTAGTCATAGCTGGAGCAGTTGGTCATCACACTCAGCTTGGAGGCAGTTGCAGTGGCCTGTGCATGGGTAGGGCCACTTGCAGACATTTATATAGTGGTATGGGCCAGAACATTGAGAAAGTATTGGAGCCAACTAAAAGCTCAGTGGAAGCTTTGGGGTTCTGGCCATCAGCATGCTCTTCCATGGCTGCACACTGGCCCACAGGCATGTTTACTGCAGTGAAGGCCACTCATCAGTGGCAGCTGGCCATGTATAAGTGCATAGTTGCAGAGCTCCACTCCAAGAGCACAGACAGTGATAGCAGGTTCTAGACTTTGGTCTTGTACTGGAGGTTGCCAGTGAAGTTCCTGGCTCTGGTAGATATGGGGGAGGTACTCAAGCAGCTGGCATCAGAAAACAAAAATACCTCTGGAATTAAAGCTGGTGAAATGTGCTGACATTTCACATCAGCTGTGCTGACCATTGGGTGAAATCAGCTGGATTTGTCTGGAGAGAAGGTCACTGTGAACTGTAATCACTCCCGCTGTGTGGCTAATATGAGTACACATGCTTTATCCCCCTTTTCCTAGTCCTCTATACATTTCAGCTTTTTCAGTATAGGTGGGGTGAAACTAAATCAGGACCTCTCTGGTTCCATAAAAGGCTGGAGATACTGTTTGCTCATCTGATCTTCCTGTCTTAGTGAGAGGGATATTTTCTCACTGAGAAGTTCTTTCTTGGTGCTGAAAAATACCAAGAGAGGTAAAAGGCTGTTGGCAATATGCAGCTGTCTTCCTTTTCTTCTTCTGTAATTATTTTCAGGGATTTTTGTTGTTGTTGTTGTTCCACTTTGTTGCTAAACTTTCGTAGGTGGGCTCCAAAGCTCTCCCAGAGCCATTTTTGTTTAAGGAACTGTTTTTGTGTCATTATTTAACTCTGTGTGTAGAAAGAAGGCTGGAGTCTCCTATGTTGCCATTTTGGTGACATCCTCCCTATATTGTCTTTATTAAATGAATCACTTTTGCTCAGTAGAAACCATCCAATTTGTTAGGAGTAATTGTTATCATTTCTAATGTACTTCCTAAATATCAGAAATATTGCACTAGTTAGTGCATTACCTTCCACTGGTATCCCATTCTTGCTCACTACATGTGAAGGCTTTAAAAATTGCTCCAGTACCACCTTCCCATGAATGTCAATACCCCACCTACCACCAGTGATGGAGTCCTTATTACCAGGTAGCCAGTGAGTGATACAGCTTCCGAATTTTACTGTAGACTCTCATTCTTAGGTTGCTCATGGCACCAACAACATTAAGAATGATTCCCAGGAAGCAGACTCTGAGGTGAGATCTACATGCAAAGTCTTTACTGGGGATGACTCTCAAGGCATATACTTGTAATGGAATGGATAAAGAAGGAATGTGAGAGGGAGAGGCTGAACTTCAATGCAGATGCAAATGAGGCCTTAAGTGTACTTATGGGTGCTCCAGCACTGACATGTGCCCTCGGAGTTGTCCCTAATATAGGGAAATACCCAGGCCTCCTAACCTCCAAAATGGCAAAGCATTAGCCATGATCTGCCTACCTGAGAGAGTAAGGACCATTCGCAGTAAGGCAATGCAACAAACAAAGGATGCTGAAGGAGTAAAAAGACATTATGAAGAAAATTGATGGAATCAAATTAGTTCTGTATTTAGTTAATAGTATTATACCAGAGTTGATTGCTTAGTTTTCATAAATGTTCTATGGTTATATAGGGTATTAACAGAGGGGAAGATGGATAAAAAGTATAAAGGAACTCAGTAATATTTTTGCAAATTTAATGTAAACCTAAAATTATTGTTCTAACATAATATTTTATTGTATTTTTTCCATTACTGTTTATCCCCTTTGTACCCCTCTCACCTGTAATCACCACACTACTGTCTATGTCCATAAGTCCTTTTTCTTTTTTGTTCAACCCCTCCACCCCTAATTCCCCAAGAGCTGTCAGTCTGCTCTCTATCAATAAGCCTGTCTCTAATTTGCTTGTTCATTCAGTTAGGGATGGAAAAGATATTTCATGCAAATAGAAAGGGAAAAGAAACTATGGTAGCAGTATTTACATCTGACGAAATAGTCTTTAAAACTAAGACCATATTAAAATACAAAGAAGGACACTACATAATGATAAAGGGTACAATTCAACAAGAGGGTATAATCCTAGTAAAGATTTATGCACCCAACATAGGAACATTTAAATATGTAAAGCAAATCTTGATGGAAATAAGGGAGAGATCAACAGAAATAGAGTCATAAAAGGGGATTTTAACACCCCATTGACTTCAATGGAAAGACACTCCAGACAGAATATCAACAAGGAGACAGTGGCCTTAAATGACATACTAGATCAAATGGATTTAATTGATATCTTCAGAGCATTTCACCCCAAAGTAACAGAATACAGGTTCTTTTCAAGTGCACATGGAATGTTTTCTAGGGTAGACCACGTGGTAGGACACAGAGCAAGTCTTAATAAATTCAAGAACATAGAAATCATATCAAGAATCTTTTCTGACCACAATACTGTGAAATTAGAAATCAACCACAAAAGGAACACTGAAAAACATGCAACTACATGGAAGCTAAATAACATTATTAAACAATAAATGGGTCAACCGAAAGATCAAGGAAGAAATCAAAAGATACTTTGAAACAAACAAAAATGAGAACATGACAACCCAAAATTTGTGGGACATGGAAATTAATCCTGAGGAAAATTCAGAGCATTACAGGCCTAGCTCAAGAAAGAAGAAAAAGTCCAAATAAACAATCGAACATTATACTCAAAAGAACTTGAAAAAGAAAAACAAAGATCGAAGTGAGTAGAAGGAAGAAAATAAAAGAGATCAGAGCAGAAATAAAGAAATGGAGTCTAAAAAATGGAACAAAAGATCAATGAATCCAAGAGCTGGTTCTTGAAAAAGATAAGATTAACAAACCTTTAACCAGACACATAAAGAAAATAAGAAAGAGGGCCCAAATAAATAAAATCTGAAATGAAAGAGGAGAAACAACTGATACCAAAGAAATACAAAGAACTGTAAGAAAATATTGTGAACAACTAATGCTAATAAATTGAACAATGTGGATAAATGGATAAAATCTTCCAAAACTAAATCAGGAGTAATCAGATAATCTGAATAGCAGATTATATCTAGTGATATTAAAGCAGTAATTAAAACTATTTTAATATAAAAATAGGGATAAAGATAGGTTGAAAGGATAAATGAGTAAATGAGAGAATGGGCAAAATATTTATAGGTACTATCAAAGAAGAAAAAACTTAAAAGAAAATGAGTATATATAAGAATTAAAATTGTCAATGTAGTACATACATCAATGCAGTAAAGATATTAATAAGTATATATATAACCATATATATAATATATAATTCTATATAAGCATATATTATATATTATTAATATATTATATGTTATACAATAATTAATATATTATATATAATTATTAATATATTATATAATTATATATTATATACAATTATATATAATTATATAATTTATATATATAATCTCACACACATACACATGCAGTCATACCTTGGTACTCTTCAGCTTCAGACCCAGTTAAATGTGGTAATTCTCATATTTTGATGAAAAAAAACAGGTTTCAGCATTTGACACTTGCTTAGGACTCGTCACACTTGCTAGATTTGAGTTGTGATGCCACCTCACAAGAATATTTTTTTTATAGCTATATTTTCTGTTTTTCTTCTTTTTTTCTTTTTTGTCTATTTTATTGATTATGCTTTACAGTTATGTCATTCTTTCCTACCCTTTTTCCCCTCTGTTCCCTCTGCACCACACCCATCATCCCCACATCATTTTCCCACCACCACTTTCCCCAGCCAAACCCCTCCCACCTCCCACTCTCAATCCTTCACCCATTAAGCTTTGTCCATGGATCCTTTATGCATGTTATTTCATGACCACCTTTTCCCTGTTATCCCCCACCCCCTCCTCTCTGGTTACTGTCAGTTTCTTCTTTATTTCAATGTTTCTGGCTATATTTTGCTTACTTGTTTATTTTGTTGATTATGTTCCACTTATAGGTGAGATCATATGGTATCTGTCTTTCACCGCCTGCTTATTTTCATTTATCTTAATGTTCTCCAGCTCTATCCATGCTGTTATGAAGGGTAGTAGCTCCTTCTCCCTTTCTGCTGCATTATATTCCATTGTGTAAATGTACCATAGTCCTGTGATCCACTCATTTACTGTTGGGCACTTTGGTTGCTTCCAATTCTTGGCTACTGTAAATTGTGCTGCTATGAACATCAGGGTGCACAGGTTGTTTTGAATTGGTGTTTCCGGATTCTTAGGGTATAATCACAGCAGTGGAATCACTGGGTCAAAAGGTCCCATTCTTAGTCTTTTGAGGAAATTCCAAACTCTTTTCCACAGTGACTGCATCAGTCTGCTTTCCCACCAACAGTGTACTTGGGTTCCCTTTTCCCCACCTCCTCACCAGCACTAGTTGATTTTTGACTTTTTCATTTTGGTCATTCTGGCTTGTGTGAAGTGATAATCTCATTGTGGTTTTGATTTGCATCTCTCTGATGGCTAGTGATGTTGATAATCATTTCATGTGTCTCTGGACCTTGTGTATGCCCTCTTTGGAGAAGTGTCTGCTCAGGTCCTTTGCCCAATTTTTAATTGGATTGTATGTGTTTCTAGAGTGGAGTCCTGTGAGTTCTTTATATATTTTGGAGATCAAACCCTTGTCCAAGGTATCATTGCCAAATATATTTTCCCACACGGTTGGTTCCCTTTTCATTTTGCTGATGTTTTCTTTAGCCATGCAGAAGCTTCTCACTTTGATGAAGTTCCATTTGTTTATTCTTTACTTTATGTCCCTTGCTCTAGGGGACATATTGATGAAATATTGCTGCATGGAATATCTGAGACTTTCCTGCCTATGTTCTCCTCTAGGACTTTTATGTTTTTGCGACTTATATTTAAGTCTTTTAGCCATCTTGAGTTTATTTTTGTGTGTAGTGTAAGTTGGTGGTCGAGTTTCTTTTTTTTGCATGTAGCTGTCCAGATCTCCCAACACCATTTGTGGAAGAGGCTATTTTTACTTCAGTTTATGTTTCTGCCAATTCTGTTGAATATTAATTGACCATAGAGACATGGGTTTATTTCTTGGCTCTCTATACTGTTCCATTGATCTATGTGTCTGTTCTTATGCCAGTACCAGGCTGTTTTGTTTACAGTGACCTTATAATACAGTTTGATGTCAGGCATTGTGATCCCTCCTGATCTGTTCTTCTTTCTCAAAATTGCTGCAGCTTTTCAGGGTCAGTTATGGTTCCATAAAAATTTTTGAAATATTTGTTGTATATCTGTGAAATATGTCATTGGTAATTTAATGGGGATTGCACTGAATCTATCTTTGCTGATATATTGTTTGAATGATCTATCCATTATTAACAGTAGGGTATTAAAATCCCCTACTATAAATGTGTTGCTGTCTATATCTTTCTTGAAGGTCTCCAGGATTTTCCTTATATATTTGGGTGTCCCTATGTTGAGTGCATATAGGTTTACAATGTTTATGTCTTCTTGATGGATTCCTCCTTTGAGTATTATGAAATGTCCTTCTGCGTCTCTTTTTATGTCCTTTGTTTTGAAGTCTATTTTGTCTGATATTAAGTATTGCTACTGCAGCTTTTTTTTTTCCTTTCCATTTGCTTGGAATATTTTTTTCCAACCCTTTACTTTCAGTCTGTGTAAGACTTTTGTTCTGAGGTGGGTCTCTTATAGGCAGCATATGTGTGGGTCATATCTAATCCATTCAGCTACTCTATGTCTTTTAATTGGAGCATTTAATCTATTTACATTTAAGGTTACTATTGATAGGTACTTATTCATGTTTTCCCTTTGTACTTGTGTTCCTTTCTCTCTCACTCTTTTTCTTCATCTTTTTAAAGTGATCCCTTTGGCACATTTTGCAATGCTGGTATGGTGGAGGTATACTCTCTTAGCCTTCTTTTGTCTTGTAAACTCCATTTTTGCCTTCCATTTTAAGCGAGAACCTTGCTGAGTAGACTTGGTTGAAGGCCTTTGTTTTTCATTACATGGAATATATCTTGCCATTCCCTTCTGGCTTCTGTTTCTGTGGAAAAGTCTGCTGCTAGCTTTATTAGGCTCCCTTTTGTTATTTCCTGTTTCTCCCTTGCTACCTTTAAGAGTCTGTCTTTATCCTTGATATCTGCTATTTTAATTATGATGTCTTAGAGTGGGTCTCTTTGGGTTCCTCTTAATTGGGACCCTCTGTGCTTCCTGGAATTGAGTGACTTTTTCTCTCCTCAAATTGGGGAAGTTTGCCATCATTACTTCCCTATATAGAAGGGTGTTCTATCCCTTGCTCCTCTTGTTCTCCTTCTGGTATTCCTTTTATACAGATATTATGTTTCATGTTGTCCTGCATTTCCCTTAACACCTGTTCATTCTTTTTTAGCCTTTTTCCATTTTCTTAGTGTTTCTGGGATTTTTTTTCTACCATACCCTCCAGACCACAATTCTCTGCTTTATCTAGCCTGGTTTTGATTCCTTTTACTGTGTTTTTAGATTCAGAAATTGTACTCTTCATTTCCCCTTAATTCCTGTTGACAGTTTCTATGTCTTTTTTCATACTGATATAGTTTGCAGTAAGTTCCTTGTAGTTTCCCTGTTTTTGTTTTTGTTTTTAATTCTCACTGAGTTCATTGAGTTCATTGCGCTTCCTTATAACCATGTTTTTTTTAACTCAATATCTGATAGTTTACTTGCCTCTATTTCATTTAGTAGTCTTTCTGAGGATTCCTTCTTTTCTTTGGATTAGGGGTTGTTTCTTTTTCTTCCCATTATTTGGTGCTGGAGCAAAACCACAAAGCCCAGGAAACAAACTCACAACCACAAATATAACTCCCTGCTGCAATCCCACTATCAATAGCAAATGAACCTGTATTAATAAGGTTGTAAAGAGATTAAGACTATTATAAGAAAGGAGAGAAATAGACTATTGTATAAAATCTAGTGACTTAATATGCACCAACTTGATGGACAAGAAATGAATGGTAAGAAGCTATGTAGTAAAGAATATATAGCAAATCATAGAGAACACCACAGTGGGTTTCATCCCGGTAGCTTCCAGTATTTATTGTTGTTTTTTCTTTCTGGATATGCCTCTGGCGATGTCAGATGTTGACCCTGCCTGACCTTAGGCAGTCTATCCAAGACTTCCCAGGATCTATGTCTGTGGTTGTCTCCTCAAATTGTTAATCCAGTCACCCTGAGCTCAGTAGCCAGCCTTAAACCCCATTGGGTGGGACAGAATCCCTCCTCGGGTTGGGGCTAATGTATCCCCTCAGGCTGCTACTGCTTGGAGAGGGGTAGTCTGTGTGAGCTTGGTGGCTGTTGCCTTAAGAGGGATTATCCAGCACCAGGATCACAGAGGCTACTCTCTCAGTTCTCTCCTCAAAGTCTCCATCCCCAGTCTCTCCTCAGGTGTCTCTAGCCCACTCTGCCCCCACCTTTGCCAGAGCCCAGGGTAAGTGGTTACAGATGAAAATTTATGCTTTGGCCCTTTAATCAACTCTTTCAACCTCCAGTCACCCGTCCCTGGCAGAGAGCAACCCTTTCGCTTTTCATAGCTGGCTGTTATCTGTGTGCATTTTGGGCTTTGATACTTGTAGTCTGGGATCCCCACTTATGGTTTAGACCCCACTCTTTTAATGGGGATCCAACTTGCTTCTTAAATATCCCTCTGGTGCTGCAGCCTGAGGGTGCCCAGCCAGCTTTCTCATGTCTCTGCCACACTCCTTACTTGTCAGGTTGTGCTGAGCTGATTCCTCTGTCTGTCCTAGGTTATAAGGCTTTTTTCTCACTATTGTTCAGTTGTTTGTTCCAGGTGATTTCTCCACAAGTATTTGTAATTCCAGGTTGGTCCTGGGAGGAGGTCAGTGTGACTTCCATTCACTCCTCCACCATGTTTGTCATCCTCAAGAGAAAAATTTTAATGGGAAAAATTAGTTTGGTACTTGTCAGTTCAGCACTCATCAAGTGTTTTGGAACAAATTAATGACAAGTACTGAGGTCCCACTGTGTTTGTATGTTTGTGTGTGTGTGTATGTGTGTGTGCATATATATATATGAACCATTCATATAAATGAACCGTTGTCTGCAGGCTTAATGAGATCTAAAATATAGTGTGAGTATAGGATATCATAAGTAAACCTACTGATGAATTTGAAGTATAAAATTTTAAAGTTTGTATTTAAAATTTATTTTCAATTCAAGACTTTTGGGGAAATTTCTTGATGTGAATACATCTCTTGTAATGGAGCAAACTTTTAAAGAAAATTTGGATTTCCCCTACATAAATTTGATGAGAATATTCTATACCTAATCTGTGTGTCTAAAAGTTCTCCAATTAAGCTAATTATAATAATAGCTTTATAGAAATAATTACCATAATATCTAGTACTTACTAAGTTCTTGTTATGTGTCAGCTCTATACTAAATATTTTAATTGTATTATGGGAGAAATTAATGAACTTGCTGAGTGAGAGACACAGCAGAATAAACAATTACCTCAGAACAAGCTGGCTTTGTAAGGAGAAAGGGATTCTCTGTAGCCCCTCAAATAAGTGAGAGATTAGAATAACACCATTAGAAAGCACAAATCGCATCTAGTAGCAAGAGACCTTCTTAAAACGAATGTCCTCTGAAAGACTGATTTCTTCTGATTTACGTGCAGCTTTCCCTCCTGGAGAGGCTGTGCCAGGAATCTGTACACATGAAATTTCTGTTTTCCTATCCACCTATTACAAATAGTACCTTCAGAAAACAGCCGGATTTTCTGATATGGGAAAATGCATATCGAATGGTGTGCCTAAATTTCAAGTTAGATCATGCATTTTAAATTCATTTTCAGGGGCTTTAGGTGCATTTCTAAAAGCCCAGTAAGCTTTTCAAGCAACAAAAATAGATAAAAGGAGAAAACAGTCCAGGAGGGTGAGTAGCAGGGTGAGTTTTTTTTCCAGTATTAGTTCGTGTATCTCTTGAGCAATGTTATGTAAACCAAATTAGGGTACATAATTCTGGAATTATATTCTTATCTTGCTTTGTTTCTTCAAAATAAAAGGAGCTTTTAGCTTCTAGAGAGAGTAAGATAAAGAAGCAATTTTCATACAACCCATATTGAATTGCTGCTGCCTAGTCAAGTCAGAAAAGAAAAAAAAATGGTCTCTCTTTAGTGGACATGGGCAATTTAAAGAAATCCACTGACCTGCCAGGGTTCGAAGGCAAACCGAAAGACAACGCCATGCCATGAGTTTTGGAAACCAAAAAGGAAATAAATTAGAAGACACACAACTCTGCAGCAAACAGAAGTACAACTTTCACATTAGTATTGGTAAGCAGAGTATGTAGTAGACAAGTCTGATTGGAAACATGACATCTGGTTCCAGCTTACTTGTATTTTATTTCTGTGGTGGCTGTACAAAACTACCACAAGCCAGGTGGCTTAAAATGACACAAATGTGTGATTTTACAGTTCTATAGATTGGAAGTATGACATGGCTCCCGCTGGGCTCAAATCAAGATGTTAGCAGGGCTGCGTTCTTTCTGGTGACTCTAGGGAAAGATCTATCTTCTTGCTCAGATCCATTTTTCAGTTTCTAGAGTTCAAAGTTTGTAATGTTTCATCTTTTACCCTGTTCCCCTCACCCTGCTCCCATCAGCACCTCCCTCTGACCACAGCAGGAATTTCACCCATTTTAAGATCCATGTGATGACCGTGGATCCACATAGAAAATCCAAATAATACCCATCCTTAATGACATCAGCAAAGTCCCTTTGCTATGAAGATAATAGATTAACAAGCTCCAAGGATTAGGACATGGACATCTTTCGGAGCGGGGCAGGGGGGTATCATTCTGCCTACCACATTACCCAATGTGGTACCATAAGGAGTTTATGATGAGAATGAAAAGTGAGATAATTATACTAAACAAATATGGTGCTTTGGTTTTACTAATACATGAACTAAAGATATTTTGTGAATGGCTAGGATTCATGCAATATATTCCCATGGCAGTACATTACCTAGATCTATCTGTCTGCAAAGGGATCTGCTTGGTTTCTCCTACTAATGTGCCATTCTTGATGGAAGGTGGGCAAGGTGAGGGCTACAGCAAGAAAGAAGAAAGAGGGGGTGTTCCTAAGGAGGATGCTGGGTACTTTGGATAATTGAAGGAGGGTGCGTAAGACCCTGCTCATGGTGTACGCTGAGTGGGCCAGCACAGCCGAGGAATCCTTGAACCATCCTGAGGAGGAGAAGAATGTGAGGAAGGTGGAGTATGGTGAGACTGGTAGATTTTCAGGACAAGTTTGTTCCAGAATCTGGGCCTCGGAGAGATCTGAAGTAACAACTTGCTCTGAGGTACTCTGAGATAAAGGCACACTGACCCGCTCATTGCAAAGAGAACAAAATATTCTCACATGGTTTTCTGTTAAACTCTTATCTACAAGATATTCTCCCAATGAAAGGATTTGGGGCTGACTTGAGGAGTCACTTGGCCAGAGATAAGCCTTCTGTGTGGCAGTCAAGGTCTACTGAGAACACCTACAGCCAACCCTTGCTGCTTGGTAGATACATTTTTTATTTGTGGTATCCAACTGATTACGGGAGGGATGAAATCCAGGAACCATTTTACCTATGGGGAAGGCTGAAAGAGTTGGAACAGATATGACTTAACCAACCTGGACCACAGGAAGGGTGATGCCCTGATTGACACCTTCCCCAAAAACTGTCTTCAAAACAGATTATGTTCAGAGTCTGCAAACTTGCCTGAGGCTGGTGTTTCTGGGTCTTCGTGTAATTCTTTCAGTGCTGAGATCTCATTCGTCTGCCAAAGCAGTGAACATGGGGGAAGTGAAGGGGACAAATAAAACCAGAACCTGAGGATAGGCAAGTAAGCCTATCTGCCCACAGATAGTGTCCTCTGAGCTCCAATCTCCTCACCAGTGAAATACAGGGGAATTATGACCAGAAGGGCTATGTTGCCCTGGCCACAACTCACTGGGCTGCACTACAGTAGGATCCAGGGAGTGTATCAGAATAAAGCAGGTGACTGGGAAGAACTGGGTCAGACCTACCTTTTCTGGCTCATCACTGCCAGACTCCATTAGTGTTTTCTGTATGAGGCACAAGACAAAGAGGAATTGTGACCACTAGAGGGCGAGGCAACAGTTGAGAACAGAAAGAACTTGGGCTGAAAATCAGCAGATGGGATAATTGGGGTCCATTCCACCTCTGACTGAGGGTTTTTGGTGCAGGTCACTGACTTTCCCAAGCTCTAACTTCAGAAGAATACCACTTGTCTAATTTTAGAATAATACTGGGATGTTGTCAGCCTCTATCAGCTTCCCAGGGCTGCAATGGCCATACTGCAAATCTAGGTCCTCATCATGAGATGAAGTTCCAGAGGCATTGCTGAGTATCTCAGATATATTTCTTGGCCTTATCTTTCCTTTTGCCTCCACCCCAAATATACACATACATACCATTTGCACACAGTTTACCTCTGTATTTCTTCATCATGCACTAAGTTTGACTATTTTAATGCATCTTGTAAAAGTGAAAAGCGCAAACATTATGTCTATTGTGGTTGCAAAATTAACAGTATGTAGATATAAATATTAAAAAAGATGTTTTTAAAAATAAGGCTGTAGTCAGAAGTAAATACTTGGAGCATGCATAATAAAAAAAATTACTGCCAAAATGCATTTTAATTGAATATTTGTAGCTCATTTCCAACTGGCAAAAGATGCCACAAATAAAGAGATGAGAAATAAAGCATGACTTTCCACTGGAACTGGATGACACCCACAAAATCTGTTTCTTATATACTCTGAAGCTATGACATTTCAAATCTCTACTTTTTGTTCTTGACATGTGGAAATGAATTGTCTCATGTGCAAGAGCTGGGTATGCTCATCATTTGAATTAGTAACATTTTTCCTTTTCAGATGAGTCTCCACTGCTTCATTTTGGACTTTGGACTAAAAATTTCCTCTGAGAGCTAACTAAGACCAAAGGGACAACATTTTCAATAATACAATTAACAAAAAATTAAGTGAAGGTATATTGAGATAGTCTTAAATCCTGATAGCAGGGATATAAATTGATGAAATCTCCTGGACCTGAAATATCCATAATGTGCCTTAAAATCTCCATTTCTTTTAACATATTACTCCACTTCCAGGAAACCAGAAGCTTGGAAAAAATACATGTGAATAATGTATTATGTATTTATAGGATACAATACTGATCAGCTCATTAAAATGATGGATCGGATCTATATTTGTTCAAAAAGAATTACATCAGTGATATTTCAATAAGCGAGGTAAAGAAAAACAATTCAATACTTCTGGATAAAATAATAGGAAAAAGAGATGAGCTCATGTACATACACATACATATGCCACAGTGCTGTGAGAAGCAAATGCTGAGAGAAACTGAAAGGAAACAGTCTTTTTTCTTTAAATACAAACTCCACACTCCCAACAGTTCAAGGAAGATGTGCTTCAGGATAAGTCTTGCTGAAAACATCTATCAAGAGTCACCCCACTGAATCTTCTTAATCCTGAATCTTTCTTCTCCTTGGGATGTTCATCTAAATCCTGCTGTGGACTCCTGTCTCTTATCCCCTACTGCATATAGGACGTCCTTTTTTATTTTTCTGATAGCAGACTACAAATATGATTTGCCTTTTTACTGAGAATTTATTAAACTCAGAGAAAAAAATGTCAGCAAGTATAAGCAACAGCATGCCTCCTGAGAGACGTCTCTGGCCTGGGGAGCCAGCCCCAAGTGCTCTTAGCAACAGTTTGGCCCTCTGCCACATGCCCCTCAGTCCCTGAGGCTGCTTCTCTTGCCCCCTTAATTTGCCCCTCAGTCTATATATTGAAAAGATCAAGAGGTGGCTCTTCATCACCTTAACAGAACTTGGAGACCTAGCTGGGCCCTGCATAGATCAGATACTGCACTTTTTGTAGTTGAAAGCCAGTGCTGGGGCCGGTTGTGATTGCTCAGTCTTGATGATATTACATTCCACATTTATTTCCAAGTTAACCTTCTCTCTGTTTCCCATATTTTTTGTTGTTCTTCTTCTAAGTGTGTTTCCTTTTTTTAAAAAAAAGTTTATTAAATTTCTTGGAGTGACATTGGTTGATAAAATTATATAGGTTTTAATTATACAACTTTATAATACATCATCTGTATATCGAATTTTGTTCAACACCCAAAGTTCTCCTTCCATCAACATACATTTTCCACATTATTGCACATTTGTTTAATATAGTTTCCCCTCACTGATCTATTTCAATTTAAAAAATACAGCTCATTTTATCTTATACCAATATCCCTAGCCTGTCTATATTCTTTACTGTCACTTGTGAGTTAAGTGATCCTTTTTAGAATTAGGCCCAGTATCCTAGGAGAATAGTTTCTCTTGAAAATGGAATAAGACAACCATAAATTTTATTTTGTCAAACTCCCTTTATATTCCAGGCATTTCAAGTATTATTTCATTAAATAATCATACTATTGATCTAATTTAGGTATCACTCCCCTTTTATAGATGAT
This sequence comes from Mormoops blainvillei, assembly GCA_004026545.1. Classification (NCBI taxonomy): domain Eukaryota; kingdom Metazoa; phylum Chordata; class Mammalia; order Chiroptera; family Mormoopidae; genus Mormoops; species Mormoops blainvillei. The sequence goes on from PVJD01001036.1 coordinate 205,455, forward strand.
AAATATTGAGCTCAGAGAGGTTAGGTAACTTGCCCAAGATCATGTAGCTTGTAAGTGAGTAGACATGCAAACCAAATATGACTTCCTCTGAAACCATTGTTCTTTCTACTATTCTACATTGTGACACTGAGTCCCACCTATGGGAACTTGTCTAGATTTTATTTAGCATGAAGACATAAAGGGTCTTGGTAAGCATTATTGATACAAGTAGATCTGGCCAGATCACTAGGTAGAGGAGAGAGGCTGGAGGAGGAGGCTGCCAAGGCAGCAGTAAACAAACTAGTGTGGCACATGATGACAGATTTCCCTACCCCTGGGCAGAGACGCTGCAGGAGGAGTCCCTGCACAGAGCATAGATGAAGCTAGTTAAATACGTGGACAAAGAGAAAAGCCCTCCTGTTCCTTTCTGGTACATTACAGCAGTGGGAGGTACTGGCCTGCCATTCTAGCCTGGGAAAAGGGTGGGACTGGCTGGGGTTGCAGGATGCTTCTGGAGTGCATGGCGTTTGGGCCTGAGAGATTTAAATAGAGGAAAGGGAGAAACATGCCCTTTTTCTTTTCCCCTTGTTCACCCTATTGGGGACGGCTCACACTGAGGTCAAGTCATGCATGCTGGGCTGTGCCCCATGGACACATATCCTGGCAGTGACCCACAGGATGCCATGGCATCTTTTGCCACTGGGCAGACAGTCCTGGAACATGGGCTTCTCTTCCTCTGGGAGACATAACGTGGATACACACTTGCAGACTGGTGGGCCCTGGAAACTGTGTGGCCTAGCAGGAGGTCCCAGGCCCCCAGTGCAAGAAGCAGCAACTGGGTGCTGGCTGTGTGCTCATACTCCAGAATTGAGCCTGAGACCATACAGTGATGGGAAAAGAAGCTGAACAGCTTGAACAATTGTGCAGCAGCAGCCTGTGGTTTCCCAAAGGACAGTATTTTTAAATGGGAGAAGGAATGCCAGGCACAGCCTTGGACTCATCTGGTAGAGGGTGGCTGGCAGGGGTCTTCTCTGGGTGTTATTAAGGGGATGGCTCTGTGGCAAAAGTATGCCATTCTTTCAAATTGTGTAGCTTTTGTATAAACTACATCTTTCCTTTTATACCAAATCTCTGCCTTTGGAATTTGCCTAGAGGAGGGTAGTGGGCACCAGAACCCCTTTTCTGTTTTTTAACATTATCAGTTGTCATAAAGTAGTAGGAAGCCTCATCCCCTGTCCCTTAGATGAACAAAATATTATTCTTTCAGTTTATTAGGAAATTTATGGTTGGATCACATCACAGAACATTAGTGAGATTTGACTCACTTCAATTTGAATTGTAAATAAAGGACTGTATTAAAGCCCCTTAAGGGGGCATTGACAGGGAGGGAAACTGATCCTTGCCCCAAGTCTTGCAAGTCCTGGACCATCTCTTGAGGTGTACAGGTCAGAGAGGATTAGGTTAGATATCAGGAGACCAGAGTTTAGTCCAGGCCCTGTTATAAGAAGCCTTTGCAAATCCCCTCTTCCCTGGGCCTCAATATCCCCCTCAGTAAAATGGAGAGGGCTGATCAACTAGAGGATGACAAATAGATTTTAATAACCATTTCCACACTGTTCATGTGTCCATAGCTCCATAAAATGCTGTATTGAGAAGGGCTCTGAGACTCTGAGATAAGGGGTCCATGATAATAAAAGAAGTCCACCTGCATTGGGCATAGAAGATCAGAATACATATATTTTCTATTCCCTAGATCGGAACACCACTAAGAACCCATGAAGTTATGACATTTGTTTCCACATAGGTCTGTCTCTTCGACCCTGTCTAAATTCAACAGGCTCATAAACATAAATCCACCAGGACCATTGTAGGTGGAGGCATCATAGAACATGGGAACAAGAAGACTGATGACTGGTCCTCCTGGACAATGCAGGAGAGCTAATGGCAGAAAGGCTTCCAGACTATTTTCACACTGGAGCTAGGTTGGAGCAGTGGTCCATTATTTGAAGATACAGAACACACATGTTTCTGGAGTGTCAATTTTCTTCAGTGGTAATAAATGTAAAGCCTTTGGCTTTTACATTAAAACAAACTGATTTTAAGAAGTAAAATAAAACATGATTTAAAAATATATATATATAGTGGGAAACTTCAAAAAAATGAAGTGCTTTCCTGATCTGCTCTGTTCCTAAAAACCTACATGAGCTCCCTCTTTTCAGACATTATTGTAACTCCATGGAAAACTTGGAAATCCCCAATAGAAAGAATACAAGAAAGTGATAGCAAAATAGTTCAATAGGGAAAGGAGAGAGAGATGGAAGTCCAGGATCTTGTCTCTACACAGGAACATCAACACTTGGTACTAAGAGCTGAGCCATGACCTCAGAGAGCTCTCAAAAAAAGCCTGGGGAAAACAAAGGGAACTGTTGAGCAATCCGTCTGTAGAAGCTCATTTGTGCTGATGGGATTGGCAGAGAGAAAACTTTTGTGTCTTTCCTGCATAAATCCCTGGTAATTTGCTAGCTACAGTCCCCATCTTCCAAATGACCTTCAGGTCAATATATTTATTTGGCAAGTATATATTCAGCATCTACTCTGCACCAAGAATGGTGTGAATTCAACAATCTATTTAATATCCCACAAGTATTTCAAACTTATTTTGTTCATGACCATACTATTTTGCATGTCCAATCCAGTAAGTGCCATCATCGTCATCCAAGTCAAAAGTCCCTTCTTCCTCTTGTTTACTCTTCATCATCTAGTCAAACTCTAAATCCTGTCTATTCCAGGACCAGCTCAGAACCTAGCCCAAAAGAGTACCTAACATGTTTCCTCTCTGTGTTGGACTGAGACAGACTTCCAGCACCTGCTTCCTATTCTAAAAGCAGAAACCTCTTTTATGCACTTTCTATGGGCATGGCAAGCAAGCACCATCTTCCTGACTTGCCTCACTGCCAGTAAGTCTGGGTTGCTGGGGGCAGCAGCAGTGGAGTTCAGCTCCTGTGAGCATCGCCAGCACTGCTGTGGCTGCAGGGCAGATGAGGCCTCAAAGTGAAGCAGGTATGGCCACAGGTATAACACCAGACCATCTCTGGGTAAGATTTTGGTAGTCACCTGCCTATGGCTTAGCTTTCCTTGCATCTGACCATTGTCTAAATGTTACTGGTAGACAGTCTGTCTGCAGCCCCTGGAAGTCTCCCCACACCCAACCAAGATAGAAGCCAGGGGAGGTTGTTACATTGAGTGTGTGAAAAGGCCTTCCCCTAGCCCCTCCAGTACCAGAATGGGGGTGGGACCAGGGGAAGACAGGCACATGAACCATAGAAATCAAAATGGAGCAGGGAGAGGTGCTGGACAAGAGAGGTCTGTCAGTCTAGCCTGGGGAAAGAAGGAATTGGATAGGAGGTGGACCCATATGCAATAAGTGAAAGTTTGGGAAGTTGATTGGTCATTTTGAGAAAGCACCTGGTTTATCACACACCCAAGCTAATATAAGCCCAGGGGACCAAAGAAGGCTCTCCGGTTCTCTGGCTCACTGACTCATGACCTGCACTTGGATGGTGGACTCACCTGCTCACTCCATGGGCCACGTGGCCTTAGCAACCACATGACCCATAGCCTCCAGGAAGAAACCTCTCTCTCTCACCCACACAGTGATGCTCTCCTGGGAGTATGCTACCTTGCAGCCCCAGGTGCCACATGGACAAATGGCTGTGCAGGCTCCACACACAGGCTCCAGGAAGGAGCCTGAAATGGGCAGCAGCCCAGAACAAGCGAAGCTACCTGGACGGGGACTAATGACCACTTAGCAGCTGTCTGTAGGCTCCAAAAGAGTGTGCTTTAAAATGAAGCAGGAACTCTGGACATTGGTTTTTGTCTCGGTCTTGCAGAGGAAACAAGCTTTGAGACAGGAGTTCTCCATTATCCCAGAACAGGCAGCACCTGAATAAAACCTCTTTTCTTTGACACCAGCATCTGCTTCACAAGTTTGGCTTTTGTGGCAACAGGCAGCTGAACCTCCATTCTTTTTTGTTCAGTTACATTAATATTGTCCCATGCCCTTCCCAGGTGTTCTCTGTATCGTCCAACAGCCTTGCAAGAAATCCTTTTTCTTGATATGATCAGCTAGGGTCAGTTTCTGTTGCATGCAAACAAGGATCTTGCCCAAATGGGTATCAAGGTCCTAGGTATAATTTCCTGGTGAGGAGAAGGGAGGGGACAGAATTAGAAATGATGCCATGATGCCTGGGATGTGGTCTCAGTGACAAGGACTAGGACAGACAAGGCACAGGCCTGGACTGTGCAGTGACATGTGGCACCAGACAGAAAAATATGAAAACAGGATGAGAGCTTATGGTTGAGCCAGAGAGAAGGGATCAGAGATAAGTCCACAGGAGTCCTGTATAACAAGACATGACTGAAACCAGAGCAATGGAAAGGTAGATAAGCATAGGATGGAGGAGCTGAGAACAGAGATAAAGCAGCCTAAAACACCTTGCAGATGCTCCTGGAGAAAGTCGTGAGACCAGATTCTTGTGGAGCTCCCATTGCATCCTTTGTTCCCTGTGGCTTCCAGGGTGTCTTGAGTGATCCTTCCTTTCTCCTCCATTCTCCATGAGTCCAGACCCTCTGAACATTCCACACACAGGCTCACTATCTCTCTGGCTCTATGCATGGCTCTGCTTACTTCCTTAGTCATTTCAGAGATGTCAGTCTCTCCCACTGGACTCCAAGTTGAAAGAGGAAAGAAACTGTCTGCATTGACTTAACACCATATCCCTGGTGCGAATTACACAATAGACACTCAATAGCTATTTGTTAAATTAATGTCTGAGAGGAAAATCAATTTTTAGTAATAATGACTGGTTGTCTTAATATTCAATCTTCACAAGTCAGTGAAGTAGTCATTACTTTTCTGTCACACTTGAGAATCTGACACTAACAAGGTGATGTCATGGGTCCAGGGACATGTGAACTTGATGCAGGTGTGTTCTTATTTGTATTCTATGGCCTCATGTCAACCTGTTCTCTCAGACATAACACAGTGCAAGAAGTCCAGGACTTGCAGTGGGTACCACCACTTTCTACCTGTTTGACTTTTGGAAAGTTGTTCTTCCTCATTTATTCGAATCCACAGCCAAGGAATTCAGGCTGAAACGGGGGGTGAAGCTGGAGGCAGGTGCTGTCCATAGGCCTAATTTGTTTGACCAGCACTTTGTTATAATTGAATTTGAATGCTCTTGAGCATGCAAGAGCTCAATAGTTTTCAAGTTGCTCTCTATACCCAAACTCCCATTTTTAATTCTCAGGCCGCAATTCAAAACTTAATGTTACTTGCTTGGAGTTTATAAGCTTTTGAGCCTTGAAATCTGGACCAGGTTTGTACCCAAATTACTCACAACTCTGCAAAAATTCTTGTCCCTGTCTTTCCCACCACACTTTTCTTGATGAACCCAGAGCCTTCAGGGACCCAGGCCCCCAGGCCCAAGGACAGACAATGTTACAGCACAACTGTCTCCTTTTCTGTGTCAGTATATCTAAAGGTTATTTTGAGTATTTATAAGATAAGCACTCAAAGAGGTGTTCAGGCCCTCAGGAAAATAAAGAATGCCTACAAAATTACTTTGTGTTATTCAAAGGAATTTAAACCATATGTTTCTGCTTTTTTTATTGATTTTTTTACTAGTATACCACTAAAATGCACTAGTCTAAGAGTTGTTTGATGTCCCAACAGCTTCCAAACATTTTACAACTGTTTTCTTTAGAACCAAAGGATATATTCAGCTTACCTAAAAGATATGGAAAGCACCCAAACCTGAAGGATTCTTTCATGACTTTTAAACTGGATGCAATAAATTGCCTACCTCTAAGTCTCCATGATAGATGAAATTTGTAATGGACCTTGTGAAACCAGTCTGATTTGGTTTCTGTGTTCATTAAAAAGAATGGCATGGAGGAGCTAGCTCTTTAGGAGAGTTGCAAAGTTTTTAAATGTAGCTCTTCTGATGCTGGGTCCCATTCTGGTAACTGAAAGTTGCTAAGGAATAGGTGGAAAACAATTGAAGGTCAATGTTAATGATGTGCTTATCCCAGGTATCCTTCTCTCATAATTTCTTTTACAAGTTTGTTTATATAAACAAATGGTATTTCTGTTTGCTCTGATCATCAGAGAATAATCATCTTGTCTCACCAAGTGGACTTAAGCCCAGCAGAAAACGAAGTCATGTTGCTTCTTCATTAGTCTGCACTATCTTGGTGAGACACAATGTATGACTTCAGCTCCTGAGAGGAGCTTGTGATTTTCCCACCTTCATTTTCTGGGGCTCCTAATGGGCATGTCTCCCTCCCAAAGCATTATTTTTATTCTAAACATGATACAATAGTAGCTTAAAGATCTCAATTTGCACAGAGGTTTCGTCTTTGCAAATTCCCCATGAATTCTCTCTTTTTGGATTTATTGAGATACAATTGACATATAACATTATATTAGTTTCAGTGTACAACATAATGATCCAGTATATGCATGTATTGTGAAATGATCACCACAATATGTCTAGTAAACATCTGCCACCAAACATAGTTACATTTTTTTCTTATAATGAGAACTTTTAAGATCTATTCACAACAACTTTCAAATATATAATACAGTATTATTAATATAGTCATCATGCTGTACGTTGCATCCCCATAATTTATTTGATAACCAAAAACTATGAATTTTCTCACGTGTTACTTATTAGTCTTACAATAGCCCTGGAACAACCTTATCCTCATCCTATTACCCAGAGAAGTCAAGTGATACCCTAGGTGAGGCCTTAGTAAGGAGAAAGCTGAGACTCAGGTTCCTCAATTTAAAAATTACTGCACCCTCTACTTTAGAGTTTTCAAGCATAAAATACTTGATGGCATAGCACAGCACAGTGACTCTAACCTCAGAATATCTGTGGTTAAACCAGTGCATGTATGAGCAGAACTCCAGCACTAAGAAAGTCAGAGGTGTGCTGAGGGCATTCACCAGCTTTATAAGATAAGCCCAATGGGAGAATTTCCTTCCCAGTAAGTTGATGAGAATCTATAAGGATGAAAAGAGAGAATATAGGTAAGGTTGATTGGATTTTTTTATATATACAAAGAATATACAAAGTAATCGAACTAGGATACTTCTAGAACTGCTTAATTATGTAAGGTAAATAAACTTGGGCACCTGATTCTTTTCACAGTGAAAGTACTGTTTAGAGAAAAGCCAGTGCTTTGCAGTAATTCCTGATTATCTAATGCTTTGAAAAATATCTCCATGTTTGCAGTGCCAGGATGACTCAGTGTGGAATATGCGAAGGTGGTTCTTTGATGCAGGATGACAAAGAACATGGTGATTGCTCTTGCTCATGCAACACTCTGGGTCTCCTCCCTGTCCAAGGTGCAGGCAAAGGGTGACTTAGTGAACTCTAAATTCCTCAAGTCCTGGGCCTAGGAATAAACAATCACATAGGACAACACTGAGCCCTTTTACAAGGTTCCAGTAGCTTGAACCTCAACTTAATATTCATCCAGCCCTTTTCAGTCTAATGTATCTGACAAAGAAGGAGACACATTACACGAGGTGAGGAGTTCCACTTTCTGTTTGTTGTCCATCAAAATGGTCCTCTTATCTTCCAGCAACTGGTCTGTGCTTTCCTTGAAATTCTTATGTGAAATTGTTACTTTAAAAAAATAGGACTTTTTGATATTCTTAACATGGTCACAGCCTCGAGATTCAACATTGCCCATGCCACTCTGAGAAGCCACCCACCTCTTATCAGCCTCTCATGGAAGGAAGGCTGAGAAGTTCTTTTTGCCCTTGGATTCAGCCTTGAATTCTCAGGCTCCTGCATCTGACCCCATACTTCTCAACCAGCTGCCATTCCTTTATTTCTCTTATCATCTAGCCTTATCATGACTTTTTGTGTAGAACCTTAATTCTTCCTACCTGCCACCCAAGACACACACATGCAGAGACACATAAAAACACAGACACACAGAGATACACAAAGATATACACATGGCACACAGATGCCTGCACACACATACAACCTTTTCTGGATACACCATTTGTATATTTTATGGAGTCATTTGTTTAGAGGAAGCTCTCACTATTTCATCCTGGCAGGTAGTACTCCCAGGTGTGGTTCTATGCCTATGACAGGGCCCTAAATTCTCCAGTATTGCATGTTACTTAAAAGCACAAGTTTAGGAATCAGAGAAGCTTGCCTCCCAGTCATGCTTGTGCTGCATTGTGTTTGTGATACCTTAAACAATGTCCCAGTCCTCTGGTCCAATTTTTGTTTAACAAGAAGACAATTTCTTATCTCAAAGGGTAATCGACAGGAATTAAATAAAATTATCTATGCCAGGACCTGACATTTCTGTGCATACTGAGCATAAGTGTCCACTGTTGTCATCATGTATTTATTGTGACCACGGGCTTTACCTTACATCTCACTAGAAGACATTTTAAATATCAAGACTGGTTGTCTAGCTTCTCACTGATAAGACTATTCCTTGTAATGTTGAACTATGCCTGAACCTTTAAGATCCTTGTAATTCACTCTCCTTCTAGAGCCATATCCTGCAAAACAATGAAGCAGCTCCCCGACATCTGAGCAAATGTCCTGTTGGTCTTTTCAGGATGGCTGGCTGAACACCATGGTACTTTGCCCAGTCAGGGCAGGTTCCTTGGAAAAGGTGACATCAACACCAGGCTTGTGCTCAAAGACCGTCATATTACTTTTGGCCTATGCTCCCTCCCTGTTCTCCCTTTTTCCTTTTGTCAAGTCTCAGTCTCCTCTGCCCACAATCAATGCAAGCACTGCTCAAGGGACAGTTCCTTGTGTTTTCTCTTCTTGATATGATTGATGTCATCCAATCCCACAGTGTCACTTGCCACCCACAATCAGATGATGCTCAGATGTATACCTCTAGCCAGGCCCCTTCTATCCAGATCTTGGAGATTCCACCATCTCCTTTATGCCAGCTGCTAGATGACCCAGGTACTCTCAAGTCAACAATTCCAAAATTGAAAACAACATTCCCTCTTCCTCCCACAGCTGTTCATCTTTCTCTCCATGAATGGAGTGGCAGTACCATCCACCCATTTCTTCAAAGCACATCCCTCACCACACCACCTGCTTTGCTTGCTGCCTCACCAGACATAACTGTCACCAACAAGTCACCTACCTGCAGCAGAGAAGGGAACCTCCATGCTATGAAGTAGAATCCAGCTTCTCATACCTTTTGATTGAGTGATTCACTACAACTACTCATTCTTTTGATAAATATTTGTTGTCCACTAGTATATTTTTTCTTGTAAGAGAAATTCAGCTTTATTTTTGTCACTTTGATTTTAAGCAGTTTTAAACACTTAAACATAAATTATATTTATATCAACTTTTATAATTTCTCATAACAACATGATGAAGCAGAAAAGCAGGGGTTAATAGACCCATTTTTCATATGAGCTAACTGAATCCAACTTACTCAAGGTTACACCACAAATTCCCATCAAAACTGGGAGGAAACCTGGATGACAGGTCTCCTTGTTCACTATTCTTTCAACTCCACTGTGCTCCCTCTACGAACTCATGAGGTTTCGATTTCATTGATCCTTCCTGCATAATACAGAGTGCTAGGCCTGCCTGCAGAGTTTCTGACTCAGCAGGTCTGGGGTGGGAGAGATAATCTGCATTTGTAACAATTTCCTAGTGTTCCCTATGTCTCTGGTACAAGAACCACACCTTGAAAATCATTGATGTGGGCTAACCCCTTCACCTGTATTCTTGTCCCCATTTCTTTTCACCTTCTATAGAGAATTTAGAAACCCTTGTCCATCCATGTCTCCAAAAACCCCAAAAGATTAATTCCTGGATTGAGCTAAACCAACTGAAAGCTCCCAGCTGGCCTCAAACTCATTGCATGTCCTTCTCTGCAGAAGACCCTGAGAAGTACTGGTTTAGTGACCTTATCATAGGGCCGGGCCATCAGTACACATAGTGGGGCCTTAAAGAAAACTGCCCCCAAGAGAGGACTATGTGTGCTAATGATGTGACGCATCACAGGCTATGGCAGCCTCATCACTGGTACCATAGGACAATCTCTCCTGAGCAGTGTCCCACATCATCCTACTTCCCCTGAGCACATGGCATGGCTTTGCCCCATGGACACTGGAGCTCCTGTAACTAGTTTTGATTTTCTCTTCTCCTTGGCCACTAAGGGACTTGGCACCACCTCTCCTTTATGACCAGCCCTTAAGGTCTGTGGCCGGAAGACTAACTTTTCTTGGCCCTCCTGTCTTCACATTCCCTTGTTTGATTAACATGCTTATTTGGCAAGTGTGGTGTTTTCTTATGCTACATAACAGTACTTATTCCTTCATGTAGAATGACAGATGTAAGGAGATAGGTTGTAATGTGGACAGACAGCTTGAAAGGCAGAGAGACAGGGCACTGAAGGGCTCACTATTAGTGGCAAATATTCTTCCCACCATGCAAGGGGCAGCTCTACAGAGTGATAAGGAGGTTAATGGTCTGTCATCTGATTCTGTAGCAGACCTTCAAAACGTCATGTCGAAAAGGGCTTTTAAATGCTACAGACATCAGATGGTCATTTTATCCATCTAAATTAGCTTAATAAATTAATTCATTCATAAGTGAACCCAAAACTGGCTATCAGTCTTGTATATTCATATTTTCTGAGAGCATTGTACTGATACAATATTTTCACAAAGAAATTTGGCAATATATATTAAAGTAAATACAAAGGTCTGTACTGGTTTTAATATCTAAATATAAAAATTCAAATACTCATGATGATGACACATACTTATATGGAATATTGTAAAGTTATTAAAAGTATTGGTCGACACAACTATAGTCACATGGAAAACATTAATATTAAGTAAAATCAAGCACACAAAATAATTGTATGACATGAAAACAATAGTGACAAGAAAAATTACTGGAAGAACTGATAATAGTGTTTATTTATGGTACTGAGATTTATAGCGATTACTTCATCTTGTGCCTATTTTCCAAAACATGTTATCATGTAATCATATTATCTTACTATGGAAAAACACATTAAATAAAATTTTAAATGTTACAATTGAGGTCACAGACCCACACTATCTAAGAAGATAAGCTGGCAGCCCATGGGTCTGGGATCAAGGCACGTGCAAAGAGGCCACAGGCAGACAGAAGAAAACCACAGCATGAGCCCAGGCTCCTGAATGGGCAGCTGCTCCCAGGTGTATGGGGTCAGGGAAGATGAATGCCCAGTGTATCGGAATCTCTACATATCTGTGGGTCAGATCTGACACAGCAGCTGTGGGTCCAAAGCTTTGATTGTCATAATTCATAACCTCGTAGAACATGTGGTTCTGCCCTCTAAGCTCAGTCTGGACATTTACTGGCTGGACTTTTCCAGTGAACACAGAAAACAGCCTGCAAAGCAGCTGAATCATATATATGAAAGTGGGGCACAACTTGTATCAACCCAGGTAGTTTTGATTTGCAGAATCTAGCAAGATAAATATAACTAAGAGGCATTGTCTGTGTGAAGATCACAGACTATAGAGAAAAATCTCAGCTTTCAGGCCCACATCCAGAGAGACAGGCACCCAGGTGGGTCCTCCTCTTTTCCCCTTAGCTCTCCTTTGTGGCCAAATATCCCTGAGAGGGCTGTGCACTATAGAAAACTGACACTTTAGGTTCTCAGTGTGGTTCATGGACTCCTCTCAATATTTTCTCCTACTCCTTACCTGTAGGGTGGCCTCTGATATGTTTTGTTTTAAAGGGCCACTCTCTGTTCATGAAGCTCAAAGTTGTCACTGGCTCTCCCAGATAATCCTGAGTAGGCTGGATGTTGTAGAATCACCTGGGCCCAGCAAAATTAGTCCACATGAGGAACATCAAGGGTGTGGGAGCTCTGGGAAAGCCAAGCCAAAGATGAACCCTTAGCAGTGGCTATATTTTCCAAGGGGAACCTTACCCTCTGAAGTGAGAGAGGATTTGGAAGCTGGCTCAGTAAACACAAACATGGTGTTGTCTGCTCTTGAGAAGGAAGGGAAAGAATATAGCCACCATGACTTTCTCAGCCAAGTCCAGGCTTCATGTGCCTATTTTATCCAGTATTTACTCAAGTCCTTTGTAAGTAGAGGCTTATGCTCCAATTAGAGCTTCTGAAAGCAAAATGTCATAAGCACTTGGCATTCATTCTCATTTCTCCTGTGCTCCTCAGAGCACCACCCCTTGAAGTCAGGTACCATTTACCCCATTGTCTTTAAAGTACTCAATATTTATACTAGATCAAAGGATGGGTATAGGCCCTGGCTTTAGAGACCTGCAGGATTCAACCTGACATCATACCTGTGTATATCCTCAACCAAACCATGTAGTCCCCCAAAAAAATCTCTGGGCAGAGGAACAGAGTTTGTGTTTTAACTTTGAGTTTTCTTGAGGGAGGAAAGTAACTTTCTTCACTGTCACCAATTAAGTCCTACAAACACTTTTACTTTTTTTTTTTAGCCTAGATCCTTCCAGCATCTTAATCATTTCTGGGACCATTCCCAAGACTATCTCTGGGTTCCTAAATCTTTAATACTAAATAAAAGCCAGCTGAAACATTCTTTGGACCCAGAAGTCTCTAATTTTGCATGGCTTGCAATCTTTCAAGAATGAAAATAATAATAATAATAAAAAATGTCTTTGAGGAATGAGTCAGAAATTAAAGTAACTCCCTGCACAATGCATTCTCTCCACGGGCTTGATACCTTCGTCCTGCTCTAGACATTTCACACACTGGGGAAAAGGCTAAAATGTTAATGTCTTGGGACCCTGCCAGTTTACAGAATGCACCTTCACCTTCAAAAGCTTCTGTGTTAATCAAAGGTGATTAAAACCAGGTCCTCACCGAGGGCGTCCTTTCACAGTTGGGAACAAGTAAGAAAAAGGAGAGATGATTATCAGGCCAGTTCAGCAGAGATTTATTCCTTTCTATAAAAATATACATGCTGACAAAACAATAGCTGTAGATTTAAAATTGGTCTGATTTTATCACCTTTCAGCACAGAAAAACCTGGCTCATATACTCCATTAGAGAGGCTGCTATGGGAATTGTCATTGAAGACAAGGCCCAACCTGGGACCTGAACCAGAAATCAAGCTCAGATGACACCTAGAACATTGCTTTCCAAATCCACCTTGAAAGCTTTGGCTAACAAGCAAAAGCAGACCTTTATTCTCTGTGCCCCCATATCCCCTGGTTGGCTCTTTGACAGAACATTGTTGGGTTTGTGGTGATGAACACTAATTCACACATTATGCACATGTGTGCATCTGTCTACCTCACCCAGTCATCCATGAGTTCCTTGTATTTCAGTGGGAGTCCATTAAACTTTTCCAGAGTCACTAAGGGTTTCTCCCCAGAAAACCAGGAGAACCTTTCTTTCCCATAAAGAAACATGAAATGGAGAAAACTGGCATCTTCATTTCTGTCTAAACATAGCAATATTCATCCAGGCCTCTGACAAGGCAATTAATTGTAAGACAAATCCAAAGACACCTCCCTTCATGGGTAGAGTTCAACTCCAGATGTCCCAACTCATGCAGACAAGATGCCAGAGAGGTGAGAGGATGCTCCTGACCAGCACTTTCAGCCATGCAGTAGCACCCACCTTCTTTTCCAGAGAGACCTTAGGAAATAATGTTTTCAAGCTTAGGAGAAATCAAAAACAAGCAAATTAAAGCAGTGAGAGGCCATTCACAATCTACAAAATTAACAAACTTTTTAAAAATAATAACAGTTTTGATAAGGCCAAGTTTTGTTACTCTCATATACTACTTTTTTGGGGGGCTGTGAGGTGATATATTGGTATACATTTCACATTTTCCAAAAATCAGAAAGTATTCAAGGACAGTAGTCAGAAGTACAAACAAAGATATATGCTTTAATATGCACAGTGGAGCTTTACCTTTAAAATAGGAAATTTAAAATAATCTCAGCTATGCAACAAATGTGGTGTATGTACTAGTTTATGCTAAGCTATGCAACAATAACAAGTAAATGTTGAAATTTCAGTGGTTCAACACAACAAAAGTTTATTTCTCACTCAAAGTCTGATTTAGGTTCTGCATCTCCAGGCAACTCTCTCTCAAGCACTGACTCTCAGATCCCTGCTCTTTCTACCTGCCCTAAGCCATCACTGATGTGGGGAAAGATAAGTGCCATGCCAGGCACAGAAGTGGCATCCTCTCTCACTTTTGCCCACACTCCACTGTCCATAACTTAAGCTGTTGGTCCCAATCAAGCTGCAAAGGAGATCTGAAACCACAGATTCCCCCAGTGCTCAGGAAGAGGAAATGTTGTAAAAAAATCTGTCATGACTACCATAATGCTAAGTGAAACATCATATACTCAGACAAGGGTGCATCATGAAGCCATTAAAAGTATGCTCTTGAAGAGAGAGAAGATGGTGGAAGAGTGAGTGGAAGCTACACTAACCTCCTCCCAACCCTAATCTGGAATTACAACTAAATTGTAGAAAAATGATCTGGAATAAACAACTGAGCAATAGTGGGAGAGAGGCCTTATAACCACAGACAGACAGAATACACTGCTTCACCACAATGTGACTGGTATGGAGGAGAGATGAGATGCAAGAAGGCTGGCTGGGCTACTACGGGAAGCAGATGAAGTGCCAGAGGAATATTTCAGTAGCCAGTGGGTTCCTCCTGAGGAATATGGATTCTAAACCCAAAGGTGGCCACCCCAGACTATAGCACCAGAGCCTGAAAAGAAGTCAGATAACATCTGGCTGTGAAAAGCGGTGGGGTTTCTCTCTGCCAGAGACAGTCGGCTGGAGTCACAGATAATCTTTTAAAGGACAAAAGCATAAAATTTCATTTGCAGCCACTTTCCCTGGGCTCCAGAAAACTGTGATCAGAGTGGACTAGAGATGCTTGAGGGGAGACTGGGGATGGTGGCTTTGGGGAGAAAACTGAGAGAGTAGCCACCAGGATCCCAGTGCTTAGTCATCCCACATACTGCAGCAGTCATCTTGTTCAGGCAAAGCACTCCTCTCCAAGAGGCATGAGCCTTAGTGGAAGTAAGAGCCCTGCCCACTGTAATTACTCTGCCTCACCCTGTGGTGCTTAAACCTGACTGCTGATTACAGAGTGACTAGATTAAAAACTAAAGGAATAGGCCATAGACAGTGGATCCTTGGTAGTCTTGAACAGGCAGCCTAAGGCCAGAATGGGATACCATCTGATATCACAAGAGGTAGATCCAGAAAGAAAAAACAATGGTAAATACTAGATGGTACAGAGACAAATTCCACTGTTGTCTTCTTCATAATTTGCGATATTTTCTCTCCTGCATAGCTTTGTAACATTCATTTCTTGTCCTTCAAGTTAGTGCATATTAAGTCACTAGATTTTATATTATAGTTTATTTCAAATCTCATATTTTCCTCTTCCCTTCTTTTACCTATTTTACCTTCTTCTTTCCTCTTCTTATTTTCATTTCAAATTTGGTTTTCTCTCTTGCTATGGCTTGTTATCATTCCACACTCTATTTCTCCCCTCTCCAGCCTCGCAAAACCATTTTTCTTGTCATTGATCAACTTACATTCTTTTTCCCACTCTTAAAATAACATTCTTTCTCTGTCTTTATCAGTCTTTGCTCGCTGTTTGTGGGTAGGGTGGTGGTTGTTGTATTTCTTCAAATTTATCTCTAGATCTTCACTATTTTGGTATTTCAAATCTCAAGCTTTACCATTCCCTTCTCTTACTCCATTTGGCCTTCCTCTTGCCCTTTCTTTTTTCCATGTAAAATTTTTATTTTCCCCTGTCTTAGCCTGTTTTTTTATTCCCCACTCTTAGTATTCCTTCTCCCTCTATCATCTCAAAATAACATCCTCTTCCTCTAGACATCTCTTAGCTTTTTTTTCTTTTTTCTCTCTTATTCCCACCATACCTATATTAATCTTAGCTTATTTGTTGTTGACAGTGCTGTGGTGGATCTTTTCATCCAATGTGGTTCCTATTTATTTTTTTTTCTTTTTCTTTACCCCTCTTACTATATTTTTTTAAATTTCTGTTTAAACCTAAAACTATATGCTTCCCTTATCTTGTTCCATTCCACCATCTTCATTCTATATTTTATTCATGACAAAAATTTCGCTTTCTCTCTTCATCTGCCCAAATACCTACCCTTGTTATTGCTCTTCCCCTTCCCTCTCAAAATTATTTTCTTTCAGTTAGTTATCTCATATTCATTTCTCCTTTGATAATAGTCTCAATCTCTTTACACCCTTATTACTACTGGTTCATTTGCTATTGATAGTGGGATTGAGGGTGGGAGTTATTTTTGTGGGTGTGTATTTGTAACCAGGGCTTTGTGGTTTTATTCTGACAGCACCTGCACAACAGCATAAAAGATGTGGTCAGTGCAGTGACTCTCAGCCAGCCACCCTGAAGGAAGAAACCACCAAAGAACAGCCCAACAGCAATCAAAATCCAATTACATCCAGAGAGCCAACATAAATAGCATAAATGGCATCCCAAGAGCATCAAGTTCAGGAGATCAAGGAAGCTGCACCACTGAATCCCACAAGTCTCCCACCATGCAAGTTCACACAATGAAAACATGGAGTCAAAACAGATCAATCTAAGAAACAGAAACAAGCAAGAAGAGTCTCCCCTAAAATGGGGAGACAAAAACAACCTCCAATCAACAGGCAAAGAGGAATCTCCAGAAAGAGTGCTAAATGAAATAGTGGCAAGTAAACTATCAGATATTGAGTTCAAAATTATGGTTATAAGGAAGCTGAATGAGCTCAGTGAGAATTACAAAGAACTATAGGAAAGCTTCAAGGAACTTACTGTGAACTATATTAGCATGAAAAAGGACACAGAAACTATCATTAGGAACCAGGAACAAATGAAGAATACGATTCCTGAATTGAAGAATGCAGTAGAAGGAATTAAAATCAGGATAGATGTAGCAGAAGATTGAATCAAATGGGTAGAAAAAAGCTCCCAGAGAGAGCACCAAAATGAAAAGACTCAAAAAGAATGAAGAGGGTTCAAGAAGCTGAAGGATAATACGAAGCATAATAATATCAGTATCATAGGGACACCAGAAGGAGAAAAAGAGGAACAATGTATAGAAAACCTATTTTTAAAAGTAATGACAGAAGACTTTCCTAACTTGATGAGACAAAAAGTCACACAAATCCAGGAAGCACAGATGGTTCCAAACAAGAGGAACCCAAAGAGGCCCATTCCAAGACACATCATAATAAAAATGGCAAAATTTAAAGACAATGAGAGAGTACTAAAGGTAGCAAGGAAGGAACAGATAGTAACATTCAAGGGACCCATGATAGGCCTATCAGCTGATGACTCAACAGAAACAATACAAGACAGAAGGGAATGGCAAGAAATATTCCAAGTAATGAAAGGCAAAGGCCTGCAACCAAGACTACCCTACCCAGAAAAACTCTCATTTAAAAAAGAAGGTGAAATAAGGAGATTCACAGACAAAACAAAACAAAAAAAACAAAACTAAAGAACACATCTCCACCAAACCAGCATTGCAAGAGATGATAAAGGTATTTTTTTAAGAAGATAAAGAAAAAAGGGGGGAGGTATATGAGAACAAAGGGAAAATGGCAACTAATAACTACCCATCATTAATAACCTTAAATGTGCAGGATAAAATGCCCCAGTCAAAAGACATACAGTAGCTGAATGGATAAGAAAACATGACCCTCATATATGCTGTCTGCAAGGGACCACCTCAAAGCAAAAGACCTACACAGACTGAAGGTGAAGCTATGGAAAAAATATTCCAAGCAAACAGACCTGAAAAAACAAAAAAAAAACAAAACAAAACAAAATAAAAACTAGGGTAGCATTGCTATACTCATATCAGACAAAATATATTTCAAGACAAAGGCCATAAAAAGAGACAAAGGAGGACATTATATCATACTTAAGGGAAAAATCCATCAGGAAGTTATAACCCTTACAAACATATATGCACCCAAAATAGGAGCACCCAAGTATATAAGGAAAATCCTAACGGAGTACCAGAAAGATACTTATAGCAACAAACTTACTGGGGAACTTAACACCCTATTGTCAATGACAGATAGATCTTCTAAACAAAGAATCCACAAGGATATTGTGGTATTGAACAACAATCTAGAACAAATGG
The DNA here is from genome assembly GCA_004026545.1 of Mormoops blainvillei. NCBI lineage: Eukaryota > Metazoa > Chordata > Mammalia > Chiroptera > Mormoopidae > Mormoops > Mormoops blainvillei. Next base: position 223,688 of record PVJD01001036.1, read on the forward strand.
ACTTAATTGACATATACAGAAACTTTCACCCCAAAGAAGCAAAATATACATTAATTACAGATACACATAGAACATTTTCAAAGATAGACTACATAACAGGTCACAAAACAAGCCTCAACAAACTCAAAGTATTTGAACATCAAGCATCATCTCAGATCACAATGGACTGAAATTAGAAACCAACTTTGAGGAAAAAACTCAAAGACATTCAAAATCATGGAGATTGAATATCATGCTATTAAATAATGAATGGATTGAAATGAGACCAAGGAAGAAATCTAAAAGTTTCTGGAAACAAATGAAAATGAACACACCACAGCCCAAAACCTAGGGGACACAGTGAAGGCATTCCTCAAAGAGAAGTTCATAGACATACAGACCTATGTAAAAAAGATAGAAAAATTTCAAATAAGCAACCTAACCCTACTTCTATTAGGAACTAGAGGAACAACAACAAACAAAGGCCAAAGTGAGTAAAAGGAAGGAAATAATCAAGATCAGAGCAGAATTAAATGACATAGAGACTAAAAGAACAATTCAAAGGATCAAGAAATGCAAGAGATGGTGCTTTCAAAAGTTAAACAAAATCAACAACCCTTTAACCAGACTCAACAAGAAAAAAAAGGGAGAACCCAAATAAATAAAAACAGAAACAAAAGATGGAACATTACAACCAATATCACAGAAATACAAAAGATTGTCAGAAATTACTATGAACAACTGCCTGCTGAGAAATTTGACAACCTTGGAGAAATGGATAAATTTCTAGAAACATATAATCTTCCAAAACTGAATCAAGAAGAACTAGAAAGCCTGAATAGGTGGATAACAATTAGTGAAATTGAAGCAACAATCAAAAAATCTTCCTGCACACAAAAGCCCTGGACAGGATGGATTCACTGGTGAATTTTACCAAACATTTAAGGAAGAGCTGACTTCTGTCTTTCTCAAACTATTCCAAAAAACTGAAGAACAAGAAAGACTCCCAAATTATTTTTATGAGACCAGTATGGTCCTAATTCCAAAACCAGGTAAGGATACAACAAAGAAAGAAAACTACAGGACAAAATCACTGATGAACATTGATGCTAAAATCCTCAACAAAATATTGGCAAACCAGGCCCAGCAATACATTAAAAAGAGAATACTCTGTGATCAAGTGCAATTCATCTCAGGGATTCAAGGGTGGTACAATATTCTCGAATCAATAAACTTAATACACCACATAAACAAAATGAAAGACAAAAATCACATGATCATATCAATAGACTTTACCAAATGCTGAAAAAGCATTTGACAAAGTACCGCACCCATTTATGATAAAAAACACTCAGCAAAGTGGGACTAGAGGGAGCATACCTCAACATAATAAAGGTTATATACAAGAAACCTACAGCCAACATCACAGTCAAAGGGCAAAAACTAAAATGTTTCCCCCTAAGTTAAGGAACAAGACAAGGATGTCTGCTTTCACTGCTTTTATTCAACATAGTATTGGAAGTTGTAGCCACAGCAATCGGACAAGGAGAAGTAATAAAAGTCATCTAAATCAGAAAGGAGGAAGTAAAATCATCATTGTTCTGTAGATGACATGATACTGTACACAGAAAACCCTATGGGCTCTGAAACCAGGAATACCAGTGCTCGTGCTGCCTGTCACTTACTAGACCCAATAAGCAGAGACAGAGATTGAGTCTTTATGTGCACTTTATTCATAAGGTCAGTGGTCTGAGAAGGCAGTGAGTTTGTACCCTAACAGACCATCTTACATTTCCTTTCAAGCCAGGCTTTTTTATAAGGGGGCAAAAGTATAGGTAAGGGATTTGGGACTCAGGAAAGAGGTTAATCAGATAAAAGCTGCAGTCTGGCAATTTCCCTAGCATCCTTTCGCCCACTGGCTGGTCATTTTCTTTATCTGTAGCCTGTGTCCTGTGTCCTGTGTCCTGGGCAATTTTCTTTATCTGTGTCCTGGGTAGCAGGTTGTCTGCCCCTGGAACACAATTGCTCAGATACCACCTTGATTGCTTTTGGTTTCTTCTGGAGCACAAAGTACAATTGCTTGTGGTCTCCTGGTGTCAGTGTTGCCCGTACCTGCAGTTCCTGAAACAATAGCTTTTTACATGCATTAACTACCAGGCTTAGTAACTATTACCTTAAACTAAAATTTTCCAAGTCTTCAGTCCCCTATCGGCTCCACTAAAAAACTAATCAACCTAATAAGTGAATTTGTCAAAATAGTGGCATACGAAGTCAATACTCAGAAATCAAAGGTATTTTGCACACCAACAATGAAATATCAGAAACAGAAAGCAGGAAAAATATCCCATTTACTATATCAACAAGAAAAATAAAGTACCTAAAAATAAACTTACCAAGGAGTTAAAAGACCTGTACTCATCAAACAACAGAACACTGAAGAAAGAAATTAAGGAAGATACAAACAAATGGAAGCATATACTATGTTCATGGATTGGAAGAATTATCATCATCAGATTTTTTTATACAACCCAAAGCAACCTATAGATTCAACCCAATACCTATTAAAATACCCATGACATATTGCACAGATATAGAACAAATATTTCAAAAATGTGTATGGAATCATAAAATGACCCCAGATAACTACAGCAATCTTGAGAAAGAAGAACAAAGTAGGAGGGATCACAGTATCTGATATCAAACTATATTACAAGTCCACTATAATCAAAACAGTCAGGTACTGGCATAAGAATAGACACATAGATCAGTGGAACAGAATAGAGAGCCCAGAAATAAAACCGTGTCCCTATGGTCAATTAATCATTGACAAAGGGGACAGGAACACAAAATGGAGTAAAAAATAATCTCTTCAAAAAATAGTTCTGGGAAATCTGGAATGGTACTTGCAAAAAAATGAAATTAGACCACCAACTTACACCATACACCAGAATAAACTCAAAATGAATAAAAGATTTAAACATAAGACATGACGCCATAGAAGTCCTAGAGGAAAAGATAGGCAGTAAAATTTCAGATATCCCACGCAGCAATATTTTCACCAACATGTCTTCTAGGACAAGGAGAATAAAGGGGAGAGTAAACAAATGGGACTACATCAAATTAAAAAGCTTCTGCATGGCTAAAGAAACCATCATCAAAATGAAAAGAGAACCAACCGTATGGGAAAATATACTTACCAACTATACCTTGGACAAATGTTTGAGCTCTAATATATATAAAGAACTCATATGACTCAAGGCCAGGAAGATAATCCAGTTAAACAATAGGCAAAGAACCCCAACAGATACTTCTCCAAGGAGGACATACAGAGGGCCCATAGGCAAATTGAAAGGATGCTCAGCATCACTAGCCATCAGAGAGATGAGAATCAAAACCACAATGAGATACCACTTCACACCAGCCAGAATGGTCATTGTACACAAATCAACAAACAACAAGTGCTGGCAAGGATATGGAGAAAAGGGAATCCTAGTACACTGTTGGTGGGAATGCAGACTGGTGTAGCCACTGTGGAAAACAATATAGAATTTCCTTCAAAAACTAAAAATGGAACTGCTTTTTGACCCAGCAATTCCACTACTGGGATTATATACTAAAAATCCTGAAACACCACTTCAAGAGAACCTATGCATCTCTATGTTCATAGCAGCATTATTTACAATAGCCAAGGGTTGGAAAGAGCCTAAGTGCCCATCAGTAAATGTGTGCATCAAAAAACGGTGGTACATTTACACAATGGAATTCTGCTCAGAAGAAAAAAAGAACTCCTACCTTTCGCAACAGCATGGATGGAACTGGAGAGTATTTTGCTAAGTAAGCCAGGCAGAAAAAGACAAATACTATATGATCTCACCTATAACAGGAACCTAATAAAGAAGACAAACAAGCAAAATAGAACCAGAGACATGAAAACAAGGGACAAACTGACAGGGACTAGAGGTGGGTGGAGGATAAGGAGGAAAGGTGAAGGGTCTAGTTAGAGAACAAGTGTGAATGACTCATGGACATGGACAACAGGGCGGGGATTGACTGTGGGAATAGGGTGGGGTATGCTGGGCTGGGGAGAGCAAAGGGGGAAATTGGGACAACTGTAATAGAAAAACAATAAAAAAGGTTTAAAATTTTTTGAAAACCATTGCTAACATCGTGGAAAAAAAGTATGCTTTCAATGTTGAATGATATGAACATCTTCACAACATATGAAGGTAAACAAAACAAGGAAGTCACAACAAATAAATGTAGAGAGTGCATTGTCCTAAGAGCATGCATAAACACATGTATGTATGTACATATGTATATACACTTAATACCACATGTTAATGACTGAGCTACTTTTATGTTGAAGTAAATCTTTTCTTTATTCTTTTTCAGCTTTTCTGTATCTTCAATAAGCATGCATCACTCAGAGCAAAAAATAAGTTATTGATTTATAGTATAATTATTATGTATGCTACATGTAATAGCATAACAAGCAATAATGATAAACTGGCTATGAAGAAACTAAAGCTGTGAGTAAATTTATACCAATGCTTAAACCAGGACTCGGGGACTTTTCCAAGTGTTTCTTCAGCCTTCTGAGAATCACCGCTAGAGTTGTTACTGATGGAAATTAGTATTTCAAGGGAGCAGTCAATTTTCAGACTAAACTGACAATATGATTTTGGCAAAAGAACCAGGTTTGGAGTTGGAAAATGTGGGCTATTTTCCACACTATAATGTATATTCTGGCTCCTGGAAGAGGAAACTTCATATCTCAAAGTCTAAGTGTTTTGTCCAGGGCTATTGTGAATATGCAAAACTGTTTCAGAAATGTGTCCTCAAGGTGTTCAGTGATAAAAGCATTCCTTACTCTAGGAACAAGCTGGATAAAGTCAGGATAAGGAGACTTCTTTACTGCAGAATTTACTGAGCTCAGAATACACTCATGTGTCTCCTAAGTATCCAAGTAGCAGATATAATTACTTGCCCAAGAAAACTTATTCTAGTAATATTTCATGGAACTACAGCTCAGATAAACACTATGAAAAAAATGTTCACTTATTGAGACACTGAGATTAAAGGTATATGTACCTATAATATAGCTTTTATAAGGATTTTCTATTTTTCCATTTGTAATTCCATTAAAATAAGGATTTGCTAATTTTCCATCATTTCCATTTGTAGAATAAAAAGTCACATAGCAGAAACTCAGCTCAAGCCGGTACCATGTCCATTCCACAATTCAACTTTGCACATCTGGAGAACTACAGAGAAGGGTTGTTGAAGACCACCTGCATGCAAGAGCCTCCTGAGCCTCCTGCGATGGAACTCATTCTAGGGAAAAGACAGTGGAAATAGACTTGTCATCATTCAAACCTGTGCTCCAACTGAATGGGATGAAGCAGTGTGAGCACCAGGCATGAGCAACAGCAATTTCAGCTGTTCATCTTTATGGGACAGATTGCAGGCATCAGGAGAGATGTGCAGGCTCTAGACAGACAGGAAAGGGCAGATACCACACAATAGTCCAGAAATGCACGAATCACATCCTGTGTCTCCCAGAACTGTAGGAAAGGAGATGAAGTTGACTAGAGCTTCTACTAAGCATGTGGGGCCGGATCTTTTTCATCACCTATATATAGAAGGAAAAGAGGGAGGTGAATAAGTGATACAATTTTTAACAGAAACTTTCAGCATCAATGAATGAGAACCCATAAAGTGATTCAAAGGATAAAGTTCTTGTCATAGACAAATCACAGTGTGAGACAGTTCAAAGGGGGAGGATCAGGAGAGGGAAAATGGCATTTTTCTTGATGTGAAACTGCCTTGTTCTCCTATCTCCAGGTGAGTGTCCCCTGTCACAGCTCAATGACCTCGGTAAACACCAAAAGGCCATTGATCTGGGTGTGGAAATAAATACTTTGGGCAGGACCAAGAGATCCTGGGGCAGTCATAGCCATGTTTTGGGTCTGAGATTTTCCCACTGTGAAATAAGAGAGCTGATACCATTAAGATTTTTTATTTTTTAGGAACTGAATCTTATATGTATAGGCAAGATATATTTATTTGGAAAATGGACTACATGAAGATTAGGAGGTTCATTGTATTTAAGGCACACCTTGTTAGCACTCTCTTGTGTATTAGCATACAACAAGAAAATGATCACTGCATCAATTTAGCAGGACAGATTCATAAATCCCTTGTTCATCCTGGAATACATTTCCATGTAATTTGTTAGTTAATCTGGAGCTGCTGATAACAAATTCTCAAGGGGGACACTGAGGTATAGAAATACTGAGCAAGTGTTCAGAGTCAGATGGGGTAAACACACGGCTAATATTCAACCTTCTTTATCCTGACCTAACTTGAGTGAATACTTGAACTTGTAAGGCACAGCCTTTCAGGAGGTGGTGCTGCTTCAGAAAAAAAATAAAATAAAAATTGCCATGCCCTGGCCAGCCAGTTCAGTTGGTGAGAGTGTCATTCCAATACGCCAAGCTAAGGGGATTAATCTCCAGTCAGGGCACAAAAAAGAATCAACCAAAGAATGAATAATTAAGTGAAACAACAAATCAATGTTTCTCCCTTTCCCTTCCCCGCCCCCTCTAACCAGTAAATATATATTTTTAATCTTAAAAAAATAAATTTAAAAAACTGCCACAACTCTGCTTTTCTTCACCAAATGTGACCTAAATATAAGGGGCCTTTAAAAGACAACAGGGATGACAGTAAAGTACCAGGTGGAAACAATTAACCCAATATCCTATGAGCCCTGGTGTCTCCAGGCCCAAGCACTCCATCTCCATTCACCAAACCATTATGATGGATTAGGAAAGACTGCCCCCAAAAGACAGACATTTGATATACTTTGAGATTCTGGTTCATGCCTTCATGTCACCTTTTAAGAAGAACATGCTTGAAGACAAAGGACATTCTTTGAAATTATGTTCCCTACCCAAAGGGGTCTTTCCAGCCTCCTGATGTTCTGTGACTATGGGGGACTTTTAAAATGCGACAAAATCAGATGATGATGGTGTGAGATTTTAGTGTCTCTGCCTTAACTTAAAAAGATCATCATCATGCCCAGAGAAGATATCTTCTATATATTGAGAGATCCCTAGATTCAATGTGGTTCCATCACCTCTGTCTCCTGCATTTACAAGTTAGCTTTCTGATATTCTTTAAGAGAATCATAACCATGTGGACTTGCTCCAAAGAACTATTTGAGAAACCACAATTTATGTTTTCCTAGATGAAAACTGCCCCAAGATCTTATAATAATCACAGAGGATTAAAAAAATAATCTCTGCATTTATTAGCTGTGAACCACTTAAGATTAAGAAGCCAATTTGAGTGCAACAGGGATGCATAACAGGATATCTAAGTTCTAGTGAATGAAAGGCTAGAATTACAACATAAAATTTTCACTGATTAAATCAACTAAGGACAGAAAATCACTACAAAGAATTAGTAAACAAAATGAAAGAAATTAATGATAAGAATACTGTTTCAATATTTGAAATCAATGTGAAATGACTGAATTTCCTTATCCAAATGTAAATGCAATAAAAACTAAATTATGTAGGACTTCCATTTCCACAATGATGAAGTAAATATACTTATTCCTATTCTGCCTTCTGAATACAGGTAAATAGTATACACTATAAAACAAACATAAGAAGAATGAAAAGTAGCGAGAAAAAAGCAACTGGTAAGGGACTCAGAACCCAAACTGAGCTTCTTCAGGGGGGCAGGGGGTTTCCACATATCCCAAACTGGGTACTAGAGACAGTAACCCAGAAATACCACTACATACAGAAAGAAATAACCCCCTAAGAAAAACCTGTTTTCTCTAGCCAAAGGACCAGAATTGGGGCAGTCTCACAAGACAGAAAAGTTCTGACAACTGTTTTACTCCAACCTAATAGGAAAAAAATGCAGTGCCACCATATCTCCATTACAGAATTAAAATAAAATTAAAGAAATAAAATGCATAATGAAAAGAGACTCAGGGATATGTGAGACTATAACTAAAGATCTAATGCTTAGGTCAAAAGAGTCTCAGAAGGAGAGGAGAAAGAGGGTGGGACTGAAAAAGTAATAATATAATAATGGCAGAAAATCTCCCAAGTATAAAAAAATGTATAAACTTACATATTCAAGAAGCTGTGCAAACCCCAAACAGAATAAAACCAAAGAAATTCATATTAAGATACGTCATAGGCAAGTTTCTAAAAATAAGAGATCAAGTCTTGAAAGCAGCTAGAGAGGAAGAATAAGTTTTACCCAAACTGGGGAAAAACAATTCAGATAACATGGATCAAAAAACTGGTATATTTACACAGTGGAATACAACGCAGCAGAAAGAACTCCTACCCTTCATGACAGCATCAATGGAACTGGAGAGCATTATGCTGAGTGAAATAAGCCAGGTGGTGAAAGACAAATACAACATGATCTCACCTATAAGCAGAACTTAATCAACAAAACAGACAAGGAAGCAAAATATAACCAGAGACATGGAAATGACGAACAAACTGACAGTAACCAGAGGGGAAGAGAAAGGGGGATAATAGAGCAAAGAAGGGGAAGAGTTGTCAAGGAACATGGATAAAGGACCCATGGACAGAGACAATGGAGGCAGAGAGGTGATTTAATGTGGGAGGTGGGGGTGAGTAGGACAGGGGAGAGCAACGGAGGGAAAATGGGGGCAACTATAATTGAACAACAATAAAAAAATAAATCAAAAGTAACTAAATTAAAAAAAGAAACCATTGAAGTCAGAAGTAGCACATATGTAATACCTAAGCAGTAACCAGAAAAGCTACACATAAGAAAATACACTGAAAAACACTACACATATATCAAAATGGAATTCTAAAAAATGTCAAGTCACCACAAGAAGTGCATAAAAAGAAACAGAAACACAAAAATAATAATCAGAAAACAAAAAATAAAATGGCAGACTTAAGCCTTAACATATAAATAATTATTATAAATATAAATTAAGTGCATTAATTAATGAAACAGATTTGCAAGGTAGATTAAAATGAAAATATTATCTAACTATACACCATCTACAAAACAACTCACTTCAGGTACAATGACATAAGTAGGTTGAAAGTAAATGATGGGGGAAAATGTACCTTGCATATTTTAATCAAAAGAAATCAGGAGTGATTACATTAATATCAAACAAACTAGACTTAGAGAAAGAAAATTACCAAGAACAGAGAGATACATTACATAATGATAAAATGGTCAGTCAACCAAGAAGACATAACAATCCTAGAATATACATACCAAACAACAGAGCTGCAAAACATATAAAACAGAACTTGATACAACTCGAAGGAAAAATAGATGCTTCTATAATTATAGTTGCAGGCTTCCATACCCCTCTCAACAATTAGTAGAACAATTGGATAAAAAATCAGCAGAAAATAGAACTAAACAGCAAAATCAATAACAAAGCCTAATTGACATATATAAAACACCACCCATAGACAGAAGAATACACATTCTTTTCAAGGATTTATAGAATGTATATGAAGATGACCATAGCCTGAACTGATCCCTAAAACAAATTTAACAAACAAATTTTAAAAAGTTTAACTTCAAATCTAAGCTTCAAAATGTGTGTGAATAAGGAATGTGTGTAGTAGTGGCAAGATAGATAAGCATCTTCTTTTTGGTTTAACCACTTGACCAACTTTATAAAATCTGAGTTATTAAAAAGTCTTCACAAGTACTTTTTGATCTCTAAAATACTCTTTAGTCATAAATTTGAGATAAAGTTCTAACATCCTATTGAAATCACAATACTCTTTTTGGGATGAACTTTAAATTTGATGGCAGTTTTATTTATTTGTAAAAATGAAAATGCCCTTAAAGAAAAAATGGTTAAATTAAGAAACAATTATTCTCTGACTCCAGTTGGGTCAAACTAGAATTCAATAAAAGAAAGATAATGGTAAAATCTCCAAACACCTGGAAATTAAACAACACACTTCTAAATAATCCATAGGTCAAACAAAACAAAACATAATTCTAGAATTAGAGAGTTAGTTTAGCAAGATCACAGGATAAAAAAATCAACAGAAAAAATCATATTTCTATGTGCTAGCAATGAACACATAGAAACCAAAATTACAAATACAATACAATTTACAAGAGTTCCTTCCAAAATGAAATAGTTAGATGGATAAATCTGACAAATCATGTACAGGACTTGCAAGCTGAGGACAAAAATAGTAATAAATAAAGGATTATCTAAATAAATAAAGGAATATACTATTTTTGTGGATTGAAAGTAAAGTTGTCAAGTCTCCCCAAACTGATAAGCATTAATGAAACTTCTATAAAAATTCCAGCAAGAATTTTTGTAGATTTAAACAAATATCTTCAGAAGTTATCTAAAATGCAAAAGAATTAGAATTACTAAAGCAGTTTTGAAAAAGAAGAATCAAGTGGGAAAAATTACATGATACAACTTTATTACCTCAGACTACGTTGTGTGTTTTCAAAAAGATAGACCCATAGATCAATGAAACAGGATAAAAAAAACAAAAAATAGGCTCATAAAGCACAGTCAACACAGTTTTTATAATTGAAAAGCATTTCAATGGAGGAAGGATAGTCTTTGCCACAAATGCTGCTGGAGCAATTGGGCTTCCACAGGCAAAAAAAGTGAACTTCATCTTAAACCTCACATCGTATACAAAATTAACTCAAATTCATTGTAGATATCTGTAAAACTATAAAACTTTTAGAATGTTGCATTAAAAAATATCAGTTCTTATAGTTATGTGAAAAGTTCTTAGATATGACACCAAAAGCATGATCCATTTTTTAAAAATCAATAAATTGGACTTAAGCAAAATTAAATAATTTTGCCCTGTAAAAGAACCTGTTTAGAGGATGAAAAGACAAGCCACAGACTTGAAGATGATATTTGCAAACCACACTTCTGACAAAGGCCTCATTTCTAGAATTTATTAGAACTCTCAAAACACAACAGTAATAAAAAACAAACATTCCACTTAGAAAATGAAAAAGGACAAGATATTTCAGCAAAGAATATATATGGCATGTAAACAAAACTCATGAAAAAAATATTCAACATCACTAGCCACTAGGGAAATGTAAATTAATACCATAATGAAATATACTGCACATCTATGAAGACAGTTAAAATAAAAAATAATAACAATACAAAGTGGTAGCAGGGTTGTGGAGACACTATCTCACATATTGCTAGTAGAAGTGCAAAATGATATAACCACTCTGAATAATAGTTTTTTAAAAATATATAAACATTCTCTTACTACACAACCTATCAGTTGCAGTCCCAGGCATTTATCCCAATGAAATGAAAACTATGTCCACACAAAAACCTATGTGATTGTTAATAGCAGCTTTATTTGTAAGAGTCAAAAATTGGAAACAACTCAAATGTTCTTCAACTGGTGAGTAGTTAAACTGTGGAACATCCATACTATGGAATGCTACTCAGCCAAAAAAAAAAAAAAAAAAAAGCTATTAGAACACACACAACTCAAACTGATCTCATGGGCATTGTGGGGGAAAAAAAACCAATCCAAAATCATACTACATGATTCTATACATATAAAACATTCTTGAAATAACAAATTATGGAGAACAGATTAGTGGTTGCCAGCAATTAGGGATGGTGAGAAATAAGAGAGTAGGGATAACTATAAAAGTTCAGCATGAAGGCTATCTTTGTGATGATGAGCCAGTTCTGTTCCTGAATGATCTGGTGGTTACATTAATCTGTACCCATGATAAAATGACATAGCACTACACACACACACAAGCCGTACCAATGTCAATTTCCTGATCTTGATTAGGTAAGATGTAACCATATGGGAAACTCAGAGGGTACGAAGAACTTCACTGTGTTACATTTGCAACTTTATCAATATTTCAAAATAAAAATTAAAGAAAATAACACACAATGACAAAAATGGGTTGAAAATGAGGGATGGGCAAAATACGATTAAGTGGACTATAACACAAAAAAAATAGTGCTAGTCAATATGAAAATCAGATAAAGTGGAATTCAAGGGCAAAAATTTAAATTGAGGCAATTAATGTTAATAGCACCAATAACAAAAGAGATGATCCATAAAAATATATAATATTTTATGGATCAGAATATTAACCTTTTTATACAACCCAGGAGTAAAATAAGTAAAATAAAGTTTTATGGAAATACTTTTAAAATCTTTAAACAGCAGCTGAATCATAGCAGATTTTAATATATTTCCTTCAGTTCAGGTATAGAAAAATTTAATAACATGATCAAGGAACTTGATTTTATAAATATATATAAAGTTGTCTGTTTTAGCAGCCCTGCAAAGAACGTTTTCTTGTCTTCATGAAATATGTACAAAAGTAAATCATGCAACTAATCACCAAAAAATCTCAATGAATTTCCAGAAGTAAGAGTTGCACAATTGTGTTTATACTCATTATTTAATAGACTCAGATATATACAAAAGATGACTAAAATATCCATTTGAAAATTGAAAAACTACCTCTCTCCTGAATCAAAGAGAAAGTTACATATGGAAGATTTACTTATAATTGAAGGAAAAAGAGGATCTTTCATGTCAATATATATGTTCTACAACTAAAACCATATTCAAGACCATGTTTAGCTTTGAGTATTTTTATATTTTAAAAGGTCAGCTAAAACTAATAAAGCAAAAACAAAATATTCTGTATCTGTATGAAAATGTATGGAAGGGAACAGAGAAATATCTAACAATTATCTCTGTAGAGGAAGCTAGGATTGAAGCTGACAGTTGAGGAAGACTTTAGAGCCTAGTATCCCCTGGGGCCCAAACCAGGAGACACAACTGTCTTCCACCCCTGGACCAGTACTGCCCAGGGGCCATGCAAAGGCCAAAAAAGGCTAGGGATGTGGGAGTGAAATCTGGTTCCTTTTAACCTTAAAAGAAAATCCAATTGTCTTTCCACAGGTTCCTAAGAAATGAGAAAACCCTTAAGGCCTCCACTGATGCAATCAATACATTACTTAAAAGTTGGCTGTCAATCAAGGGTTTCACATCAAACCATGCTCAGTGGAATGCAAATAGCCTACAAAGAATCTATTGACTATTTTGGGAGACCAGTCAACCTAGAAAGCAGATTGGCTGCAGAGCAGAAATCAAGCCGTCAAGGACAGTAAACGGAGATATGGAATGTGACGCTGGAGGTTAGGGCCTGGTTCCCAGAGCATGGACCACCAGTGCATTCAGAATTTGTCAACCCTCATTAAGGAGGAACAAGATGTCACCTGGGACAAGAAAAAAAGCACCTATAAGAGAATGTCCATTTAAAAGCATGAACCTTGTATTACTGTGGTAGTAATTATTCTCCCAGTATGTGTGTGTAAGTGTTGTATGTATATACATATAATTTTTCATGCATTTTTCACTTAATAGCTAATTTTGATCATTCTCCCTTCTGTATAGATACTGATTTAGCTTATCCTGACTCAACTGTCAGGATAATTAGGAGTTCATGGCATGGCTCAGTTGTTAGGTTGGTGTTTTCTGATTGGTGGTGCTGTCCAGAGTCAGCTGAGGGTGCCTGTGCCCCTGCCCACTGGGGCTCTGAGTGTGCAGGCACACCTTCCTTTTCCCCCACAGGTAGAATGAACAAAGAGAAGCTCCACTGGGCGTGGGATCCCCACGGTCCTTCCCTTCAAGACTAACTTCTGCGTGGCCCCACTATTCCCAGGCCTGTGCTCTAAGTTAGGTGGTTTAGGTTCTCTCTGGGGAAGTCAGTCCCTTCCCTACCAGGATGAATCCTAGACATTGCTGTTTCAAATGCCACAAGCCTCCTATCATCCAAAATTTCATGTCTCAGGACAATTCACACCACCATTTTCAGTCTTGAAATCCTTTTGCAGGCTTTTTTCAATTTCTTTGTTTCAAAGATAAATACATGTACCCAGCTTACCACTGTAAAACTGTAAAGTGTGTATTCCTAAAGCATGAGGGAAAGGCAGAAGCACTTGTTCAATGACCCAGGCCCATAAAAAATCATGCTGTAACCAAATATTTTAAGAACTTGGGTAACATAAAGAGCAGAGGTTAGCAGTGGGGGAACTTCATTCAACAAGCATATACAGAGCACTTTCTGGGCACCAGGCTTCTGCCAAGTGGTGGAATGAAGTGAAAAGAATAGCCAGATGCCAGAAGTTGCAGGATTTTGTGTGGTCCACATGCCATTTCTTCTGTGATGTTAAGGCCTTGCGAGGAACTGTATTTGAGTGGCTTAGTCAAATGACCATCGGTGTCCCTGGCCAGAGCCTGCAGCACCACTGGGAACAGGTGCCATTGTTACCAGACAAGGGGTTGTCCATGAGTGGGTCTGCCTAGGGCCAGTTGTATCGTGTGGGTTCTTGATTTTTGTGTAGGAAAGATTTCACAACACGAGTCCAGGCAACCATGCAGATATATTTATTAAAGCTGGGGACAATGAAACAAGGAACGGCTTAGCATAGAAGAAACTGAGCTGCCTTAGCTCACTGGGAAGTCAGAGAAAAGGGGTTTTAGGAACAGGTTCAGGGGATCAGCCTGGGACAAGCTGCCAGATGCCCATTGTGTTAGAGCTTCGGAGACAGGTACCTATGAAGAAAGAAGTGAGGGAAGAAGGGAAAGGAAATGTTGCTGGCTGCTCCCCAGAGACAGAGTGTGCATGGGGTCCCTTGTCTTGAGGCTTCTCTTTCTTGCAGGCAGGAATCTTAGGTGAGGTCTCAGGGGAAGGTTTCAATAGAGTATTCATTAGCTCTCCAGGTATGTCTTTTCAGGGTCATAGGACAGGGCAGGGGTCTTTAGTCATTGCAGTTGGTTTTGGCATTGCCAACCTCATTTTGCTGCCTTTCTGGACCTGGAGCTGAAATGCAACTGAGGCCTAGATGTTATCTCCAGGCAGGAAAGGCCAGGAGAGGAAAGGTTACCCTGGGGGTGAGGTCCTTGTTTTCCCATTTTTGACCCTGACCTGCTATACCTGGCTATAAATTTCTTGGCCATTGTGTACAGTTATCTATTTCAGCTTCCTTATTTCACTTGCCAAGGAATTTTCCTAGCTCCTCACTATCCTGTCTCACCATCCTGGTCCAGCTTACAAAGCAGGAAAAGGAGTCACGGAGGTAAAGCTCTTTGCCTAGAAGAAAAACTCATACAGAGTGAAATTATAATAGAACTTAATTTTTAAATAAAGTTATCAGATCAGAAATCCAAACAGTGAGCACTTAAGAGCAAAGGAGTGCATAAAATAAGAAAGTGCTGTACTCAACACTTTTTTGGATGGGTGAGAGGGTAAGAGTTATAGTCATTGTGCTTTTAGTACCTGGGAAGGGTTATAAATAGCCCTGGAGAATGGATATTCCTATCTGTTATTTTACACACACACACAGACTTTAACATTGTCCTGATTTTTCAGATAGTTCCAGACTTTAAACAAATGAGTTACTTGACTGGAGACATGGAGTATGCCAAGTTTTCACCAGCAATAAGTTACACCCAAAGAGTTAAAAGCTTGAATGTGTGAAGTAGCTTCAGGACACGAACCAGTCAGGTACCTGGAAGCATGGCACATGAGGGAGGATTTCTGTGGGGGGAACCTTGCTTCACCAATTGGACAGAGCACCTGGAGCCAGGGCGTGAATATGTACCTTCTTGGTGTGCCCAGATAGCTCCTTCCACCAGCAGGGCCCAACATCGGGAGAAGGGACTCTAGGAAGTCAGGAGAGCATCCTTTGTTTCTCATCTAGGTTCACCTTTGGGACCTGTTGGGTGGGGATCAGGTGTGGAGGGATATGTCCCGCTTTATCGTCAACCTTAGAAGGAGCATTCTCCAAAGAGGAGTGAGGATGGTCAGGGTTAGAGAACTAAGCCCCTCGTAAGGAAACACAACAGGCAAATTTTGAGGCAGGTCTTGGTGTCTGCTATGGCAAGTACCCTTGCTTCATCTTCCAATCACTGTCACTTGTGCCTTCTGTGGCTGACTCTGAGTGGCCTGAATCCCACTGATTCAGAGTTCCCCAACCACTGTGCCCTTTCTGGCATGGCCTGACCTTTCACATTTGCACAGGAGCAGGAGACCTAGTCAGTGGGAAGATCAGGTTAGGAACTCACTTTTGTTTCTACCTAAACCACAGACTAAGGGCCCCATCGACAGGATCTTCTTTTCCAGTGAAAAAGTCAAGGTGGGAGACATTTCAGGATTATGCCTTCCATCTCCATATGACTCATTCTTGTTCTGAAATTGATCAAAGGAAATCTGGTCATAAAGAATGCTACTGCATGAATAGGACCAGGAGAAACGATAGGGAAGAAGTGTTCTTGTGCTGCGGAGCTGCTACACCAATCTTGAAGGGCATTTGCAGCAGAATTAACACTAGAAATATGCATTTATTGATGCATTCATCTATTTATTTTTCATTCAGTAACTATTTACTGAGCACATTGGGCATAGAGGGCTAGTGAAGTGACAAAAGTTAATTCATTTACAAATATATATTGAGCACCTGCTATGTGCCAGGCTTTGTGCTACACACAGGCTGGGAATCAGTGGTTAGTATGACCAGCAAACTCTCTTCCCTCACAGAGCCTAAATTCTGCTGAGAGAGACAACTAATGGGCAAACAAATGCAGAGCTAAGCAAGATAATGTCTAAAAGGGAAGTAACAGGGTAATGAGAAGACATGACCTGGGAGAAGTTACTCTGAAAAGGATATTTCCACTAAAATCTGAAGGTTAAGAAGGAAGTCACAGAAAAAACAAGGATGCATTTCAAGTGCACATGGGAAGTTTATAGTTGGGAAAGGTCACCTTGAGTTCGTGCCACTTAGGGAAGCCTGGCGGGAGTAATGGGCAAAAGGAAGTGGTGCTTGTCATGAAGATAGAAAGCAAGGGAGTCACAGATGTGTGGGATCTACTGTAAGTAGGTTGGGCAGTGTTTTAGAACTTTAAACAGCTGAGAGGTGGGATCAGAATCCTGTTGGCAAGGTCGTTCTGCTATCGTGCAGGAATGATTGAAAGGGGGAAAGCAGAGGGAGCAGCTTGGAGGCTGTTGTGGAGAAGGGGAGAGAAGGTGGTGCTCTTATACAGAAGGTCGCAGTTAAAGTGGAGACAAGTGGAGGAGCATGAGATTTATTTGGATCTTCTCTGGATTCTTTGTGAAAAGGGAGTGAGAGAAAAAAACAAGTCAAAATCTCAGGTCTTTGCATTGAACAAATAATGGGTGATAGTGGTCATTTCTGAGATAAGAATGCCAGAGGAAGACTCAGGCTGGTGGGGGAAGGAGAGACATCAGTCCCTTCCCTGCAGTGGTTGGAAGGTAAATCATGGTGACAGGCATCTTCCTGGGTAAGTATGGAGGCAGCGTGAACTCCAATGCAGAGAGGGTGTTTCTCACTGGTCCACAGAGCTTAAACTTCCTGACCCCTATTCCCACTGAAGAAGGAGTGCTGCTCTCTGCAGGCATTTGTCAATAAAGCAGTGACAGAACATCAGATGGGGCCTTGAGATCCTGCTGCTCAAATATTCATCCTGGGCTTATAAGTATGGTCAAAGAGAAACTGGAGGAGAAATGTCTACATTCCTTGACAGATTATATATTTTCTCTTAGTTTTCAGCAGTGGGGAAAGGACAAACACACTGAACTCCAAGTTAGATAATAGGTTCAGCAGGAGTAGAGTGATTTATGACAATAAAGGGCATTGAAAACAAAAGTAACTGTTTTCCAGGAGAAGATTTAGAGGTGGTGGTATTTCATTTACATTTGTGGTATTTCCAAGATCCCGCAGTCAGTGTATGAACCCGTCTCAGGGTGAG
Organism: Mormoops blainvillei; assembly: GCA_004026545.1. Lineage (NCBI taxonomy): Eukaryota > Metazoa > Chordata > Mammalia > Chiroptera > Mormoopidae > Mormoops > Mormoops blainvillei. Next base: position 241,546 of record PVJD01001036.1, read on the forward strand.
AAGGATGCTCTATAGTGAATGAACCACCATATTTTACACAAAGCACAGTGCTTCCCAGGGAATCTTGATAAAATTGCAAAATCAATATCTTTAGTAAGTGTGGGCCTTGTTTGCTGAGGTGATGCAAAAAAATAATAAATATTATCGATGTCAGTAATATAGGATTACTACACTTGTTTGACCTCCAAATACAGTTTGACTTAAGTTATCTACCACCCCCCACAAAAAAACCAACCACATCCTGGCTACAGACTCCCTCACACATGTGCTGCTGGGAGCCTTCACCCTCTGCTCTCCAATGCGAACACTAGCATGTGCGCAAAGACTTTCTTCCAGAAAGAAATGAAAAATTGGTATCCATTCTGGTCAGATAATGAAATAATTTGTGTCTGAAATATTAGCAATTTTAAATTCTTTAAAGACAATTTTAATAAAATTGCAAGAAATTTGCATTTCGAAAACACTAATTATTGTGTGTTCACAACAGTGAACTCCCTATGCTCCAGGGAGTAAGGGCATACCTTCATTTACTCAGTTTTATCTGTACCCCAACTTTAGTGGACCTCATGCAGCCTTAGGCAACAACCGTTCCTCTCAGTTTGAGAAGGTTATGATGCTATGGAATGAATAAGGTACTGCTATGTTGTCATAGCTGAGAGATTCAGCAAGACAGGAACTTCCTACTACAGGGAATAATGGTGCATTAGCTAGGAACAAATAGAGAAAATAATATAATCCATTCAATTACCAAAACACAGCTCCATTTATGATGTAATTTGGAATTCAAGTTCTACTGAGTTTCACGCTATTTATGGTTTTATGCTTGCCAATGCAAAAACTTCAATTTGAAATGTTATCCTGTGTTTGACTTAGGAACCAATGCTCTAAATACAGTTTATTTAGTCCTCATGGCCATACATTAATGCTAGCCGAATTTAGAAATCTAACATACAAATGCAATTATGAGATGTTAAAAAATATACTTATTTCTAAACTAGTGGCCTCTGATCCTATATATTTTGCTTGGTGCCCAGATGGAGTGCACATTTTAACTACCACACATGGCCCCAGGTTGCATGTTAATAATCTGTATAAGCTTTGGTATTATGCCAGCCCCATCTCAGCAACCATTTTTGAATGGATTTTTTCCAACAAAAGCAGTAACTTACCAAGCACTGCCAAGTGAAGTACCTAATGAGAAGTCTAAATTTGCAATGGTTAATAGACTCTCCTCAGCTGTAAGAAATAAACCCAGTAACCAATTTCAAACTATCTGAGAAGAAACCACCCCAGAATAAGAAACCACAAGCAGGAAATGATAAGTCATTATCAAAAGCAGCCCTTAAAACTGAAAGGAAATTTGATGATAAGAAAGCTGCAAAGCAGAAAGCAAGCAGTGATGAGAACCACAATTTGGCACCTACTCCTGTCCCACAGAGCACACCACAAAATACTGTATCTCCATTAATATCTGGAGAGCCTCAGACCATGAGATCAAGAACCTAAAGACCTGAAAGCAACTGAACCTTGAAATACCAAGCAGCAACTGAGACAGCTTAAAGAAAGCAATGAGTTGGAGAAAATTTAAAAGATACCATGCTCTTCCAGGAAGCAGAAGACTTCAAATTGATACATTTAAAGAACCACAGAGAACAAGTTGTTAGTTTACATCAGTGGAAACACATCTTCTGTGATAAACTCTGTTCTGGAGAACCCTGCATGTCACCTGCACATCACATACCCACACTTACTGTAACTCACCATTTATCCAAGCTTCGGCATATATGTGAAATTAGTTAATAATGCCCATTAAATTGACTTTCCCTACCATTCAATATATGTTATAGAAAAGAAATGTGAAATTGATAATTAAGTTCAACAGACTGAAAATCAAATATTATTCTTATTCAGTGTTATTGTCCATATAAATGAATAAAGGCATCTTAAATTAAAACAAATAAATGTAACCCATTAAATTGGTTAAAAGAAGTAGTATAAAGCAAGCAAGGTAAGAAAAGTTTGTTTCTGTGACTTAAAAATGGTTATTAATTTCTTTCTCTTGAACTTGTACTAACTCAAAAGTTGTCCAGTAACAACTCAATACAGTAATTTTGTTCCAAACTTCCTTCAGGAGTCTTTAAAGTTTCCATTATTGTATTTTTAAACCGAAGCTGAGGCTATTCTCTCTCTCCAATGGGGAAACCCAGAAAGAGTATGGAAATGTGCTTGGGTGTCATTTATCTTCACAAAAATAAAGACCTCTTTGGTGGCCTGTGGTGGCCAGAGATGGAACTGGACACAGATCCTTATGTGCTGAGCCTCTCATTTATTTCTGCATATGTATTTTGTGCCTCCCACAAGGTACAAAACACAGTCAAATGTAATAGAACATCTCATTTGGAATCTGTCAGGAAGAACATTAATAATATACTAGAGTAATAATACACTAAATGAAAATTTCTAGCAGGTAACAGAATTTTAGAAAAAAATAATGGGATTAAAGTAGTGGAATGTGGAGAATACAATGTGGCAAGAAACAGTCATGGGGATGTAAAGTACAGCATAGGAAATGCAGTCAATAATATTGTAGTAACTATGTATGGTGCCAGCCGGAAATATCAGGGGAAACACTTTGTAAAGTATATGATTGTCTAATCATTATGCTGTATATACAAAACTAGTACAAGATAGCTTTAAATCTGCCCAGAATCTCCATCTAAACTGCCCACAGTTCCCTCCCCAGGTGCTGTCACCAGTTAGGAGCTGATGGAACCACCTCTGTCCAGTTTCTCAAAGTAGTTTCTTTGGGTCCCTTTATTTTTATTTATACATATTTTAACATTTTTATACATTTTTAATTTTAAAAAAAGACAGTGGGCAGTTTAGACGGAGATTCGGGGCAGAAGCTTGTGTCAGTGAAGGGTCCAGGGGAGGTGGAGAATGGCTGAAGTTTGCGGGCAGAGCACCATCAGCCCTGAGACTTGTTTTTCTGTTTTCAGTTTTTATCTTGAATGCTAATTTGAGTTATTTGCACTGTTGCAGGACACAGGTTTCTCTTTAAACTTTACGTAGCTGAGTCTAGGTACCAGCACAATCCATGCTCTGAGAACTACGCTCTCCCCGCCCCGCGACTCGGCGGCAGAGTACTGTCCTCAAACTTCATACTGTGGTGGGCAGATGGATGACACAGGGAGCGCTCCTGCTGCCGTACTCTTTAATGCTGCATTGATGGTAACCAGGGACAAGAAAAACAGGCATGCTGATGTCCCAGGACACTTAGGATTGAGGTCTTTGGGAAGTAAGCAATACTTAGGGCAACAGCTAAAGAGGTGTGACCCCCTTCCAAATGGAAAAGGGGATTCCATGGATGAAATAAAGGCAACATTTCCTGCCATTCACCAAAAAGGAAAATAGAAATAAAGGATTTCATTTTCTCCCCCTGTATCTCCCCATGGAAAGACCCATCTGAACGAGCAGTGCCACTGGTTTCTCTGCACAGAGCCTCTGCTGTTGTGAGACCCACTCACATAGAAAGCAAAAGGTGGTTTGTACATGCAAGGAACAGGCCTTTGGCTAGACCTAGAGAAAGTCCTAGAATTCCTTCTCACACTGCTGTAGCTCTATAACCCATATTTTTTTCCTTAATTCCTTGGCTGGAGAAACTTCAGGAAAAGCCTTTACTTCCCTCTGCTCCTGAAAAACCATTTGAAGTCTGATTCCTATCATTCCTGTAGCCAGGTCCTTTCTCCAAGAAAACCTGAATGAAGAGTGTGACCAAGAGATTTAGTCTCAGGGCTGAAACCAGAAATAACAAAAGCGTCCAGGAATGCAATCGGGAATAAAAATCATCAAGATCCACAAAAACTTCATGGGAGAGGGGAGAAAGAAGTGGGGGCATGGCCAGGAGAGGAAAGAAGGATATTTCCACCTTCACTTCTGCTCCACTTCAGCAAAGAAACCATAAAGTCATCCATCCTGGCTGACTCCCAGGATGCCCATGAAGGTATGGGGACCCAGGTAGCATACTTAACATTCATATTATCTTAGAATCAGCATTATCCAATCACAGACCTCTTTGGAATGTGCTCTCTAACAATTTCATAATAAGAAGCTGTCATTTTGTTCACATAAGTGTGTAGTTTAGTAAGCCCCTCCACATTCACTCACTTAGTTTACTGAGACAACCTGGAGAAAGCACCATGTGAGGCTCTGGGGATCTAACAATGATCAAGACAGGGACAGCTCCTGTCCTTAAGGAGCTTTCAGCCTAGTGGGGAGACAAGCAGGAAAAAAAGATCATATATAAATGGTAGTGAAGTAATTATGCACTGTAATAAATGTGAAGAAATTAAGTTGAACCTAAGATGCAACATATGTTAACAATTATACTAAATGAAAATGGATGCAATTCCCAAATTAAAAGGCAGGAGGAGAAGTGGGAGTGACTGCATTAAGTCATGGACACAGTTATCATTTGGAGGTGATGAAAATGGTTTGGAACTAGCATGTGTGCATGGAGGAGCTTATGTATTGGAAAGTTTCACTGCAGGTTAATGGATGGCCGCCAACAACATTTGTGACCTTCAAATCTCAGGATACATAGGTCTTTTTCCGTCAGTGGTTCAGTTCTTCCAGAAAAAGATCCTACAATCTCTCACCTCAGCAATGAGTATCTGGAGGTATCTCTAAATCAGCTAGTGACTAAATTATTTCTCCTTTTTCACCTAGTTTTCATATGTGCCTGATGTCTCCAAATATGGAGCCTCTTTGTTCTGGTCTCTTCAGCAAAAGAAATCTCAAGACTGTGCAAGTGACAGGTGGCCGCATAAACCATGGCACCAAATGCAAAATGAAAAGGCGAGTCCCATGTTCAAAAGTTGGAAAAATGTGCTGTTAAAAGTTCTTAAAGTCTTTCTTTTGTTCCATGTTCTGAACTCTTCTGAAATCAGAATTTCAGATTGTAGGATTGTAGATTCAAGTTAATTGTAGGATTATGGATTCAAGTTTTTATTAATTGTCATTAAATACTTTAAAAATAAATTTATTTAGAATTAATAATTAACTATTTCTTTGGCTAAGCACTACTCCCCATATCATAAGTCTTCCTCAATTTAATTATAAATAGTTTTGTTTTATTTTGCTGGAACAGATCGTCCATAAATTTCTATGGGGATTCTGATTGGTAAACTTTCTGAGTCCTTAAAGAGCTTTTTAAAAACTCTTTTTATTTTATATTTAATTTTTCTCTAATTTAAAGTCACATTCCAACAATTTTGAAGATATCACTGTATTGCTTTCATAAACTCTCTCTAGCTTTTGAGAACTATGATTCCAATATTATGTTCATTTTTTACACAGAAACTACATTCTTTTTGTTTTGCTTTGTTAGCCTTTAAGGCACTTTTAGCATTACTGATTTTCTGAAATATCATCACAGTGTCTATACATGGCTTCTCTGAAGTTCTACCTAACACCCACTGGGCTGCTCAATTTGAGGGCTCATGTCCCCTTTCTGAAAATGTTATCTTCTGTTATTTATTACCTCTCTTCAATTCTCTTTTGTTTGTTTCCTTTTGAAAACTAAATTAGGTAAAATTTGGAACTCTTTAAAAAAACTGAGTCTGTCTCACCATGCTCCTTTCTATTTCTAACACTTTCTATTTCTTTGTCATTCAGGACCCCATTTTGAAAAAATTATTTGTTGCCAATTTCTAGTTTAGAAATTCAGTTTTAATCTATTTTAATTCTTCTCTTTAAATCATTCTTCTGTTTTGTTTATCTCATTTTTCCTTATATCTCTAGGTTTTTGTTTTCATTTATATAAAAATACTCTCATCTATTTCAGTAATATTATATCATATATTAACATTAATTATACTTATTCTAAAGTATAACATCCTGGCACTCTAAACTTTGTTTCCCAAGGCAACATCTTCATGTAATTTATTATTTCAATCCAATGTTTGGAGATTCTTTGTATTGAATGAATGGCGTCAGCCTTCCCAAGTAGTCGCTCTATCCTGGTATTTAAATCTTTTTGGTGATGGACTAACCAGCAATGCCAATGACTAACTCTGACTTTGAGTATATTACCTGACTTCTCAGAGCCTCAACTTTCTAATCAGTAAAATCAGTGCATCACAAGAATAGGGTAGGGATTTAATGTGGTCTTGCAAATCTGTACACCAGCACCTGACACATAGAAAATAATATTAATATTAACTACTATTTTTAGTTCATTCAGGTCAGAACCTGTAGTGAAGAAACAGACACCCACAAGAATGAGTCATTTATGGTAAAATTGGCAGTGTGATGACAGGTGAAGTATTTTGATCCAGGAAATTATTCAGGGCCTCGCTCATTGTCCCCTCACAAAAATCTAATGCTCTATCTATGTTTCCTATCCAGAAAGGTCAGACAGAAGGAGCCCTGAAGAGACCATGCAGCCCTGAAGTGTGGAGGTGAGTGTACTAGGCCAGGCCTGGGCAGGAGGAGAGCTCTTTTGAGACCCCTCAGGACTTCCATTCCCCACACCCATCTGTTCTGTTTTTGCTCTGATTTCCAGTGGTAGCTTTTGAGTACAGCTGAGCATCTCCTTTCCTCCCAAGAACTGAACAAGGCAAACCGTAGCCAAAATCAGCAGCTGTTGGTTTGCTTAATGGGGAAAATATCTACCAAGAGCTGCCAAAGATACATGATAGAAGGTGATCAAAGAAATTTAAGGTTCTTTTCCCCAGATATAAAGCAAACTTTAGCAGACATGTACACACACACATAAATCTTCGCATGGCTTACTTCCTCCCTCAGATTTCACAGAGTAGACCCTGACTTGTTTTTCAGAGGCACAGCCCAGCTATTTGTGGTGGACTAAGCTGGTCCACAAATACATTGGCAGTTGCTTCTGCTTGTCTCTGCTCATTCTACATGTCCGGAAAGCCCCTTGGAGCTGAATTCTTCAGATATCCTAACAGCAGGAGAAACCTGAACCCACACAGAAGTTCCGTTTTAGGCCAACCATCATTCCTTCCTCTCAGGTCTAAAATCAGCCTGTGAGTGTAGACTTGGTGCTGACCTATAGGCAGTGGAGAGGGGACACAATGATGAGAAGAGGTGACCTTGGATATCAATTAATGCTACCTGACAGGTGCCAACTCCTGAGTTACAGTCCTGGCAGATGAGAAACTGGGTCAGGGCAAGTCATTTCTCTCAGTCTTCGAATCCCAGTTGTTCCTTCTCCCTTGTTCTTAGTACCCCACCCTGGAGGATTTAGTTGAACCCAAATGCTCCAGCTGCCTGGACTTCCCCCTCTAGCTGTGCTGCTAAAACGATTACTGGTTGTTGGATGGGAGCACGTTTCTGTCTTTCCGGTGCTGGAAGGAAAGGAAGAGTCCAGCTGAGACCTATTCTTCTTAAGTGCTTCCAGCCCAACCAGTCAGTACAGAGCAGGTCTGCAAACTAGGGTAAATATGGGTCAGAAGGGAAGATACAGTCTTTATAAATGTCAACAAAACTCCCTGGAGCTGGGGCTGGAGTTGGAACATCACCACTTCTAGACCAGCTTTTACCCAAGACTAACCTTGCAGTAGATCAAGAATAAGACCCTGAATTGGGGGTAAGAAAGGGGCATCAGGGCTGAATTTCACACCAGATCAGCCAGCCTGACTTATGACTGCCCTGGATGGATTCTGCTTGCTGGAGGCCAGCCCTTTCCCAGTCCACTGCTGTGTGACCTTCCTCCCTGCAATGCCCTCAACTGAATTCCCAGAATTAACCCTTAACCAGCTCTTTCACCTTTTAGGGAAGGGCTTTTCTCACAATAGCCAGAGCTTTGCATGGTGCCAGTGACTATTTCGAATAGCAACTGTAAGTTTTCTCTTTGTTCCTTTCATCAAGGCATCCCCTCACCTGCCCACACTTGAGCAGTTTTAACAGTTGCTCAGAATGGACCTGAGTTCCCACTTGGTATCAACAGGCATAGAGCACAGCATAGAAATTTAACATCAGCTTTGTGTCCAAGTCCTTGCTCTGCACATACTATCCATATGACCTTAGGCAGGTCACTTAATCTCTCAGATATCTGCCTCCCTCAGCAGTAAAATGGCAGAATGGAAACTGTCATAGTGGCTTTCATGAACAAAGAACTCTGTGGTGACTAGCTCCCTTGTCCTTTACAAACCTTCTTTGAGAGGTTGGAGAAAAGGTGGCATTTTCCTGCATCCTGTTCTGGCCTGGCTTTCAGCTGCATCTGCCCTCAGCAGTGTCTGGACAGCTCCCTCATCTAAGGTGGCAGCCTGACCGCATCTCCATGTTATCCAATCTGTCCAGCCTCTCTGAGTTTGTGGAACCACCACCTAGGCCCAGGCCTCCTTGCACCACCTTTATTACAGTGTCTGCCCAACTCTGGAGTTCCCTTGGCTGTGGACTCCCTGGGAGAGAGAGCAGGCAGTACAGCCTGCTTCTCTGGAGAGTCTGTCCATGTGTTTCCCACCCAGGGTCTCACGGACCTAAAAGAGTTAACAAGCAGACCCTACAGTCACCAGACCTGGACTGGGAGTCAATGGAACCTCAGCTTTATACTCTAACTTTATTCAAGTTACCCAAACACTTTAGCATAAAAACATCCTCAAAACTGCTTCTGCCATTGTGTCTTCTTCCTTAGAGAATAGTCCCAGCTTCCACTTACTGCCAAAGCCAGAAGCCTCACTTCATCTTCTACCACCACCTGCACCTCAACCTTTCTATCCAATCAGTGTCCACCTGTCAGTTCTGCTTCCTCTAGATCTCAGGTGTGATCATAACCCTCCACGTCCTCTGTTTCACCTTGGTTCAGACCAACATCATCGCTTGTAGTCCTTTTAAAACACAAATCTAATCATCACATTCCTGCTCAAAAAAATCCTTCAATGCCTCGCCATTGCTCTAAGGTCAAGAGTAAGCCCATAAGATGACTTCCAAGGTTTTGCACAATCCAGCCACTGCCTACCTCCCCAGCCCCAGACACACCTGTTCCCACTTCATATCTCATGTCTAGAGTCTGGAATACATTTCATTCAGTGATCAGAACAGGCTTCTTGTGCCACGGGGTTGTCGCCAATGCCCTTGCCACTGGCTGCACAGTCTCATGCCAGCAATGTCCTTCTCCAAGCCTGAATAATTCCTTCTCATTGCTTCAGGTCCAATATCATCTCTTTCAGGAATCCTTTCTTCCTTTTCCCAACTCAGTTTAGGTGTGGGCCATCCTCTTGTGTTTACTCCCTTTTGTTCCTCTTACGGTAACTGCCATCCTGCATGGAAACTGCTAGTTTTCTCTTCTGTATTCAACATTGGGTTAAGAGATCTCAGTTAGCAGCAATGGGTGCTATGCTTTTCAATGGGGCATTCCCTAATTCCTTGCAGGACAATGCACAGGGCAAGCAGACACTCAGTATTTCTCTAATGAATACATTCTCCATCTCTTGAATTGAATTTGCAAAAGATATAGACTATTCCAGATTAAAAGAGATTAAGGAGATAGGACAAATAAATTCAACATACGAAACTGGTTTGGAACCTGGACCAGAAAAAGGACATTTGTGGGACAATTGGTAAAATCTGCATGAGGTTTATAGGTTAGACAAACATTATATTAAGTTAATTTCATGGTTCTGATCATTGCACTTGTGTTACATAAGACACTAACATCTGGGAAATTTGAGCCAAAGGTATACAGAAATTCTTTGTACTATTTTAGTGCCCTTTTTAAGTATAAAGTCATATTAGAATATACATTTTAAAATGCAAACAAAATAAAGGTGTAGATTAATTGAAAAGAATGAGAACCAAAGCAGGATTCCCTAGGAACTTGATTTTTAGTAAATTCAACACCAATTTTCCTTTCCTTCTGCTTTTCTCTTTCTTTAGATCAATAGAATCTGTGTTAGTCATAGGAAGAATCCCTATTTCAGAGTGTTCACATGGAAAGACTGTAGGTACCTATGACATCGTGGTATAAGTTTCAGTCTCCAGAGCCCTGCTCAGTGCCATCAAGCTAGTCTTCCAGTTTACTTCTGAGTTTACCATCAGTACAGGTGGATGAGTGCCAACTCAAGCCCACTGGCCCAAGTGCCCTTCAATTGGCCAAGTGAGGGAAAACCATTCCACTGGACTGCCTCCTACAGAGGCAGCTTAGCTTTTAACCTTCAGAGGACAGCACTTAAAACATTCATGGGAATGGATTTCACAAACAGGGAAAAGCCCCAGGGGAGAGAAAGCCCCACACAGCATGTTTGCAGCCCATCTCCCGACCCAGAGATCCAACCCTTGCTTTTTATCCTCGGGCCAACATGAGTCACCCTCTGCCGAGTCCTCAGGGTGCAGATGGGACTGAGTCAGGGTTTAGAGCCTTCGCTTTAGATGTTAGGAGTGTGGGAGAGGATGCAGGTGAAACTGCAGGCCTGGTTCATCAGCTCCAGACTTAAAGCTAAACAAACATCCCCTACAGGCTCTGATGGGGTCAGCCCTCTCTGTGAGTACAGCATGGCCCTGCTGCCCTCCTTCCATGCATCAGGAGCTATAGGAAAGCACCATCATCTCTTGCTCCTACAAGAGGCCCAGAGAATATCCACTAAAGCTCAGGGAGGAAAGGAGCCAGCCTTAGCTCAGGCACTCAGGGTGACATGATTACTGCTTCCCCATGAAGCTTACCCCTGGGGTTGTTAACAAGAATGAAATGGAACCTGTCTCTGGCAACTTTCACCTACAGATCAAAGTTCTACCCTATGGTGACTACACAGAATGGGTTTGTTTTCTCTACCACATTGTAGTTCTTTAAACATCTGGATACAGCAGTCTCCCCCCGCTCAAGTCTTCTTTTCTGTCAGATTAGACAGCTATTTTGGATTAGATAGTTCTTTTACTCCTTTCCACACAGCATGGTCTCTAGATCCCTCAAGATGTTAACCCCTCACTCCAATATTCATTTTCAAGGTTCTTTCTATAATGTAACAGACAGTTAAAATATGAAGCTCCAGACAAAGTAGCCAGCACAGGAGACAGTAAAACTGTCTTCTCCTCTGATCCACATTCCATTTCTGCATTAATGCAGGCCGAGATTGCCTTTTTAATAATGTGTGATGATGTTGGTTCCCATCGAAGCTACAAGACACTTAAACTCCAATTTATTGTCTGATACATACACAATTAAATTCTGTGTGAAAAATATTTTATGTTAATCACGTTCCACTTTGCCTCTGCAGTTAACACAAATTTAACTCCTACTCCTGGGCCTCTGGAGGGCATTGAAAGGCCCTCCTAAAGAAAAATGGATCCAGACACATTACCTGAGGTGCGAAAACTCACAAGAAGCCAAAGCATCTGTCTGGCCCACTCACCAGATAAAGCCTCATTATTCCTAATGAAACAGAACAGAGAAGACCCCAAAGCATTGAAACATGGAGATGAGGTGATGGAAAGCCAGTCTGCTCCAGATAGGATGGGAGGGAATGTGAAGGGCTCTGGAGATGAGGGACAGCCCTGGATGTGTGGGCACTTGGAAGACAAATGGGAGCCTGCAGGTCTGTGAGCCTGAAGAGGGGGACTTGGTGACTCAGACAGCCTTCCGCACCTCCAACCACAGTAGCTAAGACAACGGCTTCACTCTGGCCTATCAACTTCTAGAAGAAAGGAGGGTAAGGAGATTGAATGTACACCTCACCATGTATCTGATTTTACTGCACCTGACAGAAATGCCAAACCTCTTTTATCTTGATAATATTCAGGCTCTCAGAGGGATATCAAATCACTTCAGTGGAAGAGCATCTCCTTTGCTCTGGAAGCCACAGTCTGCAAAAAGAAACTCCACCCAGGGAGGCAGCACCAAGAAAACACTTCTTGCAAAAACAAAGAAGCATTAAATTGATCCCTTACAAACACATCTAAACTGAGGATATCTCTGCCATGGTGACCTGTCAAAAAAGAAAAAAAGCAAAGTGTTGGATTTTCTTTCATCATACAAAGGAAGTCAATAACGTAGAGCACTAGCATTTCACTAGAAAACGCATCACCAGCAAGGAACACAAGGTAGCCTTATGCAGGATTCCACAGATTCTAGTGTCCGTGAAGATGAGTCAGGTTCAGCTGTGGCCCAGCAATTCCATAGTTAAACCCTCCATAGATTAGATACTGGCTAGTCTAAGCTTTAAAAAGGCAAACTCTGGGACATTTTGTGAACTGCCTAGTCCCAGGTACTATGGGTAGACTTGGGATGAGTAGCCCTCATCTTGTTCATATGGTATTTTCAGGAGGTGTACCTCATGTCTGGTTGAATTAGCTATTTGATGTTTCCCTTAAGTTGCTTATTTTATCTTCTTTCCTTTTTATATTTGTTGCTGTTTTCAGTAGTATCCAAAGTATCTTTAAACCATAAAATTCAGTACCTTGAGGTTAATTATTCTTTATTTTTTTTATTTTTCTATTGTTGTTCAAGTAGAGTTGTCTCCCTTTTCATCCCCACCACTCTCCCCCACACCACCCACCCTACTTCCCACCCTCAACCCTACCACCCTTTGGCTTTGTCCATGGGTCCTTTATACCTGTTCCTTGATGGCCTTTCCCTTTTATCCCCCACTATACCCATCCCCCTACCCCTGGTTACTGTCACTTTGTTCTTTATTTCAATGTCTCTGGTTATATTTTGCTTGCTTGCTTGTTTCGTTGTTTAGGTTTCATATATAGGTGAGATCACATGGTATTTGTCTTACACCATTGGCTTATTTCACTTAGCATAATACTCTCCAGTTCTATCCATGCTGTCTCGAAGGGTAGGAGCCTCTTCTATCTTCCTGCTGCATATTATTCCATTGTGTAAATGTACCACAGTTTTTTGATCCGCTCATTTACTGATGGGTTCTAAGGTTGCTTCCAACACTGGTCTGTTGCAAATTGTGCTGCAATGAACATTGGGATGCATAGGCTGTTTTGAATTGGTGTTTCAGTATTCTTAGGGTATAATCCCAGCAGTGGAACTGATGGGTAAAAAGCAGTTCCATTTTTAGTGTTTTGAGGAAATTCCATACTGTTTTCCACCACGGTTATACCAGTCTGTATTCCCACCAACAATCTACTAGGGTTCCATTTTCTCCCCAACCTCTCCATCACTTGTTGCTTGTTGATTTGTTTATGATGGCCCTTCAGACTGGTGTGAAGTGGGATCTCACTGTGGTTTTAATTTGCATCTCTCTGATGGCTAGTGATGATGAGCATCCTTTCATATGCCTCTGGGCCCTGTATATGTCCTCATTGGAAAAGTGTCTGTTCAGGTCCTTTGCCCATGCTTCAGTTAGGTGGTCTGTCTTCCTGGAGTGGAGTCGTGTGAATTCTTTATATATTTTGGAAATCAAACCATTGTCCAAGGTATCATTGGCAAATATATTTCCCCATACTGTTGGTTCCCTTTTCATTTTGTTGATGTTTCCCGTAGCCATGCAGAAGCTTTTGATGAAGTCCCATTTGTTTACTGTTTCCTTTTTGTCCCTTGCTCTAGAGGACATCCCAGTGAAAATATTACTGCATGGAATATCTGAGATTTTCATGCCCATGTTCTCCTGTGGGACTTTCATGGTGTAATGACTTATATTTAAGTCTTTTATCCACCACAAGTTTATTTTTGTGTATGGTGTAAGTTTGTGGTTGAGTTCCATTTTTTGGCATGTATCTGTCCAGATTTTCTAACACCCTTTGATGAAGTGGCTATTTTTACTCCATTTTATTCTTTTGCCTGCTTTGTCAAATGTTAATTGACCATAGAGACATGGGTTTATTTCTGTGCTCTCTATCCTATTTCATTGAGCTATTTGTATGTTCTTATGTCAGTACCAGTCTGTTTTTATTACAGTCACCTTGCAATATATTTTGGTATCAGGTACTGTGATGCCTCCTACTATGTTCTTCTTTCTCAAAATTTATGAGGCTATTCAGACTCACATATAGTTCCATATAATTTTTGAAATGTTTATTCTACATCTATGAAATATATCATTGGTATTTTAATAGGAATTGCATTGAATCTATAAATTGCTTTGGGTAGTATGGACATTTTGATTATGTTAATTCTTCCAATCCATGAACATAGTATATGCTTCCATTTATTTGTGTCTTCACTAATTTCTTTCTTCAGTGTTATGTAGTTTTCTGAGTACAGGTCTTTCACCTCCTTGGTTAGGTTAATTCCTAGGTACTTTATTTTTCTTCTTGCTACAGAAAATTGGATTTTTTTCCTGACTTCTGTTTCTGATATTTTGTTGTTGGTGTAAAAAAAAATGCCTGCAATTTCTTAATATCGGTCTTGTATCCCATTGACTTGCCAAATTCACTTATTACATTGAGTAGTTTTTTTGTGGCATCTATAGGGTTTTCTATGTAGACTATCATGTCACCTGCAAACAATGACTGTTTTACTTCCTTTCCTATTTAAATGCCTTTTATTTTTTTTCTTGTCTGATCACTATAGCTAGGACTTCCAATATTATGTTGAATAGAAGTGGTGAAAGTGGACACCCTTGTCTTATTCCTCATCTTAGTAGGAAACCTTTTAGTTTTTGCCCAACGACTGTGATGTCAGCTATAGGTTTCTCCTATGTAGCCTTTATTATATTGAGGTATGCTCCCTCTCCTCCCACTTTGCTGGTTGTTTTTGTCATAAATGGGTGCTGTACCTTATCAAGTGCTTTTTCAGTATCTATTGATATGATCATGTGATTTTTGTCTTTCCTTTTGTTTATGTGATATATTAAGTTTATTGATTTGTGAATATTTTACCATCCTTGAATCTCTGGGATGAATCCCACTTGATCATGGCATATGATCTTTTTAATGTATTGCTGGATACATTTGCCAGTGTTCTCTTGAGGACTTTAGCATCTATGTTCATCAGCAACATTGGCTTGTAGTATTATTTTTTGTGTATCTATCTAGTTTTGGGATTAGGATGATTCTGTCCTCATAAAAAGAGTTTGGGAGTCTTCTCTCTTTTGGATTTTTTTTTTATTAGAATACTCTGAGAAGACAAGGGTTAACTCTTCCTTAAATGTTTCATAAAAATCTTCTGTGAAACCATCCAGCCCAGGGGTTCTGTGTGTCAGGAGTTTTTTGAATACTGCTATGATTTTACCAGCTGTTATTGGTCTGTTCAGGCTCTCTGCTTCTTCTTGACTCAGTTTTGGAAAATTATAGGTTTCTAGAAATGTATCTGTTTCACCCATGTTTTCAAATTTCTTGGCATGCAGTTGTTCATAGTAATTTCTTACAATAGTTTGTATTTCTGTGGTATCAGTTGTAATCGCTCCTCTTTCACTTCTGATTTTTATTATTTGGGTCCTCTTTTTTTTTTTTCTTGATGAGTCTGCTTAAAAGCTTGTCAATTTTGTTTATCTTTTCAACAAACCATCTCCTGGGTTTATTGATACTTTGAATTGCCTTATTAGTCTCTGTGTCATTCAGTTCTGCTCTGATCTTTGTAATTTCCTTCCTTATACTAGCTCTGGGGTTAGTTTGTTGCTGTTCCCCCAATTCTTATAGATGTAGTGTTAGGTTGTTTATTTGAAATGTTTCTCTCTTTTTTAGGTAGGTCTGTGTCTCTATGAACTTCCCTCTCAGGACTGCCTTTGTGATGTCCAACAGGTTTTTAGCTATTGTTTGTTCATTTTTATCTCTTTCCAGAAACTTTTTGATTTCTTCCTTGATCTCATTATTAACCCATTAATTGTTTAATAGCAGGCTATTCAACCTCCATGAATTTGAATTTTTTTTAGTTTTTTCCTTGAGGTTGGTTTCTAGTTTCAGGTCCTTGTGGTCCTGGAAAATGCTTGATATGATTTCAATTGTCTTGAATTTGTTGAAGCTTGTTTTGAGTCCTATCATATGGGCTATCTTTGAAAATATTCCCTGTACATTTGAAAAGAATGTGTATTTTGCTTCTTTGGAATGAAATGTTCTATATGTATCAGTCAAGTCCATTTGATTCCAGGCATTGTTCAATGCAACAACATATCCTTTTGATATTTTGTTTGGATGATCTATCCATTTTTGACAGCGGGGTGTTAAAATCCACTAGTATAAGTGTGTTGCTGGCTATATTTTTCTTGTGGTCCTCCTAGATTTTCCTCATATATTTGGGTGTGTCTATATTAGGTACATATGCGTTTATAATGTTTAAGTTTACTTGATGGATTGTTCCCTTGAATATTATGAAGTGTCCTTCTGTGTCTCTTTTTATGGCCTTTGTTTTAAAGTCTTTTTATCTGATGTAATCATTGCTATGCCAGCTTTTTTTTTTCCCCACTGTGCTTGATTTGTTTTTTTCAAACCTGTCACTTTCACTGTGTGTAGGTATTTTGTTCTGAGGTGGGTCTCTTATAGACAGCATATGTGTGGGATGTTTTCTTATCCATTCATCTACTTTATATTTTTAATTGGAGCATCTAATTCATTATATTTAAGGTTATTATTGATAGGTACTTGTTCATTTCCCCCTTCCTACCTGGGTTCCTCACTCTCTCACCCTTTTTTTTAAAGATTTTATTTATTTATTTTTAGAGAGGGGAAAGGAAGGAGAAAAAGAAGGAGATAAACATTAATGTGTGGTTGCATCTCATGTGCCCCCTACTGAGGATCTGACCTGCAACCCAGACATGTTCCCTAGACTGGGAATCGAACCAGTAACCTTTGGTTTGCAGACAGGCACTCAATATGCTGAGCAATACCAGCCAGGGCTCTCTCACTCTCTTCCTCTTCTTAAAGCAGTCCCTCTAGCACATCTTGCAGTGCTAGTTTAGTGGAGGTATATTCTTTTAGCCTTCTTTTGTCTGGGAAACTCCTTATTTCTCTTTCCATTTTAATTAAGAGCTTTGCTGAGTAGAGTAGTCTTGGTTGTAGACCTTTGCTTTTCATTAATTGGAATATTTCTTGCTATTTCCTTCTGGCTTGTAGTGTTTCTGTTGAAAAATCAGCTGTAAGCCTTATTAGAACTCCCTTTGTATTACTTCCTATTTCTCCCTTGCTCCCTTTAAGATACTCTCTTTGTCTTTAAAATTTGTCATTTTAGTTATGTTTTGTCTTAGAATAGACCTGTTTGGTTCATCTTGATTGGGAGTCTCTGCACTTCCTGAACATATATGGTTTTTCCCCTTTCCAGGTTAGGGAAGTTTGGTCATTATGTTTTCAAACAGGTTTTCTATTTCTTGATTATTTTCTTCTCCTTCTGGTATTCTTATGATTAAAATGTTGTTGCATTTCATGTTGTCCTGTGGTTCCCTTAAGCTATATTCATTTTTTTAGTCTTTTTGGTGCTGCCATTCTACCCAGGTAACTAATTCATCCCTCTACTTCAGCCAGCCTGCTTATAACTCCTTCTATGTATTTTTATTTCAGATATTTTATTCTTCATTTCTTCCTGGTTCTTGTTTATAGTTTCTATTTCCTTATTCATCTGTTGTAGTTCTTAGGTCCTTGTAGTTGTCACTGAGTTCTTTGAGTATCCTTATAACCATTCTTTTGAATTCTATATCTGAGAGTTTCCTTATCTCCATTTCATTTAGCTCTTTTACTGGGGAATCTTCCATTCCTTTCAATTGCATGTTCTTTCTTTGTCTTCCCATTTTAGGTGACCCTTTTTGTTTGTTTCTGCTATTCTAGATGCTCTGCTTTGCCAGCTGTCTTTGTAAGGCGAATTTCTGTGGTAGGAGTTCTGTGGGACTCAGCAGTGCAGTCTCTCTGATTGCCTTGTCTGGATCCTCTAGGTTTGCCCTTTCTTCCATTTGTGTGGGCTCCCTTGTTGTACTTGGACTTTACCTGTTAGTGGCTTCTTTGTTGATGGGTTCTCCCCTCCAGCAGGTTTACTGGTATTCAGAATTCCCACCTTGTATCATATGCTGTTGTACAGGTCAGAGTGAAATTTATCTCAGCTGTTGTTGTTCGCCTTTTGACTTCTTTCTTGATCTGTCTCCAATTTCTCTCAAGTCCAGGTCTTATTGTCTTACTCACCAGTATTTAAGTGTCTTCTGAACACTGTGGCTTCCAAACTTCATATCAGCTGGGATTTTGTTGGCTCTTTACTCTGTTCTTTGGAAGATTGTAAGAGTCCCAACTGGGTGCATGAGTAAGTGCGCTCAGCTCCCACCTAGATGCCATCATCTTCCCCATCTCCTTTGTTTTTTTAAGTTAATTTTTCCTTTCACAGAAGAAGGCCAGATGTTCTCTTTGAACACAGCATTCAGCACAGTTACTTCCTCCAGAAGGGGCAGGCTTGAGCTATGTGTGTTAGCAGCTCCACAAATGGGTGCTGTCACTGACCTGGGCTGGGGGAGAAGATCAAGCATGCATAAGTTACCAAGGGAGTTTCAGGACCTGCCTCCTCCCTCTAGCCATCCTGCAGTGAGGCACAGTCTATGCCATATTCTCACAAAGGTGAGACTTCTTCTGCCTCCATACATACATCTTCTCTCCCCATCATCCAATCACAAGAACTGCCAGAGTGTGGCCCATTTAGAGACAGAACTTTCTGAGGAGAGCTAGTCAAAGGTGGAGTGCACTGCTCTGAGGAAGTGAGTTCACTGTCGCTGAAATGTGGATGCCACCCAGGCATTAGGTGGGTCTAAAAGCTCCATTCAGAGAGGACTCATTACTTCATTGTCTTCTCATTACATTTTATTCTTGTTTCACTAACCATTGTATTATCTTTATGAAATCCTTCCTCAGTTTTTTCTTTTTCTTTTGCAGACTACTGAAATTAAATATTTATGTCAATACTTTCATTTATTTTCAGTTTTTTAAGGGAAATGCATTTAAGATATTTCCTCAGATTGCTTCTTTGGCCATCTATTAAAGGTTTTGACACATAATGTTCTCAATTCATTAATTTTTAAATACCCTTTAATTTTATCTTGGATTTATTTTTTAATACAAATATTTTAAAGTTGTTTTATATTTTTAAATGTTAACCTTATTTAATGAAGAGACATTATGTATTTATTCTTAGTATCTGGATTTATTCTTCATATAGACTTGTTATAATTTTTATTCTTTCAAATTAATTAAGAATGGCAGCAGAGTACACAGTAGGTTTTTATAATATTTCCATGCATTTTTAAACTATTATTGGTTTTGGTTGAAAGAGAATTTCCATGTCTTTGTCTGTCTGTATGTTTTATCTTGAGCTACCTAATCAAGCTTCTTAATTTTATTATTTAAATTCTTGGTATTTTGTTCTCTTTTTCTCTCATTTTCTTAAATAAGTTTGGTAAACTCCTACTCTGTTTTGATGGTTAGAGATAGGTAACTACTTGCACATGTTCCCTGTGTTCCTAGTAAGCTGAAAGCAAAGTCAGAGGGGTACCCAAAACAGCCAAGTAATAACTTCATTATTAAGAACTTATGCCTAAGGGACAATTTCCTTTTCCTTCTTCCTTAATTTGAGAAAACTTGGTTCTGCAGACTGGGATGACCAAGTTACTTAGTGAGTTAGAGATTGAGGAGTTAGCTACAAAGGAATAGAGTGTCAGTGTGGTCTCCCAATGGTAGATTCCAAAATGTGCAGATTCCTACAGTGATAAAGCACAGACAGGTCTCAGCAACTGCAAGAGAGTGCAGAATATGTCCTTGCTGTTTAATTGTTAATGTGTGGTACTTGAATGTGATCACTTGGGTCCATTATAAGTCACTTTCTCTCACTGACTGATTAGATAATTCCATTGTGAACAGAGACCTACAAATGAGGGAATGGAAAGGAAATAAGCCAGGGATTGCCTTATCTCTCTAGAATCTAATGTGAGAAGCAAGCAGGTAAGCAGTCCTCTAACAATTTTTATACCCTTGTCTACCTTACATTTAATCTTATGCTAGTGTGTGCATGTGAGATTCTATATTAAGTAAATAATATATTTGATTTGACATAATTTGAGTCTTTGTCTTTCAAAAGGGGATTTAACCCTATAACAGACATTATAATCATTGATATACTTGGTCTTATTTATGCAATCTAATGTTATGACTTCTGTGTAATAGACTATATCAAGGAGGGAGCAGTATAGTAGTTAAGAGTGTGGGCTCTGGATTCAAATTACAGCTCTTGAAGCTACTATTAGAGCCACCATGGGCAAGCTACCAGTTCGTTCTGTATCTAAGGTTTCTCTTCTTCAAGATTCATAACTCACAGAATAGTGAAAAAAAATGAATGAATATATATAAACTGTTTAAAACAGTTCTTGTCACAAAGTAAATCCTCCAGTTATCATTTTACTCTTTTCTCAAGTTTTGCAATATTTCATAAATTTTGGCTAGTTCTTTTTTCTCTCTCAGAATAGTTTGATAAGAACGTTCTACCTTTTATCATGACTTCCCTTTATTAATTAATATGTACATGTTTTATATTAAATATATTGTAAATTTTCTTGTTATTTAAAGAGTAATTAGGAGGGAAGATGGTGGTGAAGTAGGTGGCAGCTAAACCCCCTTGCTCATGCACCCAACTGGGACACCTAGGCAATCTTCTGAAGAACTGAGTGATCAACCAACAAAATTCCAGCTTATCTGAAGTTGGGAAGCCAAAGATTGCAGAGGACAATACACAATGGACAGTAAGGAGGTTTCATAGGCTGTCACGAAGGTCCCTGGGTCCTGCTCCGTGGACCCGGCTGCAGCAGTCCCTGAGTCCTGGGCCACAGATGTAGCTGCAGCAGTCCCTGGCCCTGTGCCAGGAACCACGTCTAGTGCAGGAGGTTTGGAGGAGAGCTGGCTCAGTGATTGTAACTTGCTAGCTCCCTCCTCTCCCAGAGCAGGGAAGTCACAGACCTGCACCAGTGGACACCTGATTGCTGGGCAGTGGGAGTCACAGAGCAGTTGGTGCACTGCAACTGAGACAGTGGTTCCTGGCTGGGACAACACTAGAAAAATTGGGGGAGCCAGATGACACTGGGAGATGGGAGAAGAGAAGGGATATGACTGACCATGACCAGATAGTCCCGGGACTGGTAAGAGTTGAGCAGAGTGAAAGTCTGGTGGTTTTTAGGAAAGGTTGGAAGAAAACAAGGAGAATTCACTTAAAAAAAAAGGTTCTCAGCCACTGTGAAAGGACCTCTGGTGCACTGCAGTGGCAGCTGGAAGGGACAGAGAAGAAGGAGGAGGAGGGGCATGAATTGCTCCAACTAAGGGCGCCCCAAAGACTGATCAAAGCAGGGCAACTGGGGCCAAAGGGATATCAGTCCCCAGAGAGACTTAAAAAGGGAATTAAACAGCTCAAAAACGACGTTTCATACACACAGCCCCCATGCCAGCCAAGACTGAGGAAGAGTGGTACAAGATAATCCCACTCTGAGCACCTCATGGACTAATCAAAGGGCTATACACAAGGGAATTAAAGGTGCCAGCCTGACACGTAAGACAGTGTGGGCCTTGCAGTGCTCTGAGGGCACAGGTAGAGGCTTTGAACCAAGAAAAACAGCAGCCCAGACAAAACCCCCATCCTTGCAGATGCACAGGAGAGAAAAAAAAAACAGATAACTAGAAATGGAGCCCAACCGCCCTTTGACTGTGGCACCAAGAATGAGAGTAGAACCCCTTTGGTGGGTTTAAAGTCAGCAGGAGGCTTCTTTTCTTCCTTCTTTCCTTTTTTTTTTTTCTTGCAAGTATAAGACAACAAGACCTGGAGCTGTGAAAGGACCAAAGACAGGTCCAGAGAGAGATAAGAAGGCTAATGCCAACAACTGAGAAAAAATTTCACTTTGATATTCTTCAGAACTTATATTTTATTCTTTATTTTATTGTT
Organism: Mormoops blainvillei; assembly: GCA_004026545.1. Taxonomy (NCBI): domain Eukaryota; kingdom Metazoa; phylum Chordata; class Mammalia; order Chiroptera; family Mormoopidae; genus Mormoops; species Mormoops blainvillei. Next base: position 263,339 of record PVJD01001036.1, read on the forward strand.
TTGGGGTTTTTTGTTACTTTTATTCTTTTATACATTCTAATTTTTTAGTTTTTCTTCCTTACATTTATCTTCCTTTGTTTCATTTGTTTGTTTGACTAGTTTTCCAGTTCTGCCTTTCCCATTATATTTTAACTTCTCTTCTGACACTGAACCCATATTCCAATAATGTACTACTCTTGGTCTTTTAATTTTTAGTCTTTGTATTCAGATTAAATATTGCTTGTCTCATTATTGTTGTTCCAAATCCCACACAGCACCCTACCCAGGTTTTGGTCCATTTCACTATCTTCCTGAGCTTTATTACTGTTGTGGTTAACTTTATTTTCTCCCACACTACCCCAAGTTTCTATCACTTACACTCACTAATCTCATCATCTAACCCCACATAGGTGTTCTGCTTTCTGGAGACAGCTCACATTCTTCCCCCACCCCCACAATAAGAGTGTTATATCTTTTTCACCTTTTATAAAAAGTGGCTACTTGGAAAAATTATCATGCTTATTGTGGTACTTCTCCAAGGATCTCCTACCTGTCCCTACTTATTAGTAATTTAATTCCCATAAAACACTCCCCCAGTGTTTTAATCCATTTTGCCTTTGCATTGCCCTTGATGACATATGAGATAAGGTGGGAGCTGTGAATACCAGTAAACCTGCAGGAGGAGAGACCCACCAACAAAGGGGCCACCAACAGGAAAAGCCCAAGTGCAAGAAGAGACACCACATAAATGGAAGAAAGGGCAAACCTAGAGCATCCAGAAAAGGAGATCAAAGCAACCACACCACTGAGTCCTACAGAACTCCTACCGCAGAAGTTCACACTACAAAGATAGCTGACAAAGCAGACCATCAGGAATCACAGAAAAAAAAAACAAAAAGAGTCCCTGAAAGTGGGAAGACATGAATGAACCAGCAGTCGAAAGGAATAAAAGACTCTCCACTAAGAGACCTGAATGAAACAGAGGCAAGCAAACTAACAGATATAGAATTCAAAAGAATGATGATACAGATGCTCAAGGAACTCACAGACAACTACAAGGAACTGAATGAAAATTACAACAGTATAAAAAAGGAAATAGAAACCTTAAACAAGAACCAAAAAGAAATGAAGAATACAATTTCTGGAAAAAAAATTACACTAGAAGGAATTACAAGCAGGCAGGATGAGGTGGAGGACTGAAGTAGTGAGCTGGAAGACAAGGTAGAAAGAAATACCCAAGTAGACCAGCTGCATGAAAAAAGACTCAAAAATTTTGAACATACCTTAAGGGAAACGAGAGACAACATGAAATGCAACAACATTCGAATCACAGAAACACCAGAAGGAGAAAAAAAGGAGCAAGGGATAGAAGCCCTGTTTCAAAAAATAATGACAGTAAACTTCCTGAATCTGCTCGGGGAAAATACCATGAAAGTTCAGGAAGCACAGAGTCCCAATCAAGATGAACCCAAATAGGCCCACTCCAAGACACATCATAATTAAAATGCCAAGTTTTACAGACAAAGAGAGAATCTTAAAAGCAGCAAGGGAGAAACGAGAAGTAACATACAAGGGTGCAAAGATAAGGCTAGCAACTGACTTCTCAACAAAAACACTACAAGTCAGAAGGGAATGGCAAGAAATATTCTAAGTAATGAAAAGCAAAGGCCTACAACAAAGACTACTCTACCCAGCAAGGCTCTCAATTAAAATGGGAGAGAAATAAGGGGTTTCCCAGACAAAGGAAGGCTGAAAGAATACATGACTACCAAACCAGCACTGCAAGAGATGCTAAAGGGACTGCTATAAGAAGAGGAAGAAAAAGAGAGAGAAGAAACAGGTAGAAATGAATAAGTACCTATCAATAATAACCTTAAATGTTAATGGATTAATGTACCAATCAAAAGATGTAGGGTGGCTGAACAGATAAAAAAAAAAAAAAACATGACCTGCATATATGCTGCCTACAGGAGACCCACCTCAGGAAAAAAGACCTACACAGACTGAGAGTGAAGGGTTGGAAAAAAGTATTCCAAGCAAATGAACAGGAAAAGAATCCAGGCTAGCAATGCTTATATGAGGCAAAGAGACTTCAAAATGCAAACCATAAAAAGAAATACTGAAGGACACTACATAATACATAAGGGAAGACTCCATCAAGAAGACATACACATTGTAAATATATATGCGCCCAACATAGGAGCACCCAAATACATAAAAAAAATATTGGAGGACTTCAAGAAAGATAGAGACAGCAACACACTTATACTAGGGGGTTTTAACACCCCACTGTAAAAAATGGATAGATCCTCTAAACAAAATATCAACAAGGATATTGTGGCATTGAACAATGTCCTAGATCAAGTGGACTTAACTGATATATATATAGAACCTTGCATTCCAAAGAAGCAAGGTACACCATCTTTTCAAATGCACATGGAACGTTTTCAAAGATAGACAACATGATAGGACACAAAACAAGCCTCAACAAATTCAAGACCATTGAAATGATATCAAGCATTCTCAGACCACAAGAACCTGAAACTAGAAATGAACCTCAAGGAAAAACCACAAAAACACTCAAACTCATGGAGACTGAATAGCATGCTATTAAATGACGAATGGGTTAATAATGAGAACAAAAAGGTTATCAAAAAGCTTCTGGAAACAAATGAAAATGAACACACAACTGTCCAAAAACTTATGGAACACAGCAGAGGAGGTTCTGAGAGGGAAGTTAATAGCAATACAGGCATACCTGAAAAAGAAACATTTCAAATAAACAACCTAACACTACATCTACAAGAACTGGAAGAAAAACAAACAACAAAGCCCAGAGCAAGTAGAAGGAAAGAAATAACCAAGATCGAGAAGAATTAAATGACATAGAGACTAAGAGAACAATCCAAAGATCAAAAAATCCAGGAGCTGGTTTCTTGAAAAGATAAACAAAATCCACAAGTCTTTAAGCAGACTCATCAAGAAAAATAAGGACAAGACCCCAAAAAATAAAATCAGAAATGAAAGAGGAGAGCTCACAACTGATACCACGGAATCATAAAGGACTCTAAGAAATTTCTATAAAGAACTATATGCCAAGAAATTTGAAAACCTAGATGAAATAGGCAAATTCTTGGAAAAATATAACCTTCCAAAACTGAATGAAGAAGAAGCAGAAAGCCTCAACATACTGATAACGGCTGAGGAAATCAAAGCAGTAATCAAAAATCTCCTGGCACACAAAAGCCCCAGAGAGGATGGTTTCTCAAGACAATTCAACAAAATATTTAAGGGAGAGTTATCCTTCTCAGAATATTCCCAAAAATCTAAAAAGAAGGAAGACTCCAAAACTCTTTTTATGAAGCCAGCATCATCCTAACCCCAAAATCAGATAAAGACACCACAAGGAAAGAAAACTAAAGGCCAATATTACTGATGAACACAGACTTTAAAATCCTCAACAAAATATTGGCAAACTACATCAAACAACACATTAAAAAGATCGTCCACCAGGATCAAGTCAGATTCATCCCATGGACACAAGGAAGGCACAATATTCACAAATCAATAAATGTAAAACAGCACATAAACAAAAAGAAAAGACAAAAATCATATGATCATATCAATAGATGCAGAAAAAGCATTTGACAAAGTATAACCCCCCTTTATGATCAAAACACTCAGCAAAGAGGGAGTAGAGGGAACATACCTCAACATAATAAAGGCAATGTATGAGAAACATATAGCCAACATCACTTTCAATGGGCAAAAACTAAAATCTTTCCCATTAAGATCAGGAACATGACAAGGGTGTCCGCTTTCACCATTTCTACTCAACATAGTATGGGAGGTCCTAGCCACAGTGATCAGACAAGACAAGGAAATAAAAGGCATCTAAATAGGAAAGGAGGAAGTAAAACTGTCATTGTTTGCAGATGATATCGTTGTATACATTGAAAATCCCATACACTCCACCAAAAAACTACTTGATGTAATAAGTGAATTGGCAAAACAGCGGGATAAAAAGTCCATATTCAGAAATATAAGGCATTTTTGTACACCAGCAATGAAATATCAGAATCAGAAATCAGGAAACAAATCCCCTTCACTGTAGCAAAAAAAAATAAATTAATAAAGTACCTAGGAATAAACCTTACCAAGGAAATTAAAGACCTGTACTCAGGAAACTACATGACACTTAAGAAAGAAATTAAGGAAGATACAAATAAATGCAAGTATATATCATGTTCATGTATTGGAAGAATTAACATTATTAAAATGTCCATAATTCCCAAAGCAATTTAAAGAATCAATTCAATGCCTACTAAAATACCAATTACATATTTCACAGATATAGAACAAACAATTCAAAAATTTATGTGGAACCAAAAATTTATATGGTCATTTATAGAACCATAAATGACCCCAAATAGCCGCAGCTATTTTGAGAAAGAAGAACAAAGCCAGAGGGATCACCATACCCGATATCAAACTTACTACAAGGCTACTGTAATCAAAACAGTCTGGTGCCGGCATAAGAACAGACACATAGTTTAATGGAACAGAATAGAGAACCCAAAAATAAACCCATGTCTCTGGGGTCAATTAATATTCGACAAAGGAGGCAAAAGCATAAAATAGAGTAAAAATAACCTCTTCAACAAATGGTGTTGGGACATCTAGACAGCTACATGCACAGAAATGAAACTCGACCACCAACTTATGCCATACACAAAAATAAACTCAAGGTGGATAAAAGACTTAAATATAAGTCACGAAACTAAAAAAGTCCTAGAGGAGAGCATAGGCATGAAAATCTCAGTTACTCCATGCAGCAATATTTTCACAGATGTGTCCTCTAGAGCAAGGGACATAAGGAAAGAACAAACAAATGGGACTCCATCAAATTAAAAAACTTCTGCATGGCTAAAGAAAACATCAGCAGAATGAAAAGGGAACCAACCACAAGGGAAAATATATTTGCCAATGATACATCAGACAAGGGTTTGGTCTCCAAAATATATAAAGAACTCACATGACTCCACCCTAGGAAGACAAATAACCCAATTAAAAAATTGACAAAGGTCTTAATGGACAGGGCCCAGAGTCATATGAAAGAATGCTCAACATCACTAGCCATAAGAGAGATGCAAATTAAAATCACAATATCACTTCACACCACAGAGAATGGCCCTCATAATCAGATCAACAAACAACAAGTGCTGGTGAGGTTGTAGAGAAAAGTGAACTCTAGTACACTGTTGGTGGGTATGCAGACTGATGCAGCCACTGTGGAGTCAGTATGGAATTTCCTCAAAAAACTAAAACTGGAACTGCCTTTTGACCCAGCAATTCCACTGCTGGAATTATGCCCTAAGAATTTTGAAACACCAATTCAAAACAACCTATGCACCTCAATGTTCATAGAAGCACAATTTACAATAGCCAAGAATTGGAAGAAACTTAGGTGCCCATCAGTAAATGAGTGGATCAAAAAACTATGATACATTTACACAATGGAATACTACACAGCAGAAAGAAAGAAGGAGCTCCTACCCTTTGTGACAGCATGGATGGAACTGGAGAGCATTATACTAAGTGAAGTAAGCCAGGCAGTGGAATACAGATACCATGGGATCACACCTATATGTGGAACCTGTGTAAGCAAGCAAAATACAACCAGAGACATTGAAATAAAGAACAAACTGACAGTAACCAGGGAGAGGGGGAGGGGTAAATTGAGGGAAAATAGGGGAAGGTTCATCAAGGAACATGTATAAAGGACCCATGGACCAAGCCAAAGGGTGAAAGGGTTAAGGGTGGGAGGTCGGGTGGATGACGTGGGAGAGAGTGGTGTGAGGAAAACAGAGACAACTCTACTTGAACAATAAAAAAAAATGTTCTATGGGAATAACACAAATTTTTATATGAATTATAAAAAAGAAAAGAGCTCAAAAACCCATTCCTTCCCAAAGGCAGCAATAACATAAATATAAATGTTGACTATTTTAATTGCTATGTAGCAGTTAAAACTATACAAATGATAGAATATCAGATGCAAAGAAATAATACAGACCATCACATGAACCCCTTCATGATACCTAAAGCCTTGAGTGGGAGAGGAGAAGGCCTGACCTGGGGTGATGCCTTACAGGTAAACCCAGAAGGCCACCCAGAGCTTCTGTACAGCATGGCACAGTCTTTTTTCTAGGCAGGGCCCTGTCCTTTCACATGTGTGCAGGGTCAGAGCCCTCTAGGTCCCTGTGGAAGTCCCCACTATTATCTGTGCTTTGCAAGAGCAATGGCATTTCCCTCATCCTCCCATGGGCCCATGTGCCTAACAGGGCACAGCTCTCTGACCAGGGGCCAATGGACCAGAAGAAGCTGTCCAGGAAGTGTCCCTTCATCACAAGAGCAAGATGAGGCAAGTAGGAAACAGAGGGATCCCTGTTCTGAGAAAGCCAGCTCAGAACTGGGAGACCCTCCAGGCATGGGGAGCAGAGGAGTGTAATGCCACTCCCACCAGAGCTCAGGCCTTCTCCCTGCTGCCTGGCCAGGTGCCAGGCTCTGTTGGTGATCAAATGATGCTTTTTATAAACCAGTATAACATTCTAGCTGTGGTCAAATTAATTTCTAATCCTATCACTTACCAGCCTGGACAAATGACTTCCTCAGTGAGAAACTTCCATTTCTTATCTCATTGATCAAATAAGATTATTATTAAATGAGCAATTGTTTGATGGCAAGCCTTACTGTACATACTAATTATATGAGTTGACCAAAAAGTTCATTTGGTGTTTTTCCATAAGATGGCTCTACTAGTGCTTATTTGTCTTTAACTTCATTCAAAACAATTTTACTAGATGGTATTGTGACAGCTGTCATACCAGTGTGCATTTAAAACAAAAACATCAAAATTTTGTGAATTTCATGTAGCCATTTTAATATTGAAGATGGAAGAAAATATGCAACATTTTCAGCATATTATGTTTTAGTATTTCAAGAAAAGTAAACACCCAACTGAAATGCAAGAAAAAGATTTGTTCAGTGTATGGATAAGGTGTTGTGACTGATTGAATGTGTTGGAAATGGTTTGCAAAGTTTCATGCTGGAGATTTCTTGCTGGACCTTGCTCCATGGTTGGGTAGACCAGCTGAAGGTGATAGAGATCAAATCAAGACATTAATTGAGAACGCTCAACATTATACCATGTGGGGATAGAGGACATACTCAAAATGCCCAAACCAATAAAGTTATTGGTGAAAATGAAAAATGTGCCTTTTATTTTATGGAAAAAAAAACATATAGACTTTTTGGCTAAACCAATAAATGAAACAATGTTCTTCTGCAACTGCAGTATGTCTTACATGTATGTAAAAATTATCTCAAATGGGTTAGTGTTAATATTCAAAGACCTGGAAATACACTCTAATTTTTTTACAGTGGTTCTGGGAGATGGGAGGGTCCAATTAGGAGGCTGGATGGAAGTCAGAGCTTGGGCTCCATAATCAGACCATCAAAGTCTTTCAGTCCCTCTGGAAAAGATGGTTGGCTGCCATGACCTTGGGGCCTCCAGTGTTGTGAGTCTGTAGTTCCTGACTATGACCCCAATTGCTCCACAGTCCTGCAGACAACACTAAAGGGAGGTTATACCTCACTGTCTCTACAGGGGGTATTGCGCTACCTGACCTGCAAAAGCCTCTTTCTCTTTCAGTAGAATACTAAGAGCCCGCATCCAGCTAGATAGCCAAAAAAGTCCAGTCTGCAGAGGCTCCCGCAGATGTACATGCACCCTAGGAACTGAGGGGCGTCCACAAGTTTCAGAGTTTGGGGGAGGAGAGCCATGGGGACAAATGATGAAAAGCCCTGAAATGTATCTCAAATAGTCATTCCTCACTGAGCTCAAACTGCAAGAGGCCTAGGGGTTCTCTTTTGTGCAGCAGACAGCTTGCTCAAAGGGGCTGGATCCTGGGGAATAGGGGGCAGGGGACCCATGCTGAGACCCTGAGAGGCTCTCTTGAGAGCCTCTGTTATTAATGTGTTGACAGAGCCATTGGGGCCAGACAGGTCTGCGTCAGGGGAAAATGATGGTTCAGCAGAGGAGGCAACACAAGATCTGCCTGGCTCCTGGCTGTCTGATGAGGAAAAGGAACTATAAGGGGAAGGGTAAAGATGATATACAAATAGAGTTATAGCCAAGTAGTTTTGTCAGATGCCTATATCACTGTGTCCTACGACATTTGGGAACAGGTAGAAATACGAGCCATTTAACAATTAGTTGCAATACAAGCTCTTACTGTGTTCTGCAAAGGGGACATGCCCTCTGCCCAGAGGCCAGGTATGGACCAGCCAGGAAGGAGGAAATCTCAGGCTTTGAGAGGATCAAGAGAAACCAAAAATGTTAGGCATCACGCTGCCCCACAGGACCCTGGTTGGAACTACTCACTTGGAAACATTAAGAACAATAAAAATAGGGGGGAAAAAAAAGAATAGAAGGCAGAAAAAGAGTTAAAAGGGAACCTTGGGTACAGCAAAGAAAGAATGTAGAACCAGAAGCAAGGAGAGCAGCTTACAAATAGGTCTCATATGCATCCTTGCATTGACACTTCTGTTCTGGCTGGCCACGCTTCAGCCACAGTGGGCATCTCTCAGCATTTCTGATGAGCCAAGACTCTTCCTCCACTGAGTCTTCAGACCCAGCATCAGAAAAGTATGTGTTTCCACCCCGGGATTACTTTACATACATCACTCCCAGGAGTGTGCTTTCTTCGTGGAGACCGGGCCTTTCTGCAGTCTTCACTAGCAGTGCCTGGAACACAGGAAGCCCCCAGTGCATTATTCTAAACAATCATCCTATTAGACAAGAATAACACTCACATTTTTGAACAATAAACTAAGACTGGTGTTTTGTTTTGTTCTCTTTTCTTTTGTTTTCCTAATACTAAGTGAAAGAACTGGGAGTTGGTCCCAGAGCTTCTGATTCTAAGCTTGTTTCATATGCTGCATTCTTAAAGTTGTCAGATCATAAATTGGGTGGGACTTCCCCAGCCATTTTCATTTGTCCCACACCAAAAGTTCCCCTGATGCTGCATGGGGAGAGACAGTGGGAGTCAGTGCAAGGCTGTGGACACTTCAGGTGGGGAGAGGGGCATGTGCAGCCCCAGTTCCCCTGCTCTGCCCTAGAGTAGACTCTTCCAGCAGTTGTGAATGTCAGCTGGGAGCCACAAGGTTTTGTTGCACTTGGGAAATAGCAGATAAGAACCAATGATATCTGCATTCACTATGTGCCAAGCACCGCTCCAAGCACTTTACAGAATATGGTAGCTGCCTTCAAGATGGCCCTCAGGCTGTGAGACCATGTGTGTCTTATAAGACTACAATTTAAAGGCGTTTCAGCATCCCTTGTTCTCTTGGGATGTTTGCTCTGAAGGAAGCAGTTGCTATGCTGGGAGGACACTCAAGCATCCACAGAGAGGCCCCTAAACAATTTGCCAGTTACATGAATGAGTCACTGTCGAAGAAGATCCCTCAGTTGAACCATCGGATAATTGCAGCCCAGGCTGACATTATTGCAACCCCATGAGACATACCAGAAACAGCTGCACAGCCAAGCCTTGCCCAAATTTCTAAGAGAAACCATGGAACATAATAAACTATTTATTAAATTTATTGGGGTTGCATTGGTTAACAGAATCATATAGGTTTCAAGTGCATATTTCTATAACACATGACCTGTATATTGCATTCTGTGCCCATCATCCAAATTCAATTCAACTTCCAACACCACATATTTGGCCCACTTTACCCTTTACCCACCCCCCATCACCCTGCTTCCCTTTGGTAACCACCATACTATTTTTTGTGTCTGAGTTTTAGTTTTATATCCCACATATTAATGAAATCATATGGTTCTTAGCTTTTTCTGACTGACTTATTTCACTTAGCTTAACATTTTCAAAGTCAATCCATGTTGTCACAAATAGCAATATTTCATCCTTTCTTATGGCTGAGTAGTGTTCCATTGTGTGTATGTGTACACACACACACACACCACATCTCCTTTATCCAATCCTTTATGGAAGGATACTTTGCTTGTCCCCATGTCTTGGCCACCATGAATAAATACTGCAATGAATATAAAGGTGCATAAATCTTTGTGAATAAATGTTTTCAAGTTTCTCAGGTAGATACCTAGCAGGGATTTGCTGAATCATAGGGTAACTATATTCTTAATTTTTTGAAGAGCCTCCATACTGTTGTGATTGTACCAGTTTACATTCCCATCAGCTATGAGGGTTCCTTTTTCTCCACAACCTTTCCAATGCTTGCTGTTACCTGTCTTGTTGAGAATAGCCATTCTAACAGGTATGAGGTGGTATCTCATAGTTTTGATTTGCATTTCTCTAATAGCTAGTGAAGTTGAGCATCTTTTCATATCTCTGTTGACCATTTCTATGTCTTCTTGGTAGAGTTGCCTGTTCATGTCCTCTGCCCTTTTTTAAATTGGATTGTTTGTTCCTTTGTTTGGTGTTGAGGTGTATGAGTTGTTTATGTATTTTGGATGTTAAACCTTTGTCGGACCTGTTGCTTACAAATATCATCTCCCATTTGGCTGGTTGCCTTTTTGTTTTGTTGTTGGTTTCTTTTGATATGCAGAAACTTTTTAGTTTAATATAGTCCCATTTGCCTTTATTTCCCTTGTCTTTGGGGTCAAATTTATAAAATATTCTCTAAGACCAATGTCCTTAAGTATAGCACCTATGTTTTCTTCTACGTAAGTTATTGTTTCAGATCTTATGTGTAGGTCTTTGATCCATTTTGAATTGCTTTTTGTACATCGGGACAAACTATAATCGAGTTTCATTCTTTCTCATGTGGCTTTTCAATTTTAACAACGTCATTTATTGAAAAGGTTTTCTTTTCTCCATTGTATGTTTTTGGTTCCTTTGTCAAAAATTATTGCCCATATATATGTAGTTTTATTTCTGGGCTCTTAATTCTCCCTCAGTTCAGTTCCATTACTCTACGTTTTCTGTCAATACCATGCTGTTTTGATTATCATAGCTCTGTAGTATACATAATTTGAAGTCAGGTAGCGTGATACCTCCAGCTTTGTTCTTCTTTTCCCAGGATTTCTTTGGCTATTTGGGGTCTTTTCTGTTTTTACACAAATTGATAAAGTTTTGTTCTCTTTCTTTAATAACGTCATGGGGATTTTGATGGGGGTTGCATTAAATCTGTATATTGCTTTGGGTAATATAGACATTTTAACTATGTTGATTCTCCCAATTCATGAACACAGAATATCATTCCATTTCAGCATGTCTTTTTCAATCTCTTTTAATAATGCCTTGCAGTTTTCAGTATATAGGTCCTTTATATCCTTTGTTAAGTTTATTCCTAGGTATTTTATTCTTTTGGTTGCAGTTGCAAAAACAACTGTTTTTGTTTTGTTGTTGTTTTTATTTCTTTTTCTGAAATTTTGTTGTGAGTAAACAGGAAAGCAATGGATTTTTATACACTGATTTTGTATCCTTCAACTTTACTGTATTTGTTTATTGTTTATAGTAGTTTTTGGTGGAGTTTTTAGGGTTTTCGATATACAGATTCATGTCATCTGCAAAAAGTGACACTTTTACTTCTTCCTTCCCAATTTGGATACCTTTTATTTCTTTCTCTTGCCTGATTGCTCTGGCCAGGATTTCCATAACTATGTTTAATAAGAGTGGTGAGAGTGGTCATCCTTGTCTTGTTCCTGATTTTAGAGGAAAAGCCTTCAGTTTTTCACTGTTTAGTGTGATATTAGCTGAGGATTTGTCATATATAGCAATTATGCTGAGGTACTTTCCTTCTATACCATTTTTTGAGTGTTTTAATTATAAATGGATGTTGTATCTTGTCATACATTTTTATGCATCTATGGATAAGATCATATGCTTTTTATTCTTTGTTTTGTTAATGTGATGTATTACATTGATTGATTTGCATATAGTAAGCCATCCTTTGCCCCTGGAATGAACCCCACTTGATAGTGGTGTATTATTTTTTAATGTATTGTTCTATTTGATTTGCTAGTATTTTGTTTAAGAGTTTTGCACCTGTCTTCAACAGAAATATTGGTCTGTAGCTTTCTTTTTTGTTTGTTTTCCTTGCCAGGTTTTGGTATCTGGGTTATGTTGGCCTCATAAAATGTGTTAGCAAGTATTGTCTCTTCTTTAATTTTTTTGAAAGAGTTTAGGAAGGATAAGTATTAAATCTTTTTTGAACGTTTGGTAAAATTCACTAGTGAAGCAATATGGTCTGGACTTTTTTTGGGGGGAAGCTTTTGATGTTTATCACAATTTTCTCACTGTTGATCCTTCTATTTAGATTTTCCAGCTGTTCATGATTCAGTCTAAGAAGGTTACATATTTCTAGGAACTTATCCATTTCTTCTAGGTTAATGAATTTGATGATACATAGTCTTTCATAATATTCTAATATGATTCTGTATATCTGTGATGTCTGTGGTAGCTTCTTTCATTTCTGACTGATTACTTGTAATTTTTTTTTTTCCTTAGTGAGTCTAGCCAGGGGTTGTCAATTTTATTAATCATTTCAGCTCTTTGTTGTATTAATTTTATATAGTCTTTTTGTCCCATTTAATTCAATTTTGCTCTAATTTTTATTATTTTGTTTTATTCTGCTGACTTTTTTTTCTTTTTCTAGTTATTTAGAATGTAATGTTATGTTGATTCCTTGGGACTTCTCCTGTTTCTTCAGATATGCCTCTAATAACATAAACTTCCCTCTTATTACTGCTTTTGCTGCGCCCCAGAAGAATGATATATTGTATTGCCATTCTATTTTTTTTCCTATATATCTTTTGATCTGGTGTTTTATGTCTTCTTTGATCCAGTCATTTTTTTAGTAGTCTGTTGGCTAATGTCCATATATTTTTTAGTTTCTTTACTTCTTTTTTGCAATTGATTTCTAATTTCAAAGCATTTTTGTCAGGGATTATGCTTGGTATAATTTCAATCTTATTGAATTCATGGAGACTAGTTTGGTGACCCAACATATGGTCTATCATTGAGAATGTTCCATGTGCACCAGAGAAGAAAGTAAAACCTGATATTCTGGGATGAAAAGCTCTATATTTGTAATTGCCATTTAGTCTAATGTGTCATTGAAGGCTAATATTTCTTTACTGATTTTCTGTTTGGATGATCTATCCAGAGTTGTCAATGGAATAATAAGTTCCCTAACTATGATTGTGTTTTTGTCAGTTTCTCTTTTGAGTTATGTTAGTGGTTGCTTTATTTATTTCAGTGCTCTCTGGGTGCATATATATTGAAAAGTGTTATGTCTTCTTGATGTAATGTCCCCTATATCATTATAAAATATCCAACTTTGTCTCTTGTTAACTCTGTTATCTTGAAATCTACTTTGTCAAACATAAGTATGGTTACACTGCTTTTCTGTGAATGCTATTTGCTTAGAGAACCATTCTCCACCCTGTCACTTTAAGTCTTTGTCTTTGCAGCTTAGATGTATCTACTGAAGACAGCATATGGTTGGGTTTTGCTTTTTGTCCAATCTGCTACTCTGTGCTTCTTTATTGGTGAGTTCAGTCTACTTACATTTAAAGTAATTATTGATGCATGAGGATTTCCTATAGCCATTTTATGTTTTCTTTTCTGGAAGCTATGTGCCCACATTAGTTCCTTTCCTATGTATGTCTGTCCGTTGTTTTTGTTTTGTGGTATTCTGTACTTCTCTTTCCTCTTTTATTAAGTTATGTGTCTCAGTTTCAGTTTGTGTGTGTATGTGTGTGTGGTTATCATTAGATTTATTTTTAAAAGGTGCATATATAACAGTCTTTTTTCTTTTAAATACATATGATCTCCATCTTATTTTCCAAAGAACTTTGCCCCTTCTCCTTTCATAATTTTTGTTGTCACATTTTATCCCTGTTTTAGCTGAAAGTTCTTGGGTGATCTTACTCATAATTTTGTGAAATTTTGTTCTTTGTTCAGTTAGAATAACCCCATCAAGTATTTACTGTAATTGGGGTCTTCTGGTGATAAATTTCCTCTGCTTCCTTATGTTTGGAAAAGTCTTTATTTCTTCTTCATATCTAAGAGATAACTTTTCTAGATATATTATTATTGAATGGCTAATTTCTCATTTTCAGTAGTTTGAATATTTAGTTCCACTCTCTTCTACCTTGTAAAGCTTCTGCTGAGAAGGCCAATGATACCTAATGGGCTTTTGTTTATAGGTTACTCTCTTCTTTACCCTGGTTGTCTTAGAATTTATTCTTTGTCACTAATTATTGACAGTTTTAATAAAATGTGCCTTGGAAAAGGCCTTTTTGATTGAGGTAATTAGGTGTTCTGTTTGCTTCTTGGATTTGAGGAGCTAGCTATTTTCATAGGTTTTGGAAGTTCTCATCATTTATTTGTTTAAATAGGCTGTCTGTTCACTTCTCTCTTCTTCTGATATGCCTATCATTCTTATATTGCTCTTTCTGATGGAGTCAGATAGTTCTCATAAAGTTTTTTTTCATTTTATTTTATGCTCAAGTCTCTCTCTTCTTCACCCTGTGTTATTTCTAGATTTCTAGCTTCAGTTATCACTAACTTTTTCCTCCATATGGTCCACTTTGTTTCATATGTGTGTTAGTTCATTTTTTATCTTTTTTATATTTTATTAAGTTCATCTCCAGAATTTCTATTTGGTTCCTTTTTAAAGCCTTAATATCTTTGGCAAAGTACTTGTTTTATTCATTGATATGTTTTCCTGAGCTCATTAAGTTGACTGAATTTCTTGCATCTCAGTGAGTTGTTTCAGAACTGTAATCTCGAATTCTCTGTCATTTAAGTCACATATTTCCATGTTTTATGTTTGTTTTCTGGTGATTTTTTTTATTTTCTTTCTCAGCTTCCTTGCTACCTTGCTTATTCATGGTAAATGAAGAATTAATTTTCTGTCTAGGCATCTGTGTATGAGTGATACTTCTCTAGTAGATTGACACAAAGAAGTCTTTCTATTATTTTTCAGTAAGTGATGATTAATCACAAGTTTTTTAGTGCTCTTATACTTCTCTGACCTTTCAGATCTCAGTGGGGTGTTGAAAAATGGGAAGTGGGTGTCCCCGCTGTGATCCAGTCACCCCGGTCCCAGGAGAATAATTCTACAGGGGAATGCCGTGGGTGATGGGGCTCTAAAGCTATGAAATCTCAGTGCTGTCCTCAACAGCCAGAAACTGCAATTAGTATAACCATGATACATGGGAGTGGAATCAGCTGGGATAACCCAGCTGCCTTCTAAGTTGCTTTTGCCCTCCTGGTAAAGGTGAACTTGGACCTCCATAGAGTCCCCCCTACACCCCAATCCCAGGACCAGTCACACAGTACACCCTTTGCTCATGGAAAAAGTAACTCTATGGTACTAGTTCTAGGGTTTGCAAATAATGTGCTAGGCACATTATTTGGAGGTTAAAGGGTGGTCAGACTCTGTGGCTTTGTTTCTCTTCCTGGAAAGCTGATCACGTGACACCATGGCCATACCTCTGTGCTTTGTCTCTGTCCAAGTCACTGGGTTCAGTAACAGCTCATACTGCCCACGCCTGTAGGAATGCCCACCAAATCTCCTTACTCCACCCAGCTGAAAGGAGTGCCAGCCATAGTCTGATTCCTCCCATCTCTGTGCTGAGACCTGCTGTGTGCTCCCAGCTGTAGGATCACACCTATGGTTTGGCTCAGCATTTCTCCCTTGCACTCCCCAGTTTAACCCCCTCTTGCCCAGCTGTAGACATTTCCATGCAAAAATCATGCAGGTGCATTTGTGTGTTGAGCAGGGAATCCTTTGTTTAATTATAGCTGTTTAAATTGTTGAAATTTTAAGGGGATAGAACAAAGTGATTTTGCACACTGCCGTTCCTCTGATGTCATGCTAAACTATTATATATTTTTAAGCCACTAAATCTGCAGTGATTTTTATGCAGCAATAGATAACTAACACAAATTAATAACTGACTTAATCATCACAAAAAATAGGAAGTATACAATTATCTTTATTTAATAAATAAGAAAATAAAGGCTAAATGCCAGTGCATATTTGGCAGAGCTATATGAATTTTGAGTCCATATTATTTGTGTTTTACTGTACTGTCCAACACAGTAGTCATTTTAAAAACTGAAAAAGTCAATATCTCAGTTGTACTAGTTACATTCCAAGTACCCAGTGTGGTAAAAGTCTACCATATTGAAAAAAATTGAATAGTAAACATTTTTAGCATTGCAGAAAGTTTGGTTGGCAGTGCTGGTATAGAACATGTGTTATTAATTACTAGATGACCTGTCAGCTAAAAACAAATTAGATATCCTTGCTTGAATTCACTAGTAGGTTTACCACCTTGTTAGCTGGTCCTGGAGTATAAGTAATGGGGTGGTACAGACACAGAACTCTGGGCTTTCAAAAATCCGTTCCTTACTCTGGATGTACCAGGTTGGAAAAGACTCATATCTCATGAAGACCCTTCATCTCCATCCCATCCTTCCTCGAGTTCTCTGGGCATTCTTCTTCCTTTTAGTACATGAAAGTTCAGTTTTCCTGGGTACCACCCTTGGTCTAGGGCCCTATTCTCTCAGACCTATTGTTACTGAACCCAACCAGTGGGTGGGGAGGGTACTACTGCTTACCACATACCAGGCAAAACTCCAAAGACACAGTTTGGTGGAAAGGAATGGAATCTTATTTAACAATTATCAAAGTCCATTTTCTCTAAGGCTCCCAAAGAGAAATCACTCTGTCACCCTCTGCCATCTCAGGTCAAGGTTGTGCCAAGAACCCTTCCCCACAACCAAAACTAACATAAACATAGGTAGCTTAGTTGCTCGCCAGTCACGTCTAGCTTAAGGCATCTTTCAGAGTCTATGCCTCCAGGTCTATTACTCATGGTGTGCTGTCCTCCTCCTTCAATTTCTAACAGACCCACTCTGGACCATTGACAAGCCAAGCCCAGGGGAAGGGCATGGGGCCCATAGCCATTGACAGATCCACATGCAAGAGGGGAACAGTGCAGGACCTGACACTGAGAGGCCCATGCTGTTGACCATTGACAGGTCCTTTTGGGGGAAGAGCAGGGGCCTGCCACTGACAGGCCCAAGCTTCCTCCATTCTTTTTCTCCCCACTTACATTCCTTAATGTTTAGTGCCCAGGACCTCCAGCCTCCAGCAGCCATGAAGGTGAGGAGATTAAAAAGAGGAAACAGCATTCCCATGCTCCTTCTAAATGATCCCCCGCAAAAAAAAATGAATAAGCACCTATCAGTAATAACCTTAAATGTTAATGGGATAAATGCTCCAAGTAAAAGACATAGAGTAGATAAATGGATAAAGAAAACATGACCCACACATATGCTGCCTACAAATGACACACCTCAGAAAAAAAAGAACTACACAGATTGAAAGCTAAGGGTTGGAAAAAAATATTCCAAGCAAATGGACAGGAAAAATAAAAGCTGGCATAGCAATACTTATATCAGACAAAATAGACTTCAAAACAAAAACCATACAAAGAGACACGGAAGGACACTTCATAATATTCAAGGGAAGAGTCTATCAAGAACACATAAACATTGTAAACCTATATGCACCCAATATAGAAGTATCAAAATATATAAGGAAAATCTTGGAGGACTTCCAGAAATATGTAGACAACAACACACTTATACTAGGGGATTTTAACACCCCACTGTCAACAATGGACAGGTCTTCCAAACAAAATATCAATAAGTATATTGTGGCATTGAACAATGCCCTAGATCAAATGGACTTAACTGATATATATAGAAACTTTCATCCCAAAGAAGAAAAATACACAATCTTTTCAAATGCACATGGAACATTTTCAAAGACAGACCACATGATAGGACACAAAACAAGCCTCAACAAATTCAAGACAATTGAAATCATATCAAGTATTTTCTCAGACCACAAGGGCTTAAAACAAGAAAACAACCTCAAGGACAAAGCCCAAAAAGATTTGAATTCATGTAGATTGTATAACATGCTTTAAACAATGACTGGGTTAATAATGAGATCAAGGAAGAAATCAAAAAGTTTCTGGAAACAAATGAAAATGAACACACTATAGCTCAGAACCTAGAGGACAAAACAAAGACAGTCCTGAGAGTACAGTTCATAGCAATACAGGCTTACCTGAAAAAGACAGAAACATTTCAAATAAAGAACCTAACACTACATCTAAAAGAACTGGAGGGACAATGACAAACAAAGCTCAGAGCAAGTCAAAGGAAGGAAATAACCAAGATCAGAGCAGAATTAAATGACATCGAGGCTAAAAGAACAATTCAAAGGATCAGTAAATACAGGAGCTGGTTCTTTGAAAAGGCAAACAGAATTAGCAAGCCTTTAAGCAGACTCATCAAGAAAAAGAAAGGACCCAAATAAATAAAATCAGAAGTGAAAGAGGAGAAATTACAACTGATACCACAGAAATACAAAGGATTATAAGAAATTACCATAAGCAGTTACATGTCAAGAAATTTGAAAACCTGGATGAAATGGACAAATTTCTAGAAAAATATAATCTTCTAAAACTGAATGAAGAAAAGGAGAAGACTTGAACAGAATGATAACAGGCAGGTGAAATCAAAGTAGTAATCCAAAAAATCCCAGCACACTAAAGCCTTGGACTGGACAGTTTCGTGGAAGAATTTTTTAAATACCTTTAAGCAAGAACTAACCCCTATTCTTCTAAGACTATTCCAAAACAATCAAAGAAGAGGAAAGCCTCCAAACACTTTTTATGAAGACAGCATCATCCTAAACCCAAAATCAGATAAACACTACAAAGTGAGAAAACTATAGGGCAATATCATTGGTGAACATACATGCTAAAATTCTCAACAAAATATTGGTGAACTACATCCAGCAATACTTAAAAAGGTCAAAAACTATTACCAGGTGGAATTCATCCCAGGGAGGCCAGGATAGTACAATATTCGCAAATCAAAAATGTAATATATAACATAAACAAAAAGAAAGAAAAAAATCACATGATAAAATCAATAGATGTTGAAAAAGTATTTGATAAGATACAGCACCTATTTATGATAAAAAACTCTTAGCAAAGTGGTAGTAGAAGTAGCATACCTCAACATAATAAAGGCCATATACAAGAAACTTATAGCCAATATCATATGCAAAGGGCAAAAACTAAAAGCTTTCCCACTAAGATCAGGAACAAGATAAGGATGTCCATTTTCACTTCTACTCAACAGTGATTAGACAAGAAAAAGAAATAAAAAACACCTAAGTTTTAAAGGAGGAAGTAAAGCTGTCACTGTTTGCAGATGACATGATAGTGTACACAGAAAACCCTGTAGACTCCACCAAATATGTACTCGACCTAATAAGTGAATTTGGTAAATCAGTGGGATACAAAGTCAATATTCAGAAATATAAGGCATTTTTGTACACCAACAATGAAATACCAGAAATAAAAATCAGGGGGAAAAATCACATTTGCTATAGCAACAAGAAAAATAAAGTACCTGGGAATTAACCTAACCAAGGAGGTAAAAGATCTGCACTCAGAATATGACACAACACTGAAGAAAAAAATTAAGGAAGGCACAAATATATGGAAGCATATACTGTATTCATGGGTTGGAGAAATTAACATTATTAAAATGTCCATATTACCCAGAGCAATCTATAGATTAAACAGTATCCCTATTAAAATATTAATAACATATTTCACAGATATAGAACAAACAATTCATATGGAGCCATAAATGACCCCATAGAGCCACAGAAATTTTGAGAAAAAAAGTACAAAGCAGGAAAGATCACAATACCTGACATGGAACTACATTAGAAGACCACGGTAATCAAAATGGTCTGGTGCTGGCATAAGAACAGACACATAGATCATTGAACAGAATGGAGAGCCCAGAAATAAACCCATGTATCTATAGTCAATTAATATGTGACAAAGGAGGCAAAAGCATAAAATGGAGTAAAAATAGCCTCTTCAACAAATGGCGCTGGGAGAGCTGGACAGCTACATGCAAAAAAAAAAAATGAAAATCAACCACTGACTTAAACCATAGACAAAAATACACTCAAAATGGATAAAAGACTTAAATATAAATTGCAACACCATAAAAGTCCTACAGGAGAACACAGGCAGGAAAATCTCAGGTATTCCACTCAGCAATATTTTCACCTATATATCCCCTAGAGCAAAGGATACAAAGAATAAGCAAATAGGGCTTCATGAAAATAAGAAGCTTCTGCATGACTAAAGGAAATAGCAGCAAAATTAAAAGGGAACCAACCATGTGGGAAAATATATTTGCCAATGATACCTCAGACAAGGGTTCGATCTCCAAAATATAGAAAGAACTCCCACAACTCCACTCCAGGAAGACAAACAATCCAGTTAAAAAATGGACAAGGGACCTAAACAGACACTTCTCCAACAAGGACATACACAGGGCCCAGAGACATATGCAGGATGCTCAGTATCACTAACCAACAGAGAAATGCAAACTAAAACCACAATGAGATACCACTTCACACCAGTCAGAATGGCCATCATAAACAAATCAACAAACAAAAACTGCTGGAGAGAATGTGGAAAAAAGGGAACCCTAGTCCACTCTTGGTGGGAATGCAGACTGGTGCAGCCACTGTGGAAAACAGTAAGAAATTTTCTCAGAACTGAAAATGGAGCTTCCTTTTGACCTGGCAAGGGATTCCACTGCTGGTATTATACCCAAAGAATTTTGAAACACCAATTCAAAAGAACCTATGCACCCCAATGTTCATGGCAGCACACTATACAACAGCCAAGTGTTGGATGCAACTTAAGTGTCCATCAGCAAATCGGTGGATAAAAAATCTATCACACATTTATACAATGGAATACTACACAGCAGAAAGAAAGGAGCTCCTACCATTTGAGACAGCATGGTTGGAACTGGAGAGCATTATGCTAAGTGAAATAAGCCAGGCAGTGAAAGACAAATGCCATATGATCTCACCTATAAATGGAACCTAATCAACAAAACAAACAAGCAAGCAAAATATAACCAGACATTGAAATAAAAAAACAAACTTGCAGTAACCAGGGGGAGGGGTAGAGGGATAATATGGGAAAATAGGGGATGGTTCATCTAGAAACATGTATGAAGGACACATGGACAAAGCAAAAGTGGGTAGGTTTAAGGGTAAAATGTGGGGATGGGTGCTGCAGGGGAAGTGGTGGTGTGGCAGAAATGGAGTCAACTGTGCTTGAACGACAATAAAAAAAAAACCACAATAAATAAAAACAGAAAGGGCAGAGGGGAAATTAATGATTTATCAATTCATTAATTGTATTGCTAAAAATACATTAAGAACTTAACTGTACCATCTCTTAGAATCCAAAGTGGTTGTTTGTTTTTTTTAAATTACACTTGTAAAAACAATTATCTCCCCCAGTATCTATAACACAACCCAACACACATCACCCTGGTTGCCAGGGCAACATATGCAAGTGCACCTCAACCCCTTCCCCATTTCTAGGGGCAGAGTCCCTGTTACCCAGTTATACTATCACTGCTTGGCCTTCTGTCCACTGATTTTTAACCCACATGGAGCAGTGACTCAGCACTCAGTACTGTGACACAAAGATGCCAAGGAAAACAAGACACAGCCTCTTCCTTCATGGACCTCACATTACATTGGGAGGTTACTGCAAGGTGGTGCTGGGCCCTATAATAGAAGAATCTCTGAGGAGCTCTGAAAAGGCAGAGAATGGCACAGGAAATGTGTATCTTCCTGGAGGCCTTTGGAAAGGACACATGAAAATACAGCATTTAAACATCTCTACACTAAGTGGCTATGGTAACGATGAAGAAAGAGGCATTTCTGACACAGCCAATGATTTCAGATAGCATGATTTGCTTCAGAAGCAATGACATCTGAGGACCATAATAGTGAGGTAGAAAAAGAGACTGTTGCCAGGCTGTGCATGTCCTCATATGTATGCTAAGATTCATGAACTTTGTGTAAAAATAGGATGTGTTACATTTGCATTTGCATTTATATTTGGGAGGATGTTTTCCAGGTCTAAAGCTATCTGGTAGCTGATGCACACTAGAGGGTGATTGGGGTGGTCATTGCCATTTGGGGTGTGATTCTGGCACCTGCTTACTTACTCTCAACTAGGCTAGGGTGGGTGCTAAATAGCATGTAGGAATGTGGCAGATATTGATGGCCCTGATGTAGGGGAGCTATGATTAAACTGTAGATGAGCTCTAGGCCAATTCATTAAAAATAATTTTGCAAAAGCCAATTCACAATTTGTGTCATATGAATATCTTTTAAAATAGTAAGGTAGACTGTTGCAACTGCTTTGCTGATAAAAGCTGAGACAGGGACACAGCAGTGCCAAATAGATCCACATAGTCAACCACAGTGAACTGCATTTAAGAAAAACTCACCCATTCATATATAAATAGTACTGTACAAGGTCTGTCCAAAAGGTACCCAGACACATAATATAAAAAATGGAGATACTTATTGAAGAAGATACAAGAAACATTGCACATAGAACAATGATGACTCAGTCCCCTTCAAAGTAGGCACCTGGGGACCTCTCACATTTCTCCCAGTTGCCATCAGCTGCCTCATCATATTTTCCTGAATCTCAGTGACAGTCTGAAATCTCTTCCCTTTCAAAGGTGATTTTAGTTTCTGGAAAAGCAAGAAGTCACAGGGCACCAAATCTGAGCTGTACAGAGGCTGAGTCACCTGGTTGATTTGATGTTTCATTAAAAAACTGCACAAGATGCAATGCATGAGCAGACATGCATCACATCTCAATAAATCAAGGAGCAGGTTGTCATGATAATGCTGCCAATCACCAGTTCCCCATAGCCGTAGTCTTCTGAATCACATGAATAGTCCATGGAAGAATGTTCAAGCTTAAGGTAAAATTTGATGCTGTTTCATTGCTCTATTCACTTAGCCATTTTGAATGTGATGGCCACACAGTACACATGCTCACTCAATGGTGTCTACCATTCCCATTGACTACTGCAGTGAATTCGTCATTGTCCACACATGCACATTCCAGTCGACTTTTCTTGGCTGCCAGGTTACTTCAATGTTGCTCAAACTGTTCAAGTTATATTAACAATGGTTAGGCTTTTTCTGGACAGTCCTTTTATATGTAAATGAACACTGAACTAAACCTTGGAATAAAATTCTCAATAAATCAGGGAGCAAGTCATTCTGCAATCTGAAATTTGGACACGATTTCAATGAACTAGACTTTGGTATATTGTTTTTTGTGTCTTTATCTTCTTCCCAGGGAAAATAAACATTGTTTTTTGGCTTCCAGAGAATTCACTCTGGTTAATTACCCAGGTGTAAGTAAGAAATTTAAAAGAAAACTGAACTTAACTCTCCACAGTTCCTCTCTTCACCTCATAGCTCAACTCCTATGAACATAAGGCTGACATCATTTTCCATGGTTTGTTTTAATCCCTTTTCTAACTCCACTAAAATGTTCTTCAGGTTTCTTTCTCATTCTCTTGCTCTCACCCTCACTCTCCTGCTCTCTTTTCCTTTCTTCCTATAAACAATGATATAAATTACCACTTAGCATGAACTGCTTAGCATTCTTGGTCTTCAAGGAGACAGTATGCTCCATAATGGATTTCTTTTGTGACGAGTGCAATCGTGTAGTGAGACGCACTTAGATGGAGACTCATACTCTATCACTTAGGAAATCATAAGCATTTCTGCTCTGGTTACATTCAGTTTAATGCCAAAAAAAAAAAAGTGTTTCCTGTTCATCATTCTAAATTGATTGGATCATTTGTCTAATTTAAACACTCTATAAATCACCTACATCCTCCAAAGATAGGGATGTATTTGATAAATGCTTTTTCATATGGCTTGAATCTATCACTGTCTCCCACACAAGGTTCATGGCTTTCTCCTGAGTGGAGGGAGGCCCCATAATTCTCTGATCTACTCCATTTCCTCTGATGCCCCTGAGATCCTTGGTCAGACAATTTTCTGAAGACTTATAGCTGACTTTCAGAAGCATAAACTGAAATATAAACTAGCACTGCACCTCACACCATCCCATTCTCTCCTATTTCTCTTCCCAATTTGTCCATTATTATGAGACTGGATAAGGGGGAAAAAATCAAAGAAGGTGGTTTGGCTATGGATGTTAGTGGCAATCAACTATTCACCATTACTGCCTGGTTTAGAACAACTGAATTTTAGGCGGGGAAAGTTCTTGTTTCAATCATTCAGTTTCTCTGAAGAATGAAAGACCTCTCTTTGGGATTTTGTGTCTCCAACAGTTACAAAGAGAGACTTGTTATTCCAGGTGTCAATATATTTTTGAAACAATATTGATGGAGGAATTATTAGTTAACAAATGGAGCAGAAAAAGACTAGAAATAAATGCATGCATAGTGTATTATAAAAATAGTATATGAAAACTTTGGAGGGAAATGCATTTTGATAAATAACATAAACAAACTTCTGTACAACTTACAATCCAATGTGAAGAAAAAAAATAAAGTGAACTCTCATTTTGACCCCATGTGCAAATGTGAATTTACTTCAGTAAAGAGATGACCATTTAACTATCAATGAGGACTTCTGGTCAAGACAGAAGAGTAGATAAATGCTGTGTTTGAATTTTATTTATATATTCTATATACATTTTTATTAGTAAGTTTTTAGAAATATTATGGGCTTGTGAATTTTCTTAAAGAAAAATTATAACTAGACTACAGAACAATCATCACTGAGAACTACCTGGAGTCTAACTGAACAGACAGACATCCTATAACTGAAGATATACAGAAGAAGCCATGATAGGAGGGGAAAAAATGAAGAATGAGGAGGCCCCACAACAACAAGTGGTAGTTAAGAAACAGGAGGGATATCTCAGCTACAGAGGTACCCCCCTGAGGAGTGAAGGGTCCCAGGACTACACCGGACTCCCCAGCCCAGGGTTCCAGTACCAGAAAGAGACATCTCCATAACTTCTGGCTGTAAAAACCAGCAGGGATTGTGACTGAGTAAGACAGAGGGCTTCTAGAAACCTAGTTATTCCTCTTAACAGATCTGAACAGATATTTATTCACTGACAGACTCACTTTGAGCTCCAGCACCAGGGCAGCAGTTCAAAAAGTGCCAGAGACAAACAAGGAGGAACTGGATTGCCTGGCTTCAAGGTGAGGGCTAGAAGAGTAGATATCCCTTGAAGGTAGGAGTGCCATTGTTCGTCTGTTGAGCCCTCCCCTCACCTAGCCTGCAGGCACAGGTGGGCACCAAATATGAGCCTCCATCAACCTGGTTAACATCATTCACCCCATCTGGTGATTGCTTGACACCTTGCCATACCTAAATCCAGGCCCACCCCAGTTGCTTTCATTGGTTTCTCCATATAAATGGTCTGTGCTGGCTCACACTGGGAATTTTCCTAAAATTTCTCAAAGGTTCACAACCCCCAAACAAATAGCAGCAGCCTTGGCATACCACCAAAGTGGGTCCAAGCATGGCACTAATGGCAGCTGGTCTCATTTTTAAGCTTAGAGTCTTCCAGAAACTTAAAGCTCAGAACAAGAGGCAACCATCTGCATATCACTTTACAGCCCATACCAAGTGGCCCCAGGCAGGACACAGGAATCACCTGACCTTAACCTATACCAGAGCTCCTCCCAAGAGACCCCAGAAACAACACACTTGGTGGCCAGCTTCAGACCACACCAGATCATTACCCAATCACCTCCACAAATGACACACCCTGAGGAAAAGCACAACAGTCACTAGATATCCACTAAAGTTAACTCTGCCCCATGAGGTCAGCCCCTGAACAACAGCACCTCTGCCATGATCACAGCTAGTCCTCACAGCCAAGCAACCTGAGGATCCATTCCTCCCAATGCAGTGCCAGCAGCAACCAAGGCTCAACTACAACAGAAGGGCACAAGTAGAACATACAAAGGGCACACCTGGAGCCATTGGCTCAAGTGACCAGGGAAGCTGCGCCATTGGGCTCCACATGACACCTACTATGTAAGGTCACTCTACCAAGACCAGGAGATGTAGCAAATCTACCTAATACACAGAAAAAGGCACAGGTTTGTTTTTTGTTTTTTTTTTTTAGTCACACAAAATGAGGAGACAAAGATACATATCCCTAATGACAGAACAAAGCAAAACTTCAGAAAAAATAACTAAACACAATGGAGACACTCTACCAGATACAAAGTTCAAAACAGTGGTTAAAAGGATGCTAAATAAACTTAGAAAAAGAATAGATTAACTTAGAACTTTAACAAGAAGATAGGAAACATAAAAATGGAGATAGAAAACATAAGAAACACCAGTCAGAGATGAAGAATACTTTAGATCAGGGGTGTCCAACCTTTTGGCTTCTCTGGGCCACAGTAGAAAAAGAAGAGTTGTCTTAGGCCACACATTAAATACACAAACACTAAAGAAAACTGATGAGCTAAAAAAAGGTCCATGCATAATTTTTTATATCCACCACCACAGATATGCAAAAAAGTCCTCACATTAACCCTTAATTATGCAGTGGCCCTTTCAATAATCTTTTAAAATTGTTGAGCAGGTCCCAAGCTTATGATCACTAATATAGAAATGTATATATCTAAGTAATAAAATGTCATTGACTTTTTAATAGTTTTATTATAAAAAAGAAAAAGAGGGCAACATAAAACTAGTGGGATGTTTTACAATGTATTTGAGAAACTAGTGCATCAATATCTGGTTTGATAGAAGTAGTTACAGTTCTCAGCGAGTTCTCAATGTGCTAATCAGATATTTTGGCTCTAATTTTACTCTAAATGTGTTTCATTGTTGAAAATAGTTGTTCAAAAATATAGGTGCTGCCAAATAGCAATGACATGAATAAGGCATGATGGTGAGGCAAGGAATGTTTATCTTTGGGAAGATAAGACCTATAAAAGTCCAGTAAAGAGACACTATCAAACTTTTCTTTAAGTTGAACATCAGATTGCAACTCTATGCATTCCATTTGAAAATTGGCAGGTAACATATTTATGTTAACTGAAAATGGAATACCAAATATAGCAAAATATTATTTTCCTGGAAATCTTGAAATCTGTTTTCAAATCCTTGTATCAAATCAAAAGGTAATGCTGCATATTTTTCACTGTTCACAGGACTGTGTTTAGCCAATGTGTCAAATGTATAAAATTCTTTGCCTTCATTTGAACTTGCCATAATTTCAATTTCAATTGGAATGCTGTTATGGTTTGAAACACAGCATTGATAAGTTGGTTTTCACCTTGAAGATGCATGTTTAACTCATTTAAATGAGCAGTTAAGTCCACCAAAAATGCTAAATCTGTAAGCCAGTTTTCTACATTGAGTTCCAGCACAAATTTGTTTTTTGATACCATAAACTACCTGATAACATGTCATAAATCAAAATCGTTTCAATATTTGGTCTAGACTTAGCCATCTTACTTCTGAAAAGTAAATTATGTCACCATAGTCAGAACCAATACTTTTAAGGAATTCCTGGAACTGGTGATGATTCAATCCCTTGACTCATGAAATTCACAGTCTTGATAATAATTTGCATGATGTTACCCATTTTTAAGGCTTTTGTGCATAAATTTTCTTAATGTATTATGCAATGATACTTCATCAAACATGAGTTTTGGGTAACAACTGCATTGACTTCTGTTTCTTTTACAAGTCCCTCTCTTTTACGTACCATCAGTGGGATACCATCAGTAACTATACCAGATATATTGACAATGGACAAAGAAAATCGCTTTAACATATTTTTTACTGCTTTGATACATATCTTGATTTAGTTGTGTGTATTTTAATGACACTAAAGTCATTTATCCAGTGACATTATATTCTTCATGAACCCTGCTAATAAAAATGGCAAGTTCAGCCATATCTGTAGCATCAGTGCTATCATCCATCACCAAAGCATAAAATTTTAAATTAGCAGCTTTACTCTACAAACTTCTCTCAACAGATTTTCCAATTTCTTCAATTCATCTGGTTATAGCCTGGTGAGACAAACTGATTTTAGAAATATCCCCCTTTTCGGGGGACAAATTATATCTGTCATGCTTTCTATAGGTTGCTTAATGAACTAACCATCAGTAAATGGTTTTGATTTTTTTGCTATCAAATATGCTACCATATAACTAGCTTTTACAATGGAATCTGTCTGAGCTGTAACTTTCTGAAAAATTTTTTGTTGAGAAGACAAACTTTTTTCAGTTCTGCTATTTTGTCCTTTTGACATAATCCTTCATATGCATTGGATTTGGCAGCATGTTTGTGCATACAATGCTTTTTCAAATTATAGTCTTTGAAAACTCACACGAATTCCTATAAATTAAGCAAAGGACCTTACTATTTGCCTTGACAAAAAGGTAGTCACCTGTCCAATTTTCATTGAACAATCTTTACTTGTCCATAATATTTTTTCAGTTCTGTTTTCTTTTGAGATGTTGTAGAAGCCATGCTTGGATTAAAAAAATAATAATAGATAAGAACCTTATTTACTTTTATTATGAAAATTAACTGACAGGACAATAGAAGGCAAGGTTTGGGCCCTTCCACAGCCCTCTCTGCTGCTGATATAAGGCAAAGAAGAGGACCAATTGTAAATCATGACAGGTGGTGTGTGAGGTGCCACTGAGGTGTGAAAGTACCTTTAATAATCAAATAATAATACTTACCTGACTTCTAAATAATATTAAGTGCCTAACATTGCAATGGTAGGTTGAAATATTATTGATCATTGCTGCCTTGTTAAGTCATCATGAGCACATGTAACATTTGATGGTGTCAATTCTACTCTCTGCACTTAGAATATAACACACTGGAAGCTGCACACCACCGAAAAACTGAAGCCATGCAAGCGTACATATAGCAAAGCATATATGTTTATTTTACATGGTATTGCAACATGTAATCACAAAAAAAATCTCACAATGTTTTAAGTAAATTTACTTAAAGATTTTGTGTTGAGCCACATTCACAGCCATCTTGGGTCACATATGGCCTGTGTGTCATAGGTTGGACACCCCTGCTTTAGAGGGGACCAACAGTATGTTAGGTTAAGCAGAGGGTCAAATCAGCAATTTGTAAAACAAGGTAGCAGAAAACACCCAACCAGAAGACCAAAAAGAAAAAAGAATTTAAAAAATGATGAAGAGGCCTCAGAAATAACATATCAAGAGTACCAGCATTCACATCATAAGAGCAACAGAAGGAAAAGAGAGACAGAATGGAATTGAAAAGCAATTTGAAGAAATGACAGAAAACTTCACTAACCAATTGAAAGAAATAGACATATAAGTCCCATAAACACAGAGTCCCAAACAAAATGAACTCAAAAAGGCCCACACCAAGACACATCATAATTAAAACGCCACAGGTTTTAATCTTAAAAGCAGCCAGAGAAAAGCAGTTAGTTACCTACAAGAGAACTCCCATAAGTCTGTCATCTTATTTCTCAATAGGAAGTTTGCAGGGAGGAAGGTATTAGCGAAGAATATTCAAAGTGATAGAAAGCAAGGACCTACAACCAAGATTACTCTGCCCAAGAAGGTTATTATTGAGAATCCAAGGAGATATATAGAGCTTCCCAGATAAGAAAAAGCTAAAGGAATTTATCACCACCAAACCAGTATTAAAAGAAACGTTAGCCCTGGCTGGTGTGGCTTTGGATTAAGTGCCAGACTGTGAACCAAAGGGTCACCAGTTCAATTCCCAGTCAGGGTACATGCTTGGGTTGTGGGCCAGGTCTCCAGTAGGGATTGCTTGAGAGGCAACCAGATATTTATGTTTCTATCCCTCCCTTTCTCCCTCCCATCCCCTCTCCAAAAATAAATAAATAAAATCTTCAAAAAATGAGAAATGTTAAAGGAGCTTTTAGAAAGGGAAAAAATAAGATAAAGATATAAATAATAAAATGGCAATAACTACATATTTATCAATAATTACTTTAAATATAAATAGATTAAATGTTCCAATCAAAATACATAGAATAGCCAAAAGGATAAGAAAACAAAATTCATACGTATGCTGCCTATTAGAGAGCTATTTCAGATCAAAAGAAACACACAGACTGAAAGGGAAAGAAAAAGATATTTCATGCAAATAGGAACAAAATGTTCAGGTACCAATACTTATATCAGACAAAATAAACTTTAAAGCGAAGACTGTAGCAAGAGACAAAGAAGAACCCAGCAATTCCACTTCTAGATATCTATCTGAAGAAACCAAAATACTAAATCAAAAAGATCTGTGCATCTGTATGTTCATTGTAGCATTATTTACAATAGTTAAGATATGGAAGCAACCTAAGTGCTCATCAATAGATGAATGGTAAAGAAGAAGTGGTATATACATACCATGGAATATTACTCAGTCATAAAAAAGAATGATATCTTACCATCTGTAACAACATGAATAGACCTAGAGAGTAGTAAGCTAAGTGAAATAAGTCAGATAGAGAAGACAAATATCATATGATTTCCCTTATATGTGGAATCTAAAAAACAAAATACATGAACAAAAGAAACAAACTTATAGACAAGAAAACATTTTCATGGTTGCCAGATGGGTGCAGGGTTTAGGAGAAGGGTGAAAAGGGGGAAGGGATTAAAAAGTACAAATTGGTAGTCACAGGAATATAAAGTATAGCATAAAGAATATATAGTCAATAACATTGTAATTTTTATGAATGCTGCCAGATGGGTACTAGACTTATGGGGGTGATCAGTTTGTAAGTTATATAAATATAAATGAAACTAATGCCATAATGTATGTCAACTGTAATTAAAAATAAAAAATTTTAAAATTTTAAATGAATTAATATGTAATATATAATATATATAATACATGTCCTTGTGAAAGTGTTTTCCATAGTGACCACCATTGTATGCGAAATTATTGTTATACCTCTAGCTGTATGAATTAGGGAAATGCTAGAAACAAACTTATGAAGAATACTTCCTCATCTTCTACAAAATCAGGCAAAGATGTAAAATATTTACATTGGTGTTTTTAGTACATTTCCTCCACAATTCAAGCCTAATCCTAATCAGGGACTACTCTACTAATGTAATAGAAGACTGTTGTAGAAAGGGAAATACAAGTAGTTGGTATCACCACATCAGGGTATCCCTTTGAGGACCTTCCTGAGATGCCAAATCATAATAAGGCTGCTTGTGGTTTCTTAAAGAATAAGGAGAGATGAGAGATTTTGGATGTTAATAATATCCACATGAGACAAGATTTCATCCATCTCACAATACAGGTGTTTTTGCCAATGGGACCTGAAATACTCAAAGCTGTTGCCTGCTACTCTAGTAGCTCTAGCCACACTGGAAATGACCTGGCACATCTGTCCCTGCTAAGCCAGCTAAGCCAAGAGTAGTCCTGATAACATTTACCCAGAGACTATTCTATATTCCCATGTCTGACCAAAACTGGTGCTTACTGCTACAAGGTGCCCTCTGAATGTAGCTGTGAATTCAGGCAGATGATCATCAATCCCTGTTGACCTTGGGGCCAGTCTGTCCTATTATGACAGCTCTACCTAGCTCCATTCTGTGTTCATCTATTAATTGACCTTAAATATGAAGGGGACACTTGAATTCCCTGACTTCCACATTCTTGGAGAGCATCTTTACTTTAGCCATCAACTATCGATAACAGTAGATAATAGGACCCCTAACACACAAATAAATAAATAGTAAATAAAATTGTCAATGCAATAAAAGTGTGTGTAGATTATTTTTTTAGTTTCACAGTATATTTATTTTCTCTACAGGGTGAGGCACAGGATATTTTCTATTCTATTCTATTTTCTGGGGTTTTTTAATGAGGTAAAATTGGTATATAACATTATATAAGTTTCAGGTGTACAACATTATAATTTGCTATCTGTATATACTACAAGCAGATTATTTTTTATAAACGTTGGTGGAAGAATCCTTCTTAACAAGGTACATAAGGCATCATAAAGAAAAAGAATAAAGATTGTGTTACATAAAATTTTAAATTTTGAGACTTCTGGCAAAGATGGAGGCATAGGTAAACATGCTTCACCTCCTCATACAGCTACAGGAAGAATTACAGCTAGACCTCAAAACAAATAGCACCCAGAATCATCAGAAAATCTAGCTGTATGGAAGTCTGAAAACCAAAAGAAGCCACATTCATCCCGATGGTTAGGAGGGGCAAAGACTCAAAGGTGCAAAGGCGTAGCATGGTGCAGAGAGGCAGCAGTAGCAGAATGAGCAGTTCCACATTCACATGTGGTGGATAGAAATTGGGATTGATACCTTGTGAGAAAGTGATCCCAGCCCCAGGATAGACTGCACAGCCCAGGATTCCAGTGCCAGGAAGATAAATCCCCATAACTCCTGGCTATAAAAACCATGGGAGCTGGCATGATAGAAAAAACTGCCAGATTTTCAGAAGACTCCACTTAAAGGGCCCACATGGACTTAAAATGTACACAGACCCACCCACTCCAGGATCAGCACTAGGGCAACAGCTGGAAGGTCACCAGCAGCACAGGGTGAGTGCCAGGCAAACCTCCAAAAGCCAGGCAGTGGCACTGCCTGTTAGAAGAGCTCCTCTAACACAGAACCACATAGCGTTGAAGTGGGTTGCCCTGCCCCAGTGATGACCTAAGTCTCCACCCCACACAATTTGCAGGTGCCTTTTCTGAATCAGGCCATGCCACTAAGAAAAGGAGTCAAAGCAGCTCTACATAATACACAGAAACAAACACAGGGAGGCTCCTAAATTGAGGAGTCAAAGAAATATGGCCCAAATGAAAGAACAGAACAAAACCCCAGAAAAAGAACTAAACAAAATGGAGATAATCTATTAGATGCAGAGTTCAAAACACTGGTGATCAGGATGCTCAAAGCACTTATGGAGTACAGCAACAAAATTAAAAAGACTCAGGATGAAATGAAGATTACACTAAGTGAAATAAAGAAGAATCTACAGGGAACAAACAGTGGAAGAGGTGAAGATGGAATTCAACTCAATGATTTGGAACATAGGAAAAATGAGAATTCAACCAGAAGAGCAAGAAGAAGAAAAAAAATTTTAAAGAATTAAACTATGAGGATAGTTTAAGACGCATCTGGGATATCTCCAAACATACAAACATCTGAATCATAGGGATGCCAGAAGGAGAAGAGGAAGAACAAGAGATCAAAAAGTTATTTGCAAAAATAATAAAAGAAAAATTCCTTAATTTGATTAAAGAAATAGACATACAAGTCCAGGAAGCACAGAGAATCCCAAACAAGTTGCCCTAAAGAGGACACGCCAAGACACATAATTAAAATGCCAAAGGTTAAAGATAAAGAGAGGATCTTAAAAGCAGCAAGGGAAAATCAGAGCATTACCTGCAAAGGAGTTCCCATAAGACTGTTAGCTGATTTCTCAACAGAAATTTTGCAGAAAAGAAGGCACTGACAAGAAATATTCAAAGTGATGGAAAACAAGGACCTACAACCTAGATTACTCTATCAAAAAAACAAACAAACTATAATTTAGAATCAAAAGGCAGATAAAGTGCTTCCAATACAAAGCTAAGGAAGTTCATCATTACCAAGCCATTATTACATGAAATCTTAAAAGGACTTACTTAAGAAAAAGAAGATCAAAACTATGAACATTAAAATAGCAAAAAATTCACGACTATCAACAACTGAATCTAAAAAACAAACTAAGCAAACAACAAGAGCAGGAATAGAATAATAGATATGGAGATCATTTGGAGGGTTATCAGTTGGGGGGGGAAGAAGGGGAATGGAGGAAAAGGTGTGTGGATTAAGAAACATAATTGGTAGGTACAAAATAGGCAGGGGGATGTTAAGAACAGTATAGGAAATGGAGAAGCTGAAGCACTTATATGTGTGACCCATGGACATGAACTAAGGGGAGGGATTGCTGGACAGAATGAGGGTACTGTGCAGAGGTGGGCAAAGGGAAAAAATTGGGACAACTGTAATAGCATAATCAATAAAATAATTTAAAGTTGTTTTTAATTTTTATATGACAAAGACCATAAAAATGTTAAAAGACAAGTGACAGGCAGAGACAAATGTTTGTAGCATTATTAACAATGTCCAGTAATAATTCTAAAAATATATGAAACTCTTACAAAAATAAAAGATTTTAAAAGACAAACACTATAACATGAAATTTAGACAAAGTATATAAATATGAAATTAATAGCAAAAGGTCAATAAACATATGAAAAATGCAGTATTTGAGTAAATTTTAAAACCAATAATGATATGGAATGAGAAACCAAGAGATGAACTGAATTTCCATAGAGACAAGAAGCATCCATTGATTTGAAGAAAATCGGTGTCCTCAGTCTGTCTTCTCATTGAGAAACATAACTGGTCTCTCCATTTGTTGTGTCCTTTAATAAATGTAATTATTTAATTTATGTTGATGAACTTTTTTGTTAAATGTTTTAAAATTCCCTTTCAGAGTTTTCTTTATTCCAGGTCACTTCCTTGTTCCTAAATATTTTGTTGTTCTCATAATACATTATGTTATTGTATTGCATTAAGTAAGAAATAAATAAGATCTCTAGTAAAAGTTCAAGTAACATTATGAGAGAACAATGGGGGGAAGCATGAGTGTCTTGTAGAAGAAAGTATTGAAACTGTTTTGTGTTTTTTTTTTAAGTGACCAGTTTTGACACATGGCATATAAGAATGTGTGAAGATGGAAGAGAAAGAGCACAATGCTGTTTGGTGCATGAGGGAACTAGCTTGGATCCTAGTGCAGAAGATGCTGGGACCTACACAGCAGAGCACAGAGGAGAGGAGTTCTGGGATGGGCCAGGGCTGACTGTTTTCTACACACACCACCTCTCCCCTTCTTATCACTTCCCTCCACCTAAAAGGAAAACTCTTGAGTTTCTTCCTTATCTTTTCCACACCCTTCTCCTTCCCCAAGGTTGACATGTCAGACCCCTGGGCCTCTTGACTGGAATTAAAGCCTTGATCTAAACTGCTCCTTACAGGGAGACACATTACTGCTTCTGGTCTGTTGTCAGGATGGATGGTGTGTGGGCTCTACCTTTGGCATTTTCTCTCCTGAATTTAGACATCTCTTGTCGCTGCATATTGGTAACTAGATTCTAACTGTTTCTTCTACTTCCCTCTGGTCACTTGACATAGCTTTTGTCTCCCCAACTAATTTTCCAGTTCATGTGTGGTTATCCTGGAAGTACCTATCTATTTAGATATCTCATTCAGGTCTTCCCAGATATGAGGACAGATACCTCTAAAGATGCATATTTACACTGCTGTCCTCCAAAACCAGAGATGATTGGACCTTCAGGTCCATGTGCATCAATTCTATTAAACCCTTCATTAGCACAATGAAGCCAAACAACGTAAGAAGATTTGAAGCAGTAAATGTGACCTGATGGATATTTCCTGTGCTTTTTCTCCTTTACCTCAGATAGGTAACAAATTGAGAACTTAAATAAAGCTAACAAATCAACCCACTAACCCATGCCTGCAGACACTTAACAGAGTAGCTCCAATGTTTTAACCCATAGAAAAGTCCACATAAAGAGACCACCATAAGGAAATCTACCTTTAAATACGAGGGCTTATCTTGAATTCACTGCACTCCTCTCATTCACAGGAAATAGGTTGTGATGACTAGCAAATAAGAATAAGAATAGAAGTTCCAATAATTCGGGCAATCCTGGAATCCCATAGCAAGGCACGGACCATCTCTGAGATGTGAGAAGACACTTCACTCAGCTTCTGTTTAAATTCCCATGTACCTGTTTGGAAAACTGAGTATGGAAAGTTAAAAGAGGCTTTTCTAAACTCCCTACCAAATAACATCCTGCATGATTTAGCTTCTGCCAATCAATGGGCTTTTATCACACTTGGAGTAGAATTAAGTAAGTTATGTAAATGGACTAAATACATCAATTAAAAGATGAAGATTGGCAGAGTACATTTTAAAATATGATCCAAATATATGTTCTCTATAACAAATTACTTCATGTGTAACAATATAGGCAGATTGAAAGTAAATGAGTAGAAAAGGTATATCATGCAAAAATTAATCAAAGAAAGCAGGAGTAACTATATTAATATCGGATGAAGTAGATTCTGGAGCAAAAATAATTACCAGAGACAAAGAGACATTATTTAATGATAAAAGAGTCAGTCTACCTAGAAAATATAGTAATATTAAACGTGTGCACCAAAACTATAGAGGGCAAAATATGCAAAGCAAAAAGTTACAGAACTGAAAGGAGAAAATAAAAATAAACAATTATAATTGAAAAGTTCAAAACCCCTCTCAACTATTGATAAAATAACTAGGCTGAAAACAGGTGAGGATACCATTGATCAACAGGAGTTACTCAAAGTTACTCAACATTTATAGAACACTCATCAGTAAGAAACACATTCTTTTACAGTGTCCACAAAATATATGCTGAGATGGACAGTCTCTTAAGCTATAAAATTAGCCTGGACAAATTAAACAAATTGAAATCACAGTGTATTCTCAGACAACAATAAAAACAAACTAGAAATTAATAACAGAAGAATAACAGGAAAATCTCCGAATACTTGGAAACCAAACACCACACTTCAAAATTGAATATCTCAATGGAAATTAAAAATTCATTGAAGAAAATGAAAATGAAAATATAAGGACTTCCAGCCAAGATGGAGGCATAAGTAGATACATTTTACACCATTGCACAATCAAAAGGACAACAACAAATTTAAAAACAAAAAACAACCAGAACTGCCAGAAAATTGAACTGTATGGAAATCCAACAACCAAGGAGTTAAAGAGGAAACATTAACCCAGAATGTAAGGAAGGGTGGACACTGACACCTGGGGTGGAGAGAACACATGGCAAGATAGCAGTTGGAGGACTGGGGGTCCCACATTTGCATGCGGATAAACCTGGAGGAACAACTGAGGAAGACAGACCACACACAACCCCAGATTCCAGCTGGGGAAAAAAACTTCAAGTCCTCTGGCTGTAAAAATCTGTGGGGGTTGTATTGGCAGGAGAAACTCCAAGACTAACAGGAGAGTTTGCTGGAGAGCCCTACAAGGTCTTAGAACATACACAAACCAGCCCCTCCACCAAGGAATCAGCACCAGAAGGGCACAATTAGAGTGCAGGTAGCAGAGAAAGTGACTGAAATCCAGCTGAGAGCCAAGCAAGTAGCATAGTTACTTCTCTTACCTCTCCCTCATACAGTGTCAAAACCCAGCAACATGGGTTGCCCCACCCTGGTGAATACCTAAGGCTCCTCCCCTTGCAACATAACAGGAGCACTCAATTAAAAAATAGGGTCCAAGTGAAAGGACAGATCAAAACTCCAGAAAAGATATAAAATATATAACTAAGTGATGAAGAGATAGCTAACCTATCAGATGCAGAGTTCAAAACACTGGTAATCTGGATGCTCATAGAAATGGTTGAGTATGGTCACAAAACAGATGAAAAAGTGAAGGTTATGCAAAGTGAAATAAAGAAAACACCCAGGGAACCAACAGTGAATGAAAGGAAACTGGGTGTAAAAATCAATGATTTGGAGCAGAAGGAAGAAATAAATGTTCAACCAGAACAGAATGAAGAAACAAGAATTCCAAAAAATGATGAGACGCTTAGGAGCTTCTGGGGCAACTTTAAACACTCCAACATCTGAATAATGGGGGTGCCAGAAGGAGAAGAGGGAGAGCAAAAAACTGAAAACTTGTTTGAAAGTATAATGAAGGAGAACTTCTCCAGTCTGGCAAGGAAATAGACTTCCAGGAAGTCCAGGAAGTTCAATGAGTCCCAAAGAAGTTGGACCCAAGGAAGTACACACCAAAGCACATCATAATTACCGAAGAGTAAAGAGAAGGAGAGAAACTTAAAAGCAGCAAGAGAAAAGCAGAAAGTTACCTACAAAGGAGTTTCCATAAGACTATCAGCTGATTACTCAAAAGAAACCTTATACTCAGGAAGGAGCTGGAAAGAATTATTCAAAGGTATGAAAGGCAAGGACCTACATCCAAGACTACTCTATCCAGCAAAGCTATCATTTAGAATGGAAGGGAAGATAAAGTGCTTCCAAGACAAGGTAAAATTAATGGAGTTCATCATCACCAAGCCCTTATTATATGAAATGTTAAAGGGACTTATCTAAGGAAAAAAAGAAGATCAAAACCATGAAAAGTAAAATGACAACAAACTCACAACTATCAACAACTGAACCAAAAAAAACCAACTAAGCAAACAACTAGAACAGGAACAGAATCAAAGAAATGGAGATGATATGGAGGGTCATCAACAGGGAGGAGGAAGGGGACAATGGGGGAAGGTACAAGGAATAAGAAGCATAAATGGTAGATACAAAATAGACAGGGGGACATTAGTAAGATTAGTATAGGAAAAGGAGAAGCCAAAGAACTAATATGTATGACCCAAGAACATCACCTAATGGGTGGGAATGCTGGTGGAGGTGGGTAGGGTGGAGGAGATAAAGGGGAGAAAAAATGGTCCAACTTTAATAGCATAATCGATAAATTATACTTTAAAAAAGAAAATGAAAATATAACATCAAACTTCAAGTGACACAGCTAAAAGTAGTGCTGACAGGGAAACTGGCAGCACTAAATGCACACAATAAAAAGAGAAAAGTTTCAAAAACTTAAGCTTTCCCTACACCTCCCTGCTGGAAAAAACAAGAGGAAAATAAATCCAAAGCAATTTTCTGGAAATTATAAAGGTAAGAGCAGAAATCAGTGAAATTGACAATCAATAGGGAAATCAATGAAACAAAAAGCTTTGGAAAGATGATGAAATTGGCAAACCTCTAGCAAGATGGACACATTAAAAAGAGAGAAGAGCCCGGGGTGTTGTTGCTCAGTGGATTGAGAGCCAGCCTGTGAACCAAAGGGTCACTGGTTTGATTCCCAGTCAGGGCACATGCCTAGGTTGAAGGTCAGGTTCCCAGTAAGGGGCATGTGAGAGGCAACCACACACTGATGTTTCTCTCTCTTTCTCACTCCCTTGCACTCTGTCAAAAAATAAATAAAGTCTTTTTTAAAAAAGAGAAGATAAAAATTACCAATATCTGAAATGTAACAGAGATACCAAAAGGATAATAAAAGAATACTATGAACAACTCAACACACACAATTTGAACACTTAGATTAAATGGACCAATTCCTTGAAAAGAACAAATTACCACTTCTTGCCCAGTTTAAATAGTTTGAATAGCCTATAACTATTAAGGAATTTGAATTTGTAATTTTAAAATCTCAAAAAACAAAATCTTCAAGCCCAAATGGTTTATCTGGAGAATTTTAACAGACATGTAAAGAACTAATACAATTCTATGTACCTTTTCCAGAAAGTAGAAGAGGAGGGAATACTTAATCAAAATTTTAATTTTTTGTTAACAGAATAATAAGAGGAAGTACAGTGTGTGAGAAAATATTAGCAAAGCACACATCCAACAAAGGAGTAATAGCTAGAATATATAAAGAATCTTCAACATAGTCATTTTAATAAAGCAGATATACAGATGGCTAATAATTACATGACATGATAGTCAAAATTAGCTTTACAGGAACTGCAAATTAAAACCACAATGAGATATCACTATATACCTATCAGAATGGATAAAGTAAAAAAATATTGATAACATCAAAATGCTGAAATAAATGCAGAAAAACTGGATCACATATACATTGCTGAAAGGAATTTAATATGGCACAGCTACTCCTGAGAATAATTTGGCAATTCCTTAAAAAATATTAAACATGCAATTACCATATGACCCAGTAATAACCGGAATGCAACCTGGAGCTGAATTAATTAAGGGATGACACTTAAAGCAAGGAAGACTTATGTTCACATATAAACTTGCCCTGGCTGGTGTGGCTATGTGGATTGAGCGCTGGTCTGCAATCTAAAGGGTTGCCAGTTGGATTCCCAATCAGGGCACATGCCTGGGTTGTAAGCCAGGTCCCCATTGTGGGGGTGCACAAGAGACAACCACACATTGATGTTTCTCTCCCTCTCTTTCTTTCTCCCTTCCCCTCTCTAAAAATAAATAAATAAAATCTTTTTTTAAAAAACTTGTTCACAAATATTTATATCAGCTTTATTCATTCAGTTAAAAACTGGAAACAATCCAGGTATCTTTTAACAGGTAAATGGTTAAATAAGTTGGGTATATCCAATACCATGGAATAATACTTAGTAATGAAAAGAAATAAACTATTGAGTCCAGTTTGGGCAGCTTGGCCAGGTGGTGGAACTGTATCCATCTCACAAAAGGACTTTCTGGGCATGAGGCCCAGACAGGAACCTGTCTTCTCCAGAATTTAGGTCTTCCTTCCCGTGCTTCTGGTAGCCCCTCTGGGTATGGAGCAAACCCACTCTCTGGTGTGTTTCTCTTGCAGGAACCAGAACAGCACCTTCTGCCTAAAGCCCACATCTTCTCTGACTCTGACAATTAATACATGACCACCTATGTCTATCTGCTGCTGCTAGCATCAGGAACATGGTGGACTTTGGTCACAGCCTGAGCAAGTGCCACTCCCCAGTCTGCCCTGCCCCCAACCCAACATCGACCTCAGTGTGCACCCTCATAAGCACCCACTGCTGCCAGATTTCCCTGTGCAACATTAGCATGACCAACGGCAGCGACTGTGCTTGGTCTCAGGTTCCTGCTCAGCCTGCTGTTAGCTCTGCTACACCTTGGCTCCTGATTCTGGGACCATGTGCGGGGCACACTCCCACAGGTCAGGAAAGAAAGCTCAGCCTTGCCCAGGCCCCTCAACTCCTCACCCTTCTTGACCCCCACCCCACCTTGACCTCATTCCTCACCATCAGGCCTGTCTCCAGCACCTACACCTTCCCACAGAAGGGACAACTGCCCTTACTTGCAGGAGTTAATTATGTGATATTTCTCACATCAGGATCTCACTGGAGCCTCTGGGTCCAGGAGTCAGAGCTGAGTCATGGGGAAACACTGGGAACGGTACATAAGACCCAGGCCCTTATTTCCATCTGGGTCCTGTCCACCCCCAGGCAGTGGTGTGTAAGATGTGTTTTTTGGCACTGTGTCTTGGAAGTGGGAGTATGCTGCAGTTGTGGATATGCCAACCTATATGGACAGGTTTGTCTGTGTGGCCCTGTTGGGAATGCTCAGGAGTGAAGATAAGTAGCCAGAGAGCTCTAAACCTGAAGCTCCAAGACCACAGCCATTCTTGGGCACTTCCATACCCCACCTTTCACTCACTTCAACAGCAGCCTCCAGGTTTAGGCTATGGTACCTGGAATTCCACCCCAAATCCAGCTGTGGCCCCCATATGTCCTCCAATCTTTGTCCCCACACTGGAGCCCTTCTGCTGCTATGGTGACTCAGATAAAAAGATGTTGGAAGGAAGGAAGGAAGGAAGGAAGGAAGGAAGGAAGGAAGGAAGGAAGGAAGGAAGGAAGGAAGGACAAGTAACATTAGGGAGATGGCAAGATGGTGGAGGAGTGAATGGAAGTCACACTGACCTCCCAGGACCAATCTGGAATTACAAATAAGTTGTGGAGAAATCACCCAGAACAAACTACTGAACAACAGCAAGAGAGAAGACTTATAACCTTGGACAGACAGAACAATCAGCTTCAGCAAACTTGACTAGTAAGGAGTGCAGCAGAGACTCAAGAAAACTAGTTGAGCACCCACAGGTGGAAGCGCTGGAGGGATACTTAAGCAGCCAGTTGGATCACACTGAGAGGAGAAGGTCTAAACCATAAGTGGGGAACACAAGCCTACAGCATCAGAGCCCAAAAAAGTAAACAGATAACAACAAGCTGTGAAAAGTGGCAGGGTTGCTTGTTGCCAGAAATGGGAAAGAGGAGAAGCAAAGAGACATAAAACGGGCCAATGCATAAATTTTGATTTGTAGCCACTAGCCCTGGGATCCAGCAAAGGTCGGGGCAAAGTGAGCTAGAGACACCTGAGGAGAGACTGCGGACAAAGCCTTTGGAGAGAGAACTGAGAGTATAGCCACCAGGATGCCAGTGCTGAGTCATCCCCCATATGGCAGCAGCCATCTTGCTCAGACAGACCACTTCCCTCCTAGCAGCAGCCAGAGGGGAAACAATAGCCCAGAACCCAGGAGGGATTCTGCCCCACTCAATGGTGCTTAAGCCTGAATGCTGAGTGTAGAGTGACCAGATTAACAACTGAAGGAGACAACCACAGACAATAGGTCCCTGGAAGTCTCGAACAGGCTGCCTAAGGTCAAAAAGGGTCAAAATCTGATATCACCAGAGATGGATCCTAAAAGAAAAAAGAGCCGTAAATACTAGAGGCTACTGAGATGAAATCCACTGTGGTCTTCTCCAAGATTTGCAATATTTTCTTTTTAACATTCATTTCTTGTCCATCAAGTTGGTACATATTAAGTCACTAGATTTTATACTATAGTATATTTCTCTCCTTTCTTATAGTAGTCTTAATCTCTTTGAAGCCTTATTAATACTGGTTCATTAGCTGTTGACAGTGGATTTCAGGAGGGAGTAATTTTTGTGGATCTGTGTTTGTTTCCTGGGCTTTGTGCTTTTGTTCTGGTAGCACCAACACAGTAACACACAAGGCATGTTGGACAGAGTGACTGTCATCCAACCATCTGGAGGGAAGGACACACCAAAGAATAACCAAACAACATTCAAAACCCAATTACATCCAGAGAGCCAACATAAACAGTATAAAAGGCATCCAAAGAAAATCAAGTTCGGGAGATCAAGGAGACTTCACCACTGTATCTCACGGGTTTCCTACCATGCAAGTTCATGCCACAAGGACAGGAAGTTAAAACATATCAATATAAGAAGCAGAAGTTAAAAAAAAAAAAAGAAGTCTCACAAATAATGGGAAGACAAAGAAACAACTCTGAATCAAAAGGAAAGGAGGAATCCTCAGAAAGACTACTAAATGAAATAGAGGCAAGTAAACTATCAGATACTGAGTTTGAAAACAATGGTTATAAGGAAGCTCAATGAACTCAACGAGTTCAGTAAGAATTACAAAAAACTACAAGGAAACTACGAAGAACTTACTGCAAACTATATCAGCATGAAAAAGTACACAGAGAATATCAATAAGAGCCAGGAGGAAATGAAGAATAAAATTCTGAATTGAAGAACACAGTAGAAGGAATCAAAATCATGCTAGATGAAGCAGAAGACCAAATCAGTGAGCTGGGAGACAAGGTAGAAAAAAGCTCAAAGAAAGAACAAGAAAATGAAAACAGAACCAAAACAATGAAGAAGGGTTACGGGAAATTCAGGACAACATGAAACATAATAATATATGTAAAATAGGGATACCAGATTGAAAAGAAGAGGAGCAAGGGATAGAAAACCTGTTTGGAAAAGTAAAAATTGAAAATTTCCCTAATCTGAGGAAAGAAAAAGTCACACCAGCCCAGAAAGCATAGAAGGTCCCAATCAAGAGGAAACCAAAGAGGACCATTCCAAGGTACATCATAATTAAAATGTAAAAACTCAATAACAAAGAGAGAATCTTAAAGGCAGCAAGGGAGAAATAGGAAGTAACACAGAAGGGAGCCCCGATAAAGCTTTTAGCTGACTTCTCAACAAAAACACTACAAGCCATAAGGGAATGGCAAGACTATTTCCAAGTAATGAAAAGCAAAGGCCTGCAATCAAGACTACTCTACCGAGCAAGGCCCTCAATTAAAATATAAGGCGAAATAAGGAGTTTCCCAGACAAAAGAATGCTAAAAGAATACACTTCCACCAAACTACCATTGTAAGATAGGCTAAAAGAACTGCTTTAAGACAAGGAAGAAAAATAGTGAGAGAGGAACACAGGAAAAATGAATTAAGTACCTATCAATAATAACCTTAAATGTTATTGGATTAAATGCTCCAATCAAAACACATAGGGCAGCTATATGGATAAGAAAATATGACCCACAAATATGCTGCCTCCAAGAGACCAACCTAAGAAGAAATGACATATACAAACTGAGGGTAAAGGGTTGGAAAAAAAATATTCCAAGCAAATGCACAGGAAAAAAAAAAAGTAGCATAGCAATACTTAGACAAAATAGGCTTCAAAATAAAATCCATAAAAAGAGATACTTAAGGTCACTACATAATACTCAAGGAAAGAGCCCACCAAGAAGGAAAAAACATTGTATATATATATGCGACAACATAGGAGCACCCAAATATATAAGAAAAATCCTTCAGGACTTCAAGAAAGATAGAGACAGCAACATACTTATACTAGGGGATTTTAACACCTCACTGTCAAAAATGGATAGATCTTCAAAACAAAATATCAACAAGGATATTGTAGCATCGAACAATGTCCTAGATCAAATGGAGTTAACTGATAAATATAGAATCTTTCATCCCAAAGAAAAAAATACACATTCATTTCAAATGTACATGAACATTTTCAAAGATACGTCACATGATGGGACAAAAAAAAAAAACTCAGCAAATTCAAGACAACTGAAATCATATAAGCATTTTCTCAGACCATGAGAGCCTGAAACGAAAAACTAACCTCAAGAAAAAAAGTAAAAAACACTCAAACTCATGGAGACTGAATAGCATGCTATTAAACAATGAATGCCTTAAAAATGAGATCAAGC
Source organism: Mormoops blainvillei (assembly GCA_004026545.1). Lineage (NCBI taxonomy): Eukaryota > Metazoa > Chordata > Mammalia > Chiroptera > Mormoopidae > Mormoops > Mormoops blainvillei. The sequence continues at coordinate 308,126 of PVJD01001036.1, forward strand.
AAGAAATCAAAAACTTTCTGAAAACAAATGAAAATGAATGCACAACTGTCCAAAACTTATTGAACATAGCAAATGTTGTTCTGAGACAGAAGTTCATAGTGATACAGGCATACCTGAAAAATGGAAACATTTCAAATAAACAACCTAATCCTAAATCTACAAAAAATGGAGGAAACAAAACAAAGCCCACAGCAAGTTGAAGGAAGGAAATAACCAAGATCAGAGCAGAATTAAATGAAACACAGACCAAGACAACAATTCAAAGGATCAATAAATCCAGGAGCTGGCTCTTTAAAAAGATAAACAAAATTGGCAAGCCTTTAAGAAGACTCATCAAGGATAAAAGGGAGAGGACCCAAATAAATAATATCAGAAATGAAAGAGAAGAGGTCACGACTGATACCAAAGAAACACAAAGGAACATAAGAAATTACTACAAAGAACTATATACCAAGAAATTTGAAAACATGGGTGAAATGGACAAATTCCTGGAAAAATATAAACTTCCAAAACTGAATGAAGAAGAAGCAGAAAGCCAACAGACTGATAACAGCTGGGGAAATCAAAGCAGTAATCAAAAATCTCCTGGAACACAAGATCCCTGGAAAGGATGGTTTCCCAGGAAAATTCAACAAAATATTTAAGGAAGAGTTAATCGCTATCCTTCTCAGAATATTCCCAAAAATCCAAAATCAGAGAAGACTCCCAAAATCTTTTTACAAATCCATCATCATTCTAATCCCAAAACCAGATAAAGACACCACAAGGACAGAAAACTACAGGTCAATATCGCTGATAAACACAGATGTTAAAATCCTCAACAAAATATTGGCAAACAGCATCCAGCAACACATTAAAAAGATCATGCACCAGGATCAAGTGGGATTCATCCCATGGATGCAAGGAAGGCACAATATTTATGAATCAATAAATGTAATACAGCACATAAACAAAAAGAAAAGACAAAAATCACATGATCATAACAATAGATGCAGAAAAAGCATTTGACAAAGTATAACCCCCTTTATTGATCAAAACACTCAGAAAAGAGGAAGTAGAGGGAACATACCTCAACATAATAAAGGCAATATATGAGAAACATATAGCCAACATCACTTTCAATGGGCAAAAACTAAAATCTTTCCACTAAGATCAGGAACACGACAAAGGTGTCCGCTTTCACCACTTCTATTCTACATAGTATCAGAGGTCCTAGCCACAGAGATCAGACAAGACAAAGAAAAAAAGGCATTCAAATAGGAAAGGAGGAAACAAAACAGTAATTGTTTGCAGAAGGTATGATTTTGTACATAGAAACCCTCATAGACTCCAACAAAAAACTACTCAACCCAGTAAGTGAATTTGGCAAAACGGCAGGATACAAAGTCAATATTCAGAAATTGAAGGCATTTTTGTACACCAACAATGACATATCAGAATCATAAATCGTGAAGAAAATCCCATTCACTACAGCAACAAAAAAATAATAATAAAGTACCTAGGAATAAACCTTACCAAGGAGCTAAAAGACCTGACTCAGAAAACTACACAGCACTGAAGAAAATAAATTAAGGAAGATACAAATAAATGGAAGCATATACCGTGTTCATGTTTCAGAAGAATTAGCATCAACAAAATTTCCAAACTACCCAAGGCAATTTACAGATTCAATGCAATCCCTATTAAAATACCAATGATGTATTTCACAGATATAGAACAAATGATTCAAAAATTTATATGGAACCATAAACGACCCCGAATAACTGCAGCAATTTTGAGAAAGAACAAAGTCAGAGAGATCACAATATCCAATATCAAACTATACTACAAGGGTACTGCAGTTAAATAGGTCTGGTGCTGGCATAAGAACAGATACATAATCAATGGAACAGAATAAAGAACCCAGAAATAAACACATGACTCTGTGGTCAATTAATATTTAACAAAAGAAACAAAAGCATAAAATGGAGTAAAAGTAGCCTCTTTGAAACATGGTGCTGGAACATCTGGACAGCTACATGCAAAAAAAAAAAATGAAATTAGACCACCAACTTACACCATCTACAAAAATAAGCTCAAGGTGAATAAAAGACTTAAATATAAGTCACAAAACTATAAAAGTCCTACAGGAGACCATAGCCATGAAAATCTCAGATATTCCATGCAGCAATATTTTCACCAATATGTCCCCTAGAACAAGGGACATAAAGGAAAGAATAAGCAAATGGGATGTCACAAAATTAGAAAGCTTCTGCACAGCTAAAGAAAACATCAGCAAAATGGAAAGGCAACTAAATGTATGGTAAAATATATTTGCCAGTGATACACCTGACAAGGGTTTGATCTCCAAAATATATAGAGAACTCACATGATTCCACTCCAGGAAGACAAACAACCCAATTAAGGAATGGGCAAAGGACCTGAACAAACATGTCTCCAAGGAGGTCATACACAGGGCCGAGACATATGAAAGGATGCTCAGTATAACTAGCCATCAAGAGATGCAAATTAAAACTACAATGAGATACTACTTCACACCAGACAAAATGGCCATCATAACCAAATCAACAAACAAGTGCTGGAGAGGTAGTGGAGAGAAAGAAACTCTAGTTAGTTTCACTGTTGCTTGGAAGGCAGACTGGTGCAGCCACTGTGGAAAACAGTATGGGATTAATTTAGAAACCTAAAAATTGAACTGCCTTTTGACCAAGCAAATCCACTGCTGGGATTATAACCTAAGAACCCTGAAACACCAGTTCAAAAGAACCTATACACCCCAATGTTCATACCAGCACATTTTACAATAGCCAACTGTTGGAAGCAACCTAAGTGCACAACAGTAAATGAGTTATCAAAAAACTGTGGTACACAATGGAATACAACACAGCAGGAAGAGAAAAGGAGCTCCTACCCTTCAGGAGAGCATGGATGGAACTGGAGAACATTATGCTAAGTGAAATAAGCCAGGTGGTGAAAGACAAATACCATACGATCTCACCTATAGGTGGAACATAATCAACAATACAAACAGGCAAGCAAAATATAACCAGTGACATTAAAATAAAGAATGAACTGACAGTACCAGAGGGAAGGGGAGACGGGGATAACGGGGGAATAGAAGGGGAAGGGTCATCAAGGAACATATATAAGGACCCATGAGCAAAGCCAAAGTGGGGATGGAATGAGGGTGGGAGGTAGGCATGAGTGGGGCAAGGGAAAATGGTGGCAGAAAAAATGGAGACAACTGTACTTGAATAACAATAAAAGAACTATTAATATAAATAAATAAATAAATAAATGGAATTATTTTTTTTTAATAACTAGAGCAGTTTGTGTGACATCAATGTAACCTGGCAGCCAAGGAGAGTGGATTGGAATGTGCATGCATAAACAATGACACCTTCACTGTCCTAATCTGTGGGGGCAGTAGATGCTGTTGAGTGAGCATGTGTACTGTGTGGGCGTTGTATTCAAAATGACTGAGCAAGTGGAGCAACGAATCTCCATCAAATTTTGCAATAAGCTTGAACATGCATCCACGGAAACCGTTTGGATGATTTAGAAGGCTATACCTATGGGAAACTGGTGATTGGCAGCTTCATCATGACAAAGCACCCACTCATGCATCACGTCTCATGCAGAGATTTTTGGCAAAACATCAAATCACCCAGGTGACTCAGCCACACTACAGCTCAGATTTGGCACCCTGCAACTTCTTGCTTTTCCCAAAACTAGAATCACCTTTGAAAGGGGAGAGATTTCAGACCATTGATGAATTCAAGAAAGTACAGCGGGACAGCTGATAGCAATTGGGAGAACTGTGTGAGGTCCCGAGGCACCTACATGTTTCTTGTATCTTGTATCCTCTTCAATAAATGTCTCTATTTTTCATTGTACATGACTGGATACTCCCTGGACAGAACTGTTATGTTTACTTCGGGAAAATGGTACTGTCTTAATTTTTGTCTTTGTATTCTTTTTCAAGATACATTTTTTATTTTCATCAAAGTAATATGTGCACTGAGCTTAAAAGTCAAGAAGTAATAAATGCCTTAAAGCAACAAATACAACAAAAACTTTCTGTTACAAATCCTCCCCCTCACCCCGAGTTCCACTCTCCAAAGAAACATTGCCAACTCTTCTAGAAAATGCTTCTGATATTCACTTTATCATGTTTTATTCATTTAGTTTTGTTCATCCACCCACCTTCACCCAATTGCTAATCATATTCACGTTGCAGTTTTTGACTGAGCAGCTGCTGGCATTAACTTCTGACCTCTCCATCCCTACATCTCTTCACATCCTTCTAAAGTGTAATCATTCTGAAGCCTTGTTTTCTTCCATTCTGGAAAATTCTCTTGGGTCATATCTTCAAATTCTTTTTTCCTGTGTCTGTCTTTCTTGAACTCCTGTAAGTCAGTAGATGTACCTTAACCTTTCTCTTCCACTTTCCTTTCTTTGGTTTTTGTTCTACTTGATTGTAGATTCTAACCATTCTGTTGTTTTTCTTTTATTTGCTTTATTATGTCTAGGTTTTGTTTCTCATTTCAAGATCCTTGAGCTCTTACTGTTTTTTAATTCTATTTTTTTAATTCTATTTTTTAATTCTATTTTGTACTTGTTTTATAGGTGTAAACATTTCATATATCTCTCAAGGCACTTAATAGAGGGTTTATTATTTTTAAGTTTCCGTTGTGTATTGCATTGTCCGTACCTCCCCTCTGGCTCCTCTCTTCCTTACTGCTTTGGGCTCTCTCTGTCAAGTTGGAGGCTTTCCTTTAATACCTGGTATCTCTGGTTGTCCTTACACCTAGAACAAAGTACAAAAAATGAATCAGAAGTGTTATGCAGAGATTACTAGGACTTGTGGATCTCACCATAGGGTCGTCAGATATTTTGGTCCCTCAAAAATTCATGTTCAATCTTCTCTGGGCTTTTCACACTCCCATCAAAGAGTCCTCCAGCTGCCTGCCCTGGGGTACCAGTATGCCGGACACTGTTCTAGGTAAGGTCAGAGCAGGAGAAAGGGCTATAGGGCCCGCAAATCAGCGAGAGACTGACTTTAGTCCTACCTTCTGTCCTCTGCTTTGCCTAGTCTCCCAGTGCCTGTCACATGGTCATTCGCTTCACCTGGAGAATTAACCTCTGGTCTCCACTGATGGGGGAGCAGGAGGAGGCAGGGTAGAGAGAGGGGACAGGGCCCCCAGATGCTCTGGGGTGAGGGAAGGACTTGATGGTCCAATTGTTTCATTTACAGACTTTCAACGTTTCCCCCCTCATTTCTACCCCCAAGCCTGACCCTTGCTCCTTGGTTTTT